>JAENPR010001249.1:0-189491 GCA_018135685.1 Themeda triandra | reverse complement strand
GCTAACTCGAAGAACGAGGCTAAATAATATGGGATCCGCAAGCGCACAGATAATACCGATGTAGCATTTTAACCAGGAGTAATCCAGTATCGTTATTTATAATTTTACCACCGGGGAAGGGAATGCACTGGATAATGAGTGATGAGCAATGCACATGCTATAATGGAGAGCTTAACCTTTGTCTCGATCGATCATCTCATACAGCGGTAAGTGTCACATAAAATATAGGAATGAATGATAAATGACATAAGATAAATGAGAGAGCATTTAGCCACATAAAATAATAGTAATAAGCCATCTCAACTTAGCACTCTAAGCTTATAACACTAGCATGGACTAGGACGATCTAGGGTATAATCCTATGTTATTCTAACTATAAAGTCAAAGCATACAATGATTAGTGCAAGAACACTAGCAATCATGGCGGGAAAAGGTTACATCTATGCATAGTGATATTACAACAGAAGACAAGAGACATAGCAATGACTTCAATGTAATAGGTTTGTTCCCGTTTAGACCTATACTCGGGAGAAGGGCTACAAAGGACTCAACAGACTGTCACTCCCGCTATCTACCTCACGATCCGGAATATAGGGTGCAATCGCATAAATACGGTATAGGCACCATGCCTACACAATATCTATCACTCACCCATTGGCCTAATGAGCAAGCGCTATACGATCCTATGCATAAACATACTCCTAGTCCAACTATGCTAAACATATAATCAAAGTAAACTAAGAACGATATAATTGAGAACATAATCAAATAAAGCAAAGTCAAGTCGATATAATAGAATAGAATAAAGTACTACTCA
Source organism: Themeda triandra (assembly GCA_018135685.1). Lineage (NCBI taxonomy): Eukaryota > Viridiplantae > Streptophyta > Magnoliopsida > Poales > Poaceae > Themeda > Themeda triandra. The sequence goes on along the minus strand of JAENPR010001249.1, from coordinate 188,674 downwards.
TAGTATCACGAACAATGATGAATATTACAAGAATGTGAGGAATTACCAAGAACTCCGACAGATCCGGACTCCAAGCTAGGCTTGGATTCCCTCAGATCTATTCCTATGTAGCTATGCTACTAAACTATGGAGCTCTAATTGAGATGGTGGCTCGGCTCCTCTCGAATTCCGATGAGAGAATGAACTCTTGAATGAATTAGATTTCACCCGGGGGCCAGGGCCTTGAATATATAGCCCCCTAGGATGAACCACAGCCCTCGGATCAAACCGACCTAAATGGACGATAGTTATCCATCCTCAAAGGCGGTGGAGGCAGGATCCACGAGACTCCACCGATTGGTGGAGGCGGGAGTTGGCCGACTTCCACTGGTCGGCCGACGCGCGGCGGCCGGTGGGCCCCATCTTCCAGGGTTTGCCTTCCGGAGTCTTCTAGATTATACAATTTTACCCGTTCGGTCTTTATCTCTATGTAGTCATGACATGTGGGCCTCCTTTGGTTCTCTTTCCGATAACCCCCGCAAAAATAGACAATCACCAAAACTCGTGGAATTCTCAATGTAACCCCTATATCTAACGAGTGAACTCATATTAGTCCTTTCTCTTGCTGCGTTGACGATATAAAATTGATACTTAACGACCGTCAACAAACTCCCCCAAGCTTACCTTTTGCTCGTCTCAGCAAAGATAGACTTCGATGGATCGGAGTTGCTACAATGCTTTCACTCCTCACAAGTACACATGCGTTCAAACAAGAACTCTCCTCCGGATTAGAGTGAACTATTCGACTCAAAACTCACTCATATTACCTTTCACCATGGGGCTTGTAACCGTCACTTGGGTCTTGAGTAGTTGAAAGATAGAACAGTCAAGTCAAGCACCATGTTTCTCGCTCTTTGATCAACTATTATCCCGGAGTTTTTGAAAAGTTTGAAATAAAACTCAGAGTTCCTTGTATGAACCTTTCAAGTCTCTCGTTTGTGGTATTTCTGGATCCTCTCCAAGGCATGAGTAGTGTATGCCTTCTCTCTTCTCTCAGAATATGTGGTATTTATGGAACTAAGGCATAGTGAAAAGTGCCTTCTCTCTCTCACCCTACTTTCTAATAGGCTTATGTGGAGCTCATAGGTGGGGAGACACTCAAACTCACTTGCATATATTGCACAAGTTAAGACATGGATCCAATAGAAACTAAAATAATAATAAAGTCATATGTGCATGAGGAAGTGAAATGGGTGATAAGATGATAATGGGATGATGGTAGTATGATGGTGATAAGGAAATGATTATGAGGGTACTCAACCTGGTGAACATCTACTTCTACACTCGCTCCTTTGGGGATAACATGACTCCCTTTATTCGGAAACCTTGAAACTTCTTGAATGGAAGGACTTGGCTACTCTTTCTCTTTTTTTTCTTTTTTTCTCTTTTTTTTCTTCTTTTTTTTTTAACATAGCAATCAATCCTCCGAAAACGAAACTTTAGCACAGGGAGTGTATAACTTGAAATGATAATGACTGGCTTTTTATGTAGGCAAATGGAACGGCGATGATTATTTCTAGATGTTCACTCCTAGAATAGGAGTAGAACCTTTTCTCGATGATGTGAAATGAATGGCGTATGTATATGTGGATGGATGAATGGATGGATGCGTACTCAGGTGTAGGAAGAGCATAAGTGCGTATCTCCAAGGTAGAGATAGCACAATATGTGGGGAATGCGTACTCCCAGTGTAGAAAGATAAGTGCGTATCTCCGGGGTAGAGATAGCACAATATGTGGTGGATATGGATCTATATGTGGGTGGTACTTCGAGGAATGTAGCCTGGAATGAATATAACATTTATAAAATGGGTGCATGCTTCGAGATTGTATAGCATAGATCAATGGATGGAGAGCACATAGTATTGACTTTATCTGCGTGACTAATTCCTTATGGGTCCACAGCATAACCACACTCAATGCCTATAAAGTCTACACTCAAACCTACAATATGATCTATATAAACGATGGGTCTTTCCTAATCTAGTAAGCATGAATATATGGTCATGGTAGGAATTTGAACTCTCATCATAAAGGAACTCATCATGTGTGAATTTAATATTTTCCGTATAAATTCTCGAACTCTAGTATTTCTAGGAATAAGATGGACAAGACTCAAACCTTCCCATATCATACCCGTCAACCACCTAGACTTAGATCAAGTGTTCGCTACCCACAAGTTTCGTGTTTTAGTGAGCAAATCTCAAATCTAAACAAATGTGTCCAAAACTCGGGAGAGTGCAAGGTTGAAAACTAGGTACTTGAAAGGAATTACGACCCGAGCAACTATTCATCATCTCCATGTAGAGTTTATTCTAGGGATCACTTTTAAAGACAAACATTGCAAGAGTTTCCAAATGTAGAAAAGATAAATAAGGAAATCTTTCAGGTTTCTATGGTTATGCATCTTTTTTAGTTGTTTTAACAAAGCATACTTTAATAAAGCATAAATAGATAAGTTGGAGACACTTAGTTTCATTTTACGGGGATGCTTTCTCCCCCTGCCGGATGTTGACATAGTCTCGCGATGTTGCCGACAGTAATCAAGACGTTCTAGTCCTCCAGATGTTGTAGATAGTTGCCGTGGAGACAAGATTCAATTGTCGCGGGCAAGACTGGCAGGGGACCTTGGATGTCCTTCGGCTTGTTAGCTCTTCTTGATCCTTGATGTTCTGAAGCTCAAAATAGACAACAAAGCTTGTGGAACTAATTAAGCGTAGTGATAAAACTTCTAGGCCTTGGTTGTCTAGAACTTTCTTAACTTAGACTTTCCTTCTAACAGGATCACAAGAAATATTTTTATCTTTTTGTTATTTAAGGAATGCGAAGGGAAATAAATATGCTTTGAAATTTTTTTGTGCCACCACAAGAATGACTATTCACATGGGGCTTAATGATTTTTTGGATGCGATTGCAAAACATTTTTATTTTCTTTTCAAATGCGACGATAAAAGAGTAAAGATGCAACTAAGATGCAAGTGGAAAATAAATATGCTAAGGTAAAAATATAATGCCGAAAAGTACGTTGATAAATACCAAGTTACCTCTTGGCGCGGCGTTCGGGTTTTGTAAGTCCTCCGAATGACTTGTCATGTTCGCTCATTTTTCAAGGGGTGTATTGGCCGGCGCCTCATGATGTCGCCTCGTGTGTAGGAATTGATTCTGATTTTGCTTTTTACCTTCCACACCTTCTTTGTTGGAGAGGATGACTTGAGGAGGAAGCTTCTTGGAGCACTTGTTTCTCTTCAGCACCTCTTCTAGTTCTTCTACAATGTTCTTCTCTTCTAGGTATCGATCTTCATATCCGAACACTTCTCCCTCATAGTCGGCCCATCCATCTCGTAGTGATGTTCTTCTTGTTCTCGCGACGGGTACGCTGCCTTCTCCTTGCCTGTTCTTCTTGGGTTCCTCGCTGATTATATAATTATTATTGAAGTAGCGGCGTACCTTCTCAGTGGGAAAGTGGAAATGGATCTCTCCGTCCCAATATAGATGATAGCTTTCCGGTGGTGTTCGGAATGGTCTTCCTAGGATGATTGGAGGGTCGTAGTCATCTCCCATGTCAATGACTAGGAAGTCTCAGAGGGACATAATGGTCATTTATGATGAGGACATCCTTCACTTCTCCTTCGACGAAGCGGAATGTCCGATCCGCCATTTTACCGTGCATAGGTAGGCTCCAAGGCATAGTGCCATATAGATACTCATAGGTTACCTTGGCCATAATGTTGACGCCGATCCGGTGTCAGCTGCATGCCTTTATTGAAAGAGCTTCGTTGATGGAGCATTGAATGGTTGGGACACCTGGATCATCCTTCTTGATCGACGTGGGGACCCGAGTAAGTGGTCATGCTCCTTATGGACTCATTTGACCATCCTCACCGTCCTCCGTCTTCTTGGTCTTCTTATCTTTGTTCTTGCTCTTCTTAGCTGGATTCTTCTTCTTCTCACCGTTCGGCCGATGAGGGTGTGCCGGGAAACTGCAGACACTGCTCTTGAAGAAGAAGGTTTCTCTCTTTGCCCTTGATGTTGAAGATGATCTTGGCGGTTGTTGGCATACATGATAGCTCCAAAGCAGTGTTCAAGAATGGTCGTCCCAAAATGACGGACCTTTCATCACCGCCCGTATCCACTACCACGAAGTCTGTTGGAACATACGAGTTGCCTACTAGTACATATGTCTTCAAGTACTCCCAAAGGGACACGGAGGATCGATCTGCAAGTCTGTAAGCACATAGTTGTGTATGCTAAGGGGCATCTGAATAGCTTCTCATAGTGATGTTGATGCGGTAATCAAGCTTCCGCGCATTGCCTCATTAAAGTTAGTACTTCCAATGGAGATCGAATGACCGGTCTCCCGGATCGCCCTTCTTGATTGGCAACAGTTGAGTCAATCCATGACCCCTTCGATGGATCACTCCGGCTATCTTCCACATTGAATATATCAACAAGATTTGCAGTCTGAGGCTCTTCGGTTGTCCCGCGCCACCTTGACCATTGGAGGGAGCAAGGTTAACAAGCCGTTGTACTTGCGACTCAAGTATCTTGTTGAAGCTTCGAGCGACTCTTGATGGAATTGGAAAAGCCATCCATCTTGTTGCCGAGTGTCTCTAGGACCTTGCCAATTGATGTCGCACTTCTTGGACAGATTGTCCATCATCTTGCCTTGATTCAAACACTAACTCTCTCAAAGGCGGCCGGTTGTAATTATTGTAGGAGGAGTTGTTACCTTGGTAATTGCCCGAGTAGTTAGGCCTCTTTGATTCCAACCTTGATTCCGCTGGGAGACGGTAGTAATTATTATTGTTGTTGTTGTTGAGGTAGTTCACGTCCTCCTTCCTCTGGCGGTTAGCACCGTTTCTTGATCTCTCCACACTCTTCATATGTCATGCGAGCATCATGTATATGCATGACTTCTTTCTTCTGCGGGCTCTCTCATCGAGCCTCTTCATTAGCAAATCCATTTTGGCGAGACAAGCATATCTACCTCTTTCCAATGGTGCATTCCTCCACCCTCTCTTGCGGGTCCGAAGTTCTTTCTTCACTCCAACCTTGGTTGGATGCCATCTTATCCACAAGAGCCGTGGCTTGAGGAATAGTGAGTGATAAGAATGCACCTCCGGCAGCGGATCCATCGTCTCAATGGTGTCGTTGTCGAGCCCATGGTAGAATGTCTCGCATAAGCGGCCAATTCTCCATGCCATGATGAGGACACTCGAGGATGTAATCTTGAAAGCGCTCCCAAGCTTCCTCGGGACAGTCTCATCATGATGTTGCTGAAAGCTGATATCTTCCACGAAGAGCATTTGTCTTGCCCATGGAAGAACTTCGCCAAGAAATTGGTGGAACATAGTGCCCACGTAGGATTCTTCTCCTTATTGGCGTAGAACCACGCTTCGCTCTCCCCAAGAGTGAGAATGGGAAGAGGCGAAGTAGTATAGCATATCTGGGACATCCTTGACAAGCCAAGAATGTGCTACAAATCTCCGGAAGTGTTGGAGATGAGCACTAGCATCTTCATGGGCCTTCCTACGTAACCGGCTTGCTTGCACCATGTTGATCGCAGGGCTTGAGCTCAAAAGCTCCTTCGATGTCCGCAGTGGTCGATCACGAATGTTGTCCGTAGTTGGAGCCGAGAACTCGCGGAGTGACTTGTTCGCCATGGCTTCAAACGCTCGGTGTCAAGTCTCGCACGAAAGGTTGACTTTTTGCTTGACAAACTTCCAAGTTGAGTTGATGATGATGATTGATTGATTGGTCTTCTTCAACTCCGCTCGGCTTTCCCCAAAGCTTCGGATCACATAATATAATTATCGGAAGAATTGTCTTTTTCATACATTACCCCGCATAAGATATAAAAATATACGAAAGACAAGGGTAAGGCCATGAGTAGAGAATGGTGATGCTCAATCTCATTATGTAGTGCAATGCCGCTCATTATCCATTGGCTTTCAACCTTCCCGCAACGGCGCCAAAAATGCTTGTTGACATTTCTAACGCCACTGGTGTTAGGTTGTCATCCCCAACATGGTGCCAAAAATGCTGGTACTAAATAATGCAAATTTGCTACTAGAAATAATATGGGATCCGCAAGCGCACGATAATACCGATGTAGCATTTTAACCAGGAGTAATCCGGTATCGTTATTTATAATTTTACCACCGGGAAGGGAATGCACTCGATAATGAGTGAAGCAATGCACATGCTATAATGGAGAGCTTAACCTTGTCTCGTATCGATCATCTCATACAGGTAAGTGTCACATAAAATATAGGAATGAATGATAAATGACATAAGATAAATGAGAGCATTTAGCCACATAAAATAATAGTAATAAGCCATCTCAACTTAGCACTCTAAGCTTATAACACTAGCATGGACTAGGACGATCTAGGGTATAATCCTATGTTATTCTAACTATAAAGTCAAAGCATACAATGATTAGTGCAAGAACATCTAGCAATCATGGCGGAAAAGGTTACATCTATGCATAGTGATATTACGAGAAGACAAGAGACATAGCAATGACTTCAATGTAATAGGTTTGTTCTCGCTAGACCTATACTCAGAGAAGGGCTACAAAGGACTCAACAGACTTGTCACTCCCGCGATCTACCTCACGATCCGGAATATAGGGTGCAATCGCAGATAAATACGGTATAGGCACCATGCCTACACAATATCTATCACTCACCCATTGGCCTAATGAGCAAGCGCTATACGATCCTATGCATAAACATAATTCTAGTCCAACTATGCTAAACATATAATCAAAGTAAACTAAGAACGATATAATTGAGAACATAATCAAATAAAGCAAAGTCAAGTCTCGATATAATAGAATAGAATAAAGTACTACTCATAGTATCACGAACAATGATGAATATTACAAGAATGTAGATGGAATTACCAAGAACTCCGACAGGATCCGAACTCCAAGCTAGGCTTGATTCCCTCTAGATCTATTCCTATGTAGCTATGCTACTAAACTATGGAGCTCTAATTGAGATGGTGGCTCGGCTCCTCCGATTCCGATGAGAGAATGAACTCTTGAATGAATTAGGATTTCACCCAGGGCCGGGGCTCAATATATAGCCCCCTAGGATGAACCACAACCCTCGGATCAAACCGACCTAAATGGACGATAATTATTCATCCTCAAAGGTGGTGGAGGCAAAGATCCACGAGACTCCACTCATTGGTGGAGGTGGGAGTCGGCCGACTCCCCCCGGGTCGGCCGGCCACGCCCGAGGTGGGCCCCGGCTTCCAAGGTTTGCCTTCTCGAGTCTTCTAGATTATACAATTTTACCCGTTCGGTCTTTATCTCTATGTAATCATGACATGTGGCCTCCTTTGGTTCTCTTTCTCGATAACCCCTCGTAAATAGACAATCACCAAAACTCATGGAATTCATCAATGTAACCCCCTATATCTAACAGGTGAACTCATATTAGTCCTTTCTCTTGCTGCGTTGACGATATAAAATTGATACTTAACGACCGTCAACAGCCATCGGGCTCTTGCATCGCGATGATGGCGCGAGTCAACAACTTTCTGTCACGACTTGTTTCGAGCCCGACTTTGCCGCCAAAGATCATGGCAGTGAAGTTTCGCTCGGGTTCCTTGAACGCGTGGCGAGGGTTGACATCTCGTGTCTCGTCCTCTTCTTCTTCTTCCCATTGTCGGCGGGCTTGCTTTTGGCCTTGGGGTTGGGTCGAGGCCTCTAGAAGCGGACTTGATGAGAGCGTCCGTCAAAACTCGGCACTCGCCATGGTGTGACCTTTGCCAGGATGCCGGGGGACAGTCCGGGCAAAGATTTTGTCGAGCACCTCATCCCCGATCGGGCCGCCCCTTAACCGTTGATGGCATTGTCGTTGCGGTTTCGGTTGCGTTTGCCGCCGCCGTAGTTGTCCCGGCCACGCCGCCCGGGTTAGGTTCGTTGTTGCATGGACCGTGACTGCGGATGAAACGCTGGCCCATCATTCGGCGCTCCTCTTGTCGGCGCGGTGGTCGGTCCGCATCGCTCTAAATCGGAATTGTTCCGACGGTAATTGCGATCCGACGGCCATCGTTACCCCCGTTCGTGCCGTCGTCTAGGAGCGTGTAATCGTGCGCGATGGCGAGTAACTCCTCCATGGTTTTTGGCTGTCTGAGGAGGAGAGCCTTTTGGAGGTCTCGCCACGTGGGCTGGACCAGGCCATCGATGAAAGCTTCGACAAACAGTGTCTCCCCGAGAGAGATCTCCGTACACGATTCCACCGGTCCGAGAAGCGCCGAATGAACCGCCGTAAGGACTCCTTTGGATGAAGGCGAACCTCGTTTTAAGGCATACTTGGTCCCCGGTTGGACAAGTAGACTTGAAGTGGTCGACGAAGACTTGGCGAGCTGCGCCCGGTACCGTGGATGGAACCGGGTTGTAGCCGGAGCAGCCGGTGGTGACCGTATTGTTGAGCACAACGGGGAGTAGTTTGCCATGATGTACTTCGCCGCCTCGCTGCTCGGACGGCCACCTCGTAGAGCATGATCCAAAGGGCTAGATCTCGCTTTTGCCGTCGTACGCCGGATCTCCGAGGTACGGAAATTTTTAGGCCATACAACTTGCCTTGAGCTCCTCGGAGAAGGTGGAATGCCGCCAATGTTCCCGGCATGCTCGGAGGCGCTCATCTATCCATTCTCGGAGGTCCCGTCGATCGGGTTGGATTACTTCGTCGTCTTGTCGGCCCCGATGCCTTGCCGGGCGATTAGGCGTCGTCGACCGTGACCGAGGACGTGCACGTTGGAGCTCCGTCGGGCTGCTCGACCGGTCGTCATAGTCCCCTGCGTCTCCATAGGCATATCGGCCGTTGTGGGACGCACTGTCCCCTCCACTCTCAACTCGGCCGCTCCACGTCGATTCCGGTTCCCGCGAGAACGGCGGGATCGGTAAGACTGGCCATGGAGCCCATGGAACGAAGATCGTTCACTTGGTCCTCGGCCGCCGTGAGGAATTCCTGGATCTCGTTGAGTCCGGGGGTCTCGAGGGGAAGCTGTTTCAATTTCCCATTGCCACGGCAATGTTTGCCGTGGGGGTCTCATGGACCACCCTGGGTCGCCCGACCGTCGAACTCGGGGTTGAGGTTGCGACGCCGGGTCGGTGCCATGGTCCGGCGCCCGCGTTAGGACGGCCCTCCTCGGCAATGCGTCGTCGAAGCGCGATCGTTGTTACGAGCTTCCCTGCTCGCCGGGCGTCCGTCTCGTTTGGAGCCGGGGCTCGTCATTGCTGACCATCAAAATCGTTGGTCCGGCCGGGGCGGATACTTGGGGAAATCCAATGTGCTTCTTTGGGGTTTTGTCCGGTGGTCGGGAGTGATCGCGTGTCCTCTGCGGTCGGGATTGAGCTCCGTATCCATTGGATAGTCTTCGTCCCGAGGAGAGGTATTTAGTATAATCGGAGAATACTTGCGCGAGCGGACGGAGACGGTTAAGTCCGGGTTGGCATCATGAGACGGATCCCCAAGCTCTCGAATCTCCACCATCCCGATTATGTGAGCGGGGCTTCTCGGGATGGTATCCTTGATGAGAAGCGTGTCGAACCGTCGCTCGATGTCCCTTGCGTATGTCGACGCCGCATTGTTCAATCCGAAGGACGACGGTTGGATCGTGCGGCGAGCACTTGGGTCTGGCCGCAGTGGTTCGCTTGGCGGAGCACGACCTTCACGGTTTGCCGAGCCGGTGCTCGGCGGTTTTGTCGTGTTTCGATAAACTCGTTCAACCTGGGAAGAGGAGGAACGTTTGCTCTACGCTGGATCTGCTCGGCCGGAATCAGGCGGCTTCCCTGGTTGGGATCTAACCACCGGGAGCTTCTAGCCATTCGGAGGGAGCTGGTCGAGCGTCCAGCCGACGCTATCGACGGATCTCGTATTAACAAGCGACGGACGGAGCCCCGCCGGCGTGGTCGAACGGGTGTGAAATCGAAAAGTCCGGCCCTTTGCGGATCAACTCCCGCGTGGCCTCGACTAGCTTTGTGATCTCGGCCAACCCGCGACCTCGCTGATCTATGAGTTTGATCGATCTCGAGTTGTCAACGGTGCTTTCGTTTGTAGCACGAAAGTTGATCTACGAGTGCTCGGAGATCGGTTGTATCCGCCGCTGCCGTGGGCAACGGGGATTCTGGCGCGGTGCATCGCGACCGGCGGCGAGGTGGTTGGCACCAAGGCCGGGTGAACGGATCCCTTTGCCGGGACCATCGCATGGTGGGCGGTGCTGAGACCGTATGCCCTGCAGGCGGTGCTGAGACCGGCTTGGACGCTCCCATGGAGGTGAGGGGCGCCATCATCTTGGTGGTCCAGGTGACCGACCCGAAGGTGAAGGCGTCGCCGGCCTCGAGATCCATGGAAGCGGGAAGAAAACCATCCGGATCGCCTTGAGATCGAAAACTCCACCCCTACCCGGCGCGCCACCTGCTCGACATGATAACCTGGCGACCACCACGGTATCCCACGGCGGTGAGTTTCGGTAAGGGCGTGTTACGATCTACGATCACGGACGTTCGAGAAACAAGACAAACCAAGGACAACGGGTTTACCCGGAGTTCGAGCCACTCGGAAGCGTAATACCCTATGTCCTGCTTCTCGTGTTATCTTATGATCAAGTGTCGGGTTACAATGAAGCGCTAAGCTCTCTAGGTTAGGTTGCCGAGAGAATAGCACGCTACTAGGGGACCTTGGCCGCTTTATATAGCCGAAAGCGACCAAGGTACACGGATGTGGTCGGTTACATCAAGTCGTGCCCTAGGAGGACTCTATCTAATCTAACCGACTAAGTATACTTGCGGGACAAGCATCCTTGTGCACGATCCACCTCCCGGTCGGTTGCGGACCACGCCATCGTCTTGTAGTCCAGCCCCACCGGCCTGGGCCGGTAATGGGCTGGGTCTTGTATGATCTAGGCCATCTTGCTTGAGAGCAGCCCCCGGAACCGCCCATGGTGGTATACCGGATTTATACCCCCCACAGTCTCCCTGTTACTCTAGGCTCTGACTCGTCTCTAGTTTTGTATAACATATGACTTAGCTGTTCTTTGCTTAGCTATATACGACCAACCAGCTCCTATAGATTTATTCTTTATTCTTTCCGTTACTTTTATTCCTTATTTCTCTTTATCCTTGAGTTTGGCCCAAGTGTGTGTCCACTATCCTCAAATTACCATTTTTTCTTACCTGAAAGATAGCACTTTAAGGTTTATTTCAATGATATGAGGTTCCATATCCATGTGCTAGAAGTATTTTACACCATGCCTTCCTGCGGGAAAATATAAATAACGATACCACTGATATATTTCCGGGTGAAATGCTACAACGATAGATCCGTGCGCTTGCGGATATTATCTAAAAGAATACGGATCTATCACTTGGCATTCCGTGGTGTGATCGCTAGGATGTAACAATTCTAGCGATGGCACTACGGTTGCCAAACAGGCATTTCTGCATCATCGTCGTGATAGATCTTTTAACCTATCTCTAATGATTGCGCTATGAAATGTCAACAAGCATTTCGGCGCCGTTGCCGGGGATGGACTTAAAACCTCCATACTTGGTAACGACGTTAAGAAATATCAACAAGCATTTCTGACGCCGTTGCCGGGGATGGACTTAAAACCTCCGTACTTAGTAACGACGTTAAGAAATATCAACAAGCATTTCTGGCGCCGTTGCCGGGGAAAGCATTGGTGAAAATAATCTAGCACAACATGGATATATAACTTCATTGGAAATAGTCCTAGTCTATGTGCTAACTTTTATGTTTTCTCCTGTTATGGATGAAAACAGGATAGTTTATGTCCGGTTTCTCCCGCACAGACAATTTCCATCCAAATCCCGTGGCACTCCTAAGGAAGAAAAAGCCTAGAGCTTCTTCTTCTTCTCAAGCTACTCCGTCGGCAAACCCGGTCATCGTCGCATCATCAAGAACCATCCAAATGGCTTAAAAGACCCTTCGCAAGTTCTCTGTCCCGTTATTGCCAACGTGCCCACCGGGCCCGTTGTTAACGTGGCAGACAAGAACTTCGAGCCGAGGACCGGTTTGATACCATGGTGCATGGGATTCCATTTTATGACTCCCCAATGAGGATGCTAACGCTCACTTACAGCATTTCCTGGAGCTCTATGACACCGTCGTCATCAAAGACATTGAAGCAGATGTCATCAGGATCCGGCTGTTTCCCTTCTCCCTTGTGGGGAAGGCGAAACAGTGGTTTTACAAGGACAAAGAGGCTGTAAGCACATGGGGCAAATGCTCCACGGCATTCCTCACAAAATTCTTCCCAATGGGCAAAACAAATGCCCCGAGGGGAAGAATTGCCAATTTCCGGCCAGAGACGATGGAACCCATTCCCCGAAGCTTGGGAGAGACTTCAAAGTTTCATCCTAGACTATCCTCATCATGGGATGGAGGAATGGCTAGTGCTCCAAAACTTTTACAATGGGCTCACGCCCATGTCAAAAGGGCACCTCGACGCCGCTGGAGGCGCATTTCTATCACTCACCATCATGATAACGCTACGGCGTTAATCAACAAAATGGTAGAAAATCAAGCTTGGGGGAAGAAAGGGCCCCAACCAAGCAACAAAAAAGGCACGCACCCCGTGAAGGAGACGGAGGCGCTTGCCGCAAAAATAGACTGCTCTTGCAAAAGTTTGACGAAAGAGCTGCCGGAGACGCATCACGGCACCGTCAAAGCCATAGAATCTCACACAACGTGCGAGGTCTCAGGGCAATCTTTGATTATCTGGGAACGATTGCCCCGGCCCGTGAAGAAGTCCGTGTACATCAACAACGGTTATCGTCAACAGCAAGGAGGTAATAACGGATGGAACAATCGGTCCGTCCACAATATCAAGGTAATCTGAATTACTCTTCCAATTACAATTCGACCGCTTACTCTCAAAGATTTAGTCCTTGGCCAAGCAAAGATCAACGAAAACCTTACCAAAAAGATGCTTTGGCCAATGTCAAAATCTTAGAGAGTATTAATACCAAGATAGAAGGTTTAACTTCTGCTGTCAAAAATCAGTTGAGCTTTAACAAAATGATAGAAAGGCGGTTAGCTCAAATTGCTTCGATGTTCTGTTGATCCCAATGGTAAAACATTGGATCAAGCCGCTAGTACTTTTGAAAATATTAATTTGTGACCACGAGAGGCGGTAAGGCCACTCGCGATCCACCATATCCTAAACAAGCAGCTAGGAAACAAGCAACGCCAGAGAAGAATAACCTTCATCACCCGAACCTTAAGTCAACGCAAAATCGGGGACAACTCTAGATTATCTAGACACGACACATCTCGCTGTTCGCCACAAGGACCAAGATACAAGCCGTGAATGATCGGTTAAACGCTCGATTCGTTGAGATGGTCGAGAAAGTACATGTGAGCGTTCCACTCATGGATGTCTTACATGTACCTTCTTACGCTAAGTATATCAAAGACATCATCAACAACAAGCGACCACCGCCATCCACAACCAGGTCAAACGATAGAAGAGTGTAGTGCGGCAATCCTCAATCACTTACCGAAAAGAAGAAGGACCTCGGATGCCCCACTATCACTTGCTCCATTGGAGGGCAACATTGACCACGCACTCGTGATCTTGGTGCCAGCGTCGTGTCATGCCCAAAACAAGATTCGACAAGCCGAATTATACACTGTCACCAACAATGATCACACTCCAATTGGCCGACTCCTCCTTACGCTACCCAAACGGGAATAGCTTAAGACATTCCCGTGAAGATCGAGGATACTTCGTCCCGGTGACTTCGTGGTGCTCGACATGGAGGCCACCAAAGAAACACTGCTCATCTTGGGACGACCATTCCTCAGTACCGCTGGAGCGCAGATTGATGTCAGAGCTGGAGAAATCCGGTTCAACATCAATGGGAATGAGGAGAACTTCCAGTTCCGGCCAAGGAAGATGGAGGAGTGCAATATGATTCGCATCAGATATGAGCCAACCACAAGAGAGGTCACGGAAGTTGAAATCCAACCTCATGGTGCGAATCGAATTCCCAATATTATCTGGGAACAAAGGCCAGAGCCGCAGGCCAAGACTCTTGATCAAAAGAAAGAAACAAAGGGAGCTCAGGAACAAAAATAAAAGAAAAAGAAAGAGCAGGAGCCAAAACAAAAAGAAAAGAAGGAGCAAAAGCTCCCAAGAAAGAAAAGAAGAAAGCTCCTATAGAAGAAACAAAGCCAAAGGTTGTTCTGCCAACCCAAAGAAAAGAAGAACAAGGGCAAGGCTCCAGCCCAAGAAAAAGTGAAACCCAAGGAGAAACCAATTCCACTCAAAACCTCTGGGGTACCAAAACTAGTCCCCAAGGAGGAGACGAAGGTGTTTAAGGTGGACAAAACTTCCACGCCTCCAAAAGAGGACGATCAACCACCATCCACACCAAATGTCACCACACCTCCTAAGAAGAAAATGGTGTGGAAACCCAAGCAGGCATCCCCATCTACTTCTCCTGAGATGGATGCCCCATCATCAAGCATGACTTGAACAGGTGAAAAGTCTCGCATCACAGACTATAAACGGTGAGCCCGAACCGACAGGATAACCGGTAAGTTATCTTTTTATACTATTTTATATACATTTATCTATGCTCACTTAGTCTATCAAAATAAAGTTCTATCTTGCTATCTCGTTCTCGCTAGTATGATGTTTTGGAATGTGTTTTAAGCTTAGCATGTTCCATAAACTCGTAGCTTGAGCATGGTGCTTAGGTTGCTAGTTTACCTTGGTCAACTTTGTTGATCATTGAAATAGATTGCTAGCAGAAATATTGGTAGTATGCTATGAGCTAACCCTTGCGTGATGGTTCTCAATCATAAGGAAGTCTTGACAACGGACCTAAAATAAAATAAAATAATTTGCTACCTCGTAATAAAATATTAAGGGCCCCGTTTCCAAGCAAGCTTGGGGGAGGACCCCCAATAAGAGATATGTACTTTACTAACACTTACATAAAAAAAATGCTTTGTCATTTCCTATATGTATGTGTCATAGAAATATCTGATTCTACCCTTGTCGAAATGATGAAAAATTGCTCTGTCTCGTGACTCGCTTGTACCTTGTTTATAATCGAGCTTTCTCTAAGGTTTGAGTTTTTCGGCCAAAAATATCTTATCCTTGAAAACTTGAGATTAGTGGGTTGCATAAGCTAGATCTTGTCTAAGTTATTGCCGGGTATGATATAGTGCCACGAGCAACGCTATGACTCTGTCTTGAGTGAAAACCTGACTTCTGGAGTTTTATTTTCAAAACAATCAAAACAAAAGTTCCTCAATGATTTTGAAATACCTACCAAGGCCATATGACGTAGCTGTCAATCTCGTACAAAAACCAGTTGTCATATGCTGCTTGATTAATCACTAAAAAGTCTGTAACCTCCGCGAGATTATGGTCTTACACTCACGATTGAGATTCACTTGCACCCACCAAATAAATTTGCCAACCCGTACACTGCGAGTTGTGCAAAACATCTTCATCCAATCCACCAAAAATGCCAACTCTTAACCCTAGAGTTGTGCACCATCTTCAAATAAAGCATGCCGACTCTCACACTCGAGAATCGCGCATCCATCATCCATCAAAAAAAAAAACTACTCCTCGCTTTTCATCATGACTTCGTCCCACTCGAAATTCTTCATCATACCCGAAAGAGAGTATTGGGCGTTATCATCTCTTGTAGTGAAAAAAAGAAGAAAAAAAAGAGAGAAAGAAGAAAAAGAAAAAGAAAGAAAAGGAGAAAGAAAAGAAAGATCTTAGTTTTCCCATTTCCGGCCCATACTCTCTCAAAATTCCCTTCCACCAATAAAAAAGAGTCATGATGCATGGAGTACCAAAAACATTTAGAATTAGGAATCATTCACCCTCTCACACACTTGCACAAATCTCAATCAAAGTGTATGGTCTTAATCTCCGGATGGTTCGATTCTTGACTTTACAAATTTTTGTGATCCAAGCATGCCCACCTTTCATACCTACCCAAAACTCCACCTTCAGCCATAGTAGTAGGTTTGAAAGAAAGGCAAAACCACAATGCCTTTGGTAAGGTACAAACACTCCTGAGCGACTGAGAGAATCATTTGAGGAACTTGAGTTTCTTTTACAAAACTTTCAAAACCTCCGGAAAATTGGTTGATCTTAGGTAGACGACAAGCAACGCTTGAATCTTTTCTATCTTGCAATTGCCCAAGACTCGAGAAAGCCGGAAAGCCCCGCTTGTCTTGAGACAATAACAGGTGAGTGCAAATCATGCCGATTTATTCAAATCATAGTAGAAATCTTGCTTATACGCTTGGTACGTTTGATTCATGATCGGCATAGTAACAACTCCGATCAACAACCTAGAGCTAAGCTTTGCTCGACGAGCAAAGGGTAAGCTTGGGGGATCTTGTTGGCGGTCCTTATCGATGATTTTATACCACCAATTAGACATGAAAAAGGGTGAATTATATATTCCTATACGCATATACCTTTGCAACTAACCCAAATCTACGTGCACTAGGAAATATACTGTTGTTGCAGGAATCAATAAAAAGTGCAGGGATTATACAGCAAAAAGACGCTTTCTGGAAAGCACCAAACCAACTCAAGTGAAGCCAGGCCACCTCGGGACCAGAATGGGCCGAAACACCGAACCACCACGGCCAGGCCCAGAGGAGAACCGGCTGCAGGCGGTTCCTTAATGACAGAGGAGGGCGGTGCGCTGGTGTACCTGCCAAATCAGGCTCAAACCGACCTCCTCACACATATAAAAGGGAAGAGGAATTGGTTTTATGTAATACCCAATTTTAAAAACAAAACCGGATATACACCATATGTGAGTCCTAGGAGTCAATTCCCACATATAGCTACAAGTCAAGGGTAGTATCGAAACAATGCTTAATAATAACGTACTTAGTATAAGAGAAAGATATACCCTTAAGTAGCAATCAGCGGAAAGATAACTCCGATCTTTAGGTAAGGACTTCATTCCACTGGATCCAAACTGACTGGTTGATCACAAGCCTAAACTTCTCCTGAGGTGTGGGGGAATAGCAAGAGTGAGTCCATGTCGAACTCCGCAAGTATAACAACAAGTGTGATCCCATAGCCACATGATCAAGTAAAACTAGATGATGAATTGCAAATAAACAATTTAAATGAACACACATTCTCTCAAGTTTTCCGGGCCGCTCGTGTCTGTGAGCACGGCTATCAAGATAGTTTATTAAATTCTGCGCGAAGGTGTACACTTTCCCTGTGAGTCGTGATTTACCCTTTCGCCCGAGGCCCGTCGACCTCTTAGCCCACTTCCAAGGGAGGCTGGCAGGGTTCACTATGAAGCCTTTCAAAGGTTAGTCTAACAAGTTAGGGCCGCTAAGGAATTCCTCATGAATAAGCATGAGCTCCCCTCCAAGAGATGACTGACAAAGGACTATAAACTAAAGTACATCCTCTTGGCAGGCAGAGATCATACATATAAGAGCCCCTCTTGCGCCTTTCGGTAACCACTAACAAGTTAGAAAAGGTCCTCATACTGAGCTAAAGCCAGAGCCATATAACCCTCATAGCCGTACTGTAAATCCCAACTTTTGCCAAAGGATAATATTCATCTTTTATGTTTATCACATATTCATTAATCAAGCTTACTAGATCATGGTTATAGGAAGAAAACCCAAGCTATACTTGCCTTAAAATTAGATCCTTCTTCAAATCCCAAATCTTTGTAGCACTGCCTCTTGATCTTCACTTCTTGGTTGCCAATGTAAAGCTCACCGACGGACACAATCAAAGAGCACCACTCAAACAATCTATGCAATTATACAATTTGCAAACAATAGGACTAAATTAGAATAGTATACCAATCATAATAAAATAGTTTGAAAAGCTTTTAAAATTAATCTACGCATTACTACGATCACACAGGCGTCAAGTTCACCGAAAACGGAGCTGATATGACGGAGATATGAATTTTCAAAGATTTTCCTATAGACTAATAATGAATTAAATATGAACTCGAAAATTATAGTCTACAAACTGAATTAACACTATCCCTACTGCGTGGCTTACGAAATTACGGATCTAACGCAATTTGAATGAGTCAAAACGGAGTTAAACGGAGAAGATATAGAGGTTTAAAAACAGTGGCAAAACTGTAAATACTAAAAACGTATTTATGTATTTGCTGAATTATTTTTGTGAAGGGAAACGGCCATAATGCAAAGATGATGTCATGCCGACATCTCCAAAGCTAGCTATGACGTCATGGAGGCAAACAAGCTAGCATGGTGCTCGGTGATGGCCACCATCAAACTTCCCGAGCTGTGTTCATCACGACTTGGCCTTGACGTGAGAAAGATCGAGAGCAAGAAAATAAGGACAGCAGGAACAGCTTCGTTAACCAGATGCGGAACTTGGCAGCAGTCTAGGCACCACGGTGAAGCAGCAAAAGTGTCCGTGACGGTGGCGGGCGGTGACCTCCACGGAGATATGCTCGGCAGCCTGCTCAAGTCGACGGGATGCAACAGGCGGTCTCGGCGGCTCCAGCAGACGAGCTCGCTACTCGGCGAGATCCGAACAGCGACGCACGGGCTCAAGACAATGGCGGCGCTGGCTAGGTATATATAGATCACGATGAGGACGATGAAACAAGGAAGGAAAAATAATATATAGCTCGGTGAAGCATGCACACAAGCATGTGTATGACTTACTTCTTGATATTTTGGTGCATGGTCGGGCATGGAGCTGGTGGCCGATTTGCTCCTACGTGTAGGTGGCATCTGGCTTCGTTCAACGAGAGGGCAGCAGCAACTGCTGGCACGTAGGCAGGAGTAAGTAGGGGCTTGCAACCAATGACGACATGTAGACACCGATTTCTGGAGGCAGATTTGAGTACAGGCCACCTAAACGAGAGATGAAACAATGTTGACCAGCCCTGACAGTTCGGCGGTGACTTACGTCAGGCTCAGCAGCATCTTCGAGGCGTCGGAGACCATGACGTAGAGAAAGGAGGGAAAAATAAATTTGCTACCTTGAGGTTTTTCCACTGGAAATTCCTTTCAAGATAGATTTTAGTATTTGCCTAAAGGATTGGTACATATATATAGAGGGAAAATCTCTACATCTTAGATCAATTAGCAATATGGTACTAATCGATGTTGTACCATCAACCTTTACTAATAGGTCCAAATAAATATTAAAGCCCAATAGTAAATAAAGATACGGGCCTTAGGCATTAGAAAAATTGAGAGATTTTGATATTTTCAGAATTACTAAATTTCATGAATAAAATAATTCTAGAAAAGTCTAGAATCAATTTTTAAGCCATGAAATATAATCCGAAGGCTCAAAAATTCGGAGAAAATTCTCTCGAGACATGTTGGAATATGGGTAACCCAAATAAAATATTTGGTGCTCACAAGAAGATATTTTAGAGCATCTAAAAAAAATAGATTATGCTCATAGACAAATGGGAATAAGTTCTACAAGAAGCTAGAAAATTCCCAAGAAATTTATAGAGATTGATTGACAGATGAAGGATTGAATGGAGTGATATGGATTACAAAGAAAAGATGCAAGAGAAGCTTGAGCTGAGAAACAAGGAACTTAGTTATAGAAAAGATAGAAGTGTGTCGTAAAATGAAGACAATTAATTTATTAAAAAGATTTTGAAAGCATTTTTCTCTTTTTGTCAAAACCACACATCACAGAAATATAAATACACCAGCATGTATGCTCAATCATGTTTGTAACTCCTATGATAAATTTTAATTTAATAAAAATTGTTGTTTAGATAAAATTACATGCTCACAAAAATGCAAATTAAATTATTTTAGCTATTTTAAAAACATGTAAATTTTGAGGTGTTACAATTCTACCCCCTTAAGATGAATCTCGTCCCGAGATTCGAAAGATGATGGTTGAAGAGATATGAAAACTCTGTCTTTATTTGGATCCTCATTTTTCAAGTTACATCTTCTTCGGTTTGCTTACTCTGTTGCTCTTTACATATTCCAATTACTCCTTCACTAAGAGTCCTCCAATAGATTCTAAGATCCTAGCGGGCTAAATGGCAGTGTGATTATCTCTTGTATTGAGCTCCAACAAACTTGTTGGTTTCTCTACATCCACATGTATAAACTCATGTTCCGCTTTACTATCCTCGGTGTTCACGCCTTCCAGTAGGTCATCATCCTCAAGTGTAGGTTGAATGCCAACATACTCAATGGTTTCTCCCATTGATGTTGTCAAAAGAACTGAGCGTTGGGCATAATTGATCACTCCTTTGCAAGCAACCAACCACCCATTTCCAAGGATAACATCTATTTCCAGTAACTCCAAAACAATAAGGTTTACTATAAACTTTGCCCCGTTTATGTCAATACTAACTTTTGGGCATATCCAGACTGCCTTCTTTTCTCCTTCTGGAAACTTAACTATCATAAGTTAATTTATTGGAAGCATAGTTATCTTATGATCTTCTACATATTTTCTAGATATGAACGAATGTGAGGCCCTGCGATCAAATAAAACCATAGCAGTGTCTGAGCTTACACCAATGAAACCATAAACATCTCCCTTAGTTCCATGAATAGTAATCATATCCATAGTGTTCAACCTTCCTTGAATATATTTCAGCTTTAATCTATTTCTTTGTACCTCCTTATTATAGACATTCCGTTCTAGTTCTTGTTGTGTTTGATCCTGGCTGAGGTTACTCTCAATAAGCTTCTCTAGACAATCATTCTCATATAGCTCAATCTCACCACAACCGTAATCTTCTCCATTGGTAGGAGTGTTATTCTTCGTCCCGATGATAGTAGTAGGTGGCAACCATGTTTCTTCAGAGCTAAAATGTTGCACTTCATCATTAGGTTGTTGAAACTGATATTGATCCTGACCTGTACTACTATGCAGATTCATAGTGTGTGACTGATATGCCGGTTGTGCAGCAAAACCAAGACAAGTGTTGCTACCTACAGATTGATGTTGCATCTTCCTTCTCTTCCTATCATGCTCCTTGCGCATATTATCAAGCACAATAGCTCGATTCACCAATGTTTGGAAATTGGGGTATTTGTTGCCAGCCAACTGTAGCCTAAGATCATAATAAATACCCTTGAGAAAAAGACGTTGCTTATCAGCATCCTCCCTCACCTCATTGGGAGCATAACGAGACAACTCGACAAACTTGTCATGATATTCACTAGCAGTCATAGAGCCCATCTTGAGAGATCTAAACTCTTCCTGCTTGACTTCTACTAAGCCATCTAGAATGTGGTGTGCTTTGAAGTCCTTCACAAAATCTTGCCAGGTGATCGCGGGAGCATTATTTGAACGTGAAGACTGATAGGATTCCCAGCAAGTTTGAGCTGCTCCATGTAGCTGCCCAGAAGCATACAATACCTTCTGTTGATCATCACACTGAGCAATATTGAGTTGTTTCTCAACAACACGTAACCAGTCATCAGCCTCCATTGGGTTAGTGGCATGAGAGAATGTCGGGGGGTGTCCCATCAGAAATTCACTACGCTTGTTAATAGGTGGTGCTTGTTGCTGGTTGTTCACCACATGTTGGACAAAAGCCTGTAACAATTGAGTCTGTGTCGTCAAGGCTTGCTCTATAGTTGAAGGATTTGTTGCTGGTGGTGGGTTAGAATTGGTTGCATTCCTTCTTGCACCTTGTGACGCACTTCTCCTGGTAGTAACCATCTGTTTTGAACATGAATGAATTAGGATTCAATCATTCTTAGCATTCCCAGATGCAACTTCATGAGATGACAAGATAAGACCCATGAGAGGTAAGAGAAAACCCAATTGCAGAGATAACTGAATTCTTTATCTTGGCTACCCCCCTTAAGAAAATATCAACTAAGGGGACAAAAGGGTAGTGTAAACCTTTTTTCTGAGTGAGTTTACTGTCATAATGAGCTTCTGGTATCCAATAAAACTCATGTGCAAAGGCTACAATAAGTAATCTGAAATTTCTCACGAGCAGAAATACAGCAGCACAGTAAAATGACCATAACTCCAGATCTGTTTATCCAATGATGTTGTTCTCTACACCGTTTGAAAGCTTATGAAATCCTCTACAATGTTCTTTTAGAACCCTTTGCCAGATTATGCAATTAAGTTGGTCGAAAACAGCTCTCAACAGAAACTACTCCAAGTTTCTGACAGCACAGATACATCGTCTTGTGATTTTCATAATTCACAAACCAGAATAGTTTTGATGGTGATTCTTGTACTCCACGAAAGTTGCTGAAGTCTACTATGGTCTGGAATTTTCTCAAGATTTTTGGTTGCACGAGGGCAGAGGTAGAATCCAAAGAATACAGATTGCTCCAGGGGGATAGGATATAGAAAACAAGAGGAAACTAAACCCCGACTATCTATTCATTAGTCCTTAAACCTTAAACCTTTAAGCTAAATGAAATGGTGGACAGAGCCGCAAGATCATTGCACTCATTACAAAGATGCAAATCACTCAAAGGAACAAAAACAACTCAACGAACACTCAAGTTCACTTGCATCAAAAAGACTCGTCTAGACTTAATGAAATCTAACGTCTTTACATGAAAGGGACTCCTGAACCTAAGGGCGAGACTGGTGGGGAAGATTCTCATAAATCTTGGGCTGTCAAATAGCTGTTTTAAGATCATCTAACTCCTTCTGCAACCTCTCTAGATCCTTCCCTTGTTGATACACCACATCTTCCAAGCATCTCTTTGATTGCATAACGGTATGTCCAAAGTTAAACAATGCTTGGAGAACTAGGCCTTGACGCTGAGGGCTGTTCTTCACCCATCCGCAATTGTAGTTCTGATCCTCATAAGGTAGATAGCGATAGCGGTCATGTTGCATTGACTGACGACGATGGCCTCGGAGGCTTATACATGCCTCAAAAGCTGCATCTTCAACGCTGCTTTGCAAAGTGTGGCGGTGACCCCGATGAGAGTGGACCCTCCCATGGTCAAAATTGGCTGGAACTTCTCCGTGGGAGTAGATACTCACATAAGTCTTCCAACGAGTAGGTTCTAGAGGATGAGAATACTCGGTACAAGTGTACTCCACCGAAGGATCCCAATCCCCATAGTAAGTTGTGAGGATCCACTTTAGTTGACGTTGAGAAGCGGTATTGAATTCCTCATACTTGTGCTCTTTTATGGTCCATCCCATTCGATGGGATTGCTCATCTCCGCCATCAGAGTTTCCACCATCTTGAGCAATATCTTCATCCTTATCACTGATGACATCTTGTCTTTCGCCTACGGGTTCTTCTTCAGGAGGAATAACATCTAGAGGCACCTCTTCTTCTTCTATAACCGGTTCTGGTGTGGGCAGAACATCTTCGTCATCCTTGCCGATCCAGTCCCTTATTGTGGCTTCATTCCTTGGCTCCATTGGCTCATACAATGTGCGGGATGGGAAGTTGCCTCCAGTGGAAATGCGAGCGATCTTGTAAGCACAAGTCATCTAAAGATAGAAAACTTAGAGGATGAGTCAAGGTTTTCATAACGGAGCAAAGATAAAGATGAGCATATCTTTTAGAAAATAGCAAGATTAGAGAGAAGAAATGAACAAGGATGATAACAAAGGCTTCTAAACAAGCATTAAGGAGGAGATGAATATCAAGGACAGAGATAAAATAGAGAAGAAAATATCAAGATATGTAGAACAAGGTTGTTCTATCAATTCCAAAACACTAAATCGACCAGTTTCTAACTAGGCATGCGTCCTACAGTCAGCATTGAGCTGATATCACTTGTAATACCCGATTTTAAGAACAAAACCGGATATATACCATATGTGAGTACTAGGAGTCAATTCCCACATATAGTTACAAGTCAAGGGTAGTATCAGTAAACAATGATTAATAATAACGTACTTAGTATAAGAGAAAGATATACCCTTAAGTAGCAATCAGCGGAAAGACAACTCCGATCTTTAGGTAAGGACTTCACTCCAGTGGATCCAAACTGACTGGTTGATCATAAGGCTAAACTTCTCCTGAGGTGTGGGGGAATAACAAGAGTGAGTCCATGTCGAACTCCGCAAGTATAACAACAAGTGTGAACCCATAGCCACATGATCAAGTGAAACTAGATGATGAATTGCAAATAAACAATTTAAATGAACACACATTCCCTCAAGTTTTCCGGGCCACTCTTGTCCGTGAGCACGGCTATCAAGATAGTTTATTAAACTCTATGCAAAGGTGTACACTTTCCTTGTGAGTCATGATTTACCCTTTCGCCCGAGGCCCGTCGACCTCTTAGCCCACTTCCAAGGGAGGCTGGCAGGGTTCACTATGAAGCCTTTCAAAGGTTAGTCTAACAAGTTAGGGCCGCTGGAATTCCTCATGAATAAGCATGAGCTCCCCTCCAAGAGATGACTGACAAAGGACTATAAACTAAAGTACATCCTCTTGGCAGGCAGAGATCATACATATAAGAGCCCCTCTTGCGCCTTTCGGTAACCACTAACA
The DNA here is from genome assembly GCA_018135685.1 of Themeda triandra. Classification (NCBI taxonomy): domain Eukaryota; kingdom Viridiplantae; phylum Streptophyta; class Magnoliopsida; order Poales; family Poaceae; genus Themeda; species Themeda triandra. The sequence goes on along the minus strand of JAENPR010001249.1, from coordinate 164,134 downwards.
AGCTAGAAAAGGTCCTCATACTGAGCTAAAGGCAGAGCCATATAGCCCTCACAGCCGTACTGTAAATCTCAGCTTTTGCCAAAGGATAATATTCATCTTTTATGTTTATCACATATTCATTAATCAAGCTTACTAGATCATGGTTATAGGAAGAAAACCCAAGCTATACTTGCCCTAAAATTAGATCCTTCTTCAAATCCCAAATCTTTGTAGCACTGCCTCTTGATCTTCACTTCTTCTTGGTTGCCAACGTAAAGTTCACCGACGGGACACAGTCAAAGAGCACCACTCAAACAATCTATGCAATCATACACGAAGCAAACAATAGGACTAAATTAGAACAGTACACCAATCATAATAAAATAGTTTGAAAAGCTTTTAAAATTAATCTACGCGTTACTACGATCACACAGACGTCAAGTTCACCGAAAACGGAGCTACGATGACGGAGATATGAATTTTCAAAGATTTTCCTATAGACTAATAATGAATTAAATATGAACTCGAAAATTAAAGTCCACAAACTGAATTAACACTATCCCTACTGCGTGGCTTACGAAATTACGGATCTAACACAATTTGAATGAGTCAAAACGGAGTTAAAACGGAGAAGATATAGAGGTTTAAAAACAGTGGCAAAACTGTAAATACTAAAAACGTATTTATGTATTTGCTGAATTATTTTTGTGAAGGGAAACGGCCATAATGCAAAGATGATGTCATGCCGACATCTCCAAAGCTAGCTATGACGTCATGGAGGCAAACATGCTAGCATGGTGCTCGGTGATGGCCACCATCAAACTTCCCGAGCTGTGTTCATCACGACTTGGCCTTGACGTGAGAAAGATCGAGAGCAAGAAAATAAGGACAGCAGGAACAGCTTCGTTAACCAGATGCGGAACTTGGCAGCAGTCTAGGCACCACGGTGAAGCAGCAAAAGTGTCCGCGACGGTGGCGGGCGGTGACCTCCACGGAGATATGCTCGGCAGCCTGCTCAAGTCGACGGGATGCAACAGGCGGTCTCGGCGGCTCCAGCAGACGAGCTCGCTACTCGGCGAGATCCGAACAGCGACGCACGGGCTCAAGACAATGGCGGCGCTGGCTAGGTATATATAGATCACGATGAGGACGATGAAACAAGGAAGGAAAAATAATATATAGCTCGGTGAAGCATGCACACAAGCATGTGTATGACTTACTTCTTGATATTTTGGTGCATGGTCGGGCACGGAGCTGGTGGCCGATTTGCTCCTACGTGTAGGTGGCATCTGGCTTCGTTCAACGAGAGGGGCAGCAGCTGGCACGTACGGAACTGCAACCAATGACGACATGTAGACACCGATTTCTGGAGGCAGGAGTACAGTAGATGAAACAATGTTGACCAGCCCTGACAGTTCGGCGGTGACTTACGTCAGGCTCAGCAGCATCTTCGAGGCGTCGGAGACCATGACGTAGAGAAAGGAGGGAAAAATAAATTTGCTACCTTGAGGTTTTCCACTGGAAATTCCTTTCAAGATAGATTTTAGTATTTGCCTAAAGGATTGGTACATATATATAGAGGGAAAATCTCTACATCTTAGATCAATTAGCAATATGGTACTAATCGATGTTGTACCATCAACCTTTACTAATAGGTCTAAATAAATATTAAAGCCCAATAGTAAATAAAGATACGGGCCTTTGGCATTAGAAAAATTGAGAGATTTTGATATTTTCGGAATTACTAAATTTCATGAATAAAATAATTCTAGAAAAGTCTAGAATCAATTTTTAAGCCATGAAAAATAATCCGAAGGCTCGGAAAATTCGGAGAAAATTCTCTGAGACATGTTGGAATATGGGCAACCCAAATAAAATATTTGGTGCTCACAAGAAGATATTTTAGAGCATCTAAAAAATTAGATTATGCTCATAGACAAATGGGAATAAGTTCTACAAGAAGCTAGAAAATTTCCAAGAAATTTATAGAGATTGATTGACAGATGAAGGATTGAATGGAGTGATATGGATTACAAAGAAAAGATGCAAGAGAAGCTTGAGCTGAGAAACAAGGAACTTAGTTATAGAAAAGATAGAAGTGTGTCATAAAATGAAGACAATTAATTTATTAAAAAGATTTTGAAAGCATTTTTCACTTTTTGTCAAAACCACACATCACAGAAATATAAATACACCAGCATGTATGCTCAATCTTGTTTGTAACTCCTATGATAAATTTTAATTTAATAAAAATTGTTGTTTAGATAAAATTACATGCTCACAAAAATGCAAATTAAATTATTTTAGCTATTTTAAAAACATGTAAATTTTGGGGTGTTACATTTTAGAGGACACACATTCATTTGGCCTCTCTCTCCCTCACCTCCACTTGTTCCTTAGCTTAGTACTAGTAGGATTGGAGTTAGAAGAGCTACCAAGGAGAGCTTGTCTCTTAGGAAGAAGAAATACTTTTTGGTAATCATCTATGGATTGTTCTTCCTTGTTCAAGTTCTCGTTCTTTATATATTGCCTAGCGTATGAACTAGAGCATAGTCTTTGATCATGTTCATGTCGATACATATGAACTAGAGCAAAGTTCATATGATCAGTTCATAGCATGTTCATCCCTGTTCTTCATCGTTCATATGTTCTATAGAATTAGAGTCCACGATGAGAATGAAGTAATGGTTCGATGTTCTTTCGGGTTTGCCTATGTTCTAGCTCGTCCATCCGTAGGGTGGGAGTCCTGGGGAGCATAGGTAGTTCTCTAGTATGCGGACGTGGTGTCCGGATACGAGAGGGCCTTCGAATATGACGGCATGCCACGGTTGAGGGGTAGGCGGCAGGTGGTGACAGCCCTGTCCGTCCCTCGTAATCCCCCACGTCCGTATGTCGTGTAGGAGTTCGTAAATATCTCTATCGGCTGGCAGACCAGCTACGGGGGTCTCCCTGTTACTCTAGGCTCTGACTCGTCTCTAGTTTTGTATAACATATGACTTAACTGTTCTTTGCTTAGCTGTATACGACCAACCAGCTCCTATAGATTTATTCTTTATTTTTTTCATTACTTTTATTCCTTATTTCTCTTTATCCTTGAGTTTGGTCCAAGTGTGTGTCCACTATCCTCAAATTACCGTTTTATCTTACCCCTGCATAGCACTAAGGTTTATTTCAATGATATGAGGTTCCATATCCATGTGCTAGAAGTATTTTACACCATGCCTTCCTCTGGAAAAATATAAATAACGATACCCTGATATATTTCCGGGTGAAATGCTACAATGATAGATCCGTGCGCTTGCGGATATTATCTAAAAGAATACGATCTATCACTTGGCGTTCCGTGGTGTGATTGCTAGGATGTAACAATTCTAGCGATGGCACTACAGTTTGCCAACATGCATTTCTGGCGTCATCGTCAGGGATAGATTTTTTAACCTATCTCTGATGATTGCGCTATGAAATGTCAACAAGCATTTCTGGCGCCGTTGCCGGGGATGTACTTAAAACCTCCATATTTGGTAACGACGTTAAGAAATATCAACAAGCATTTCTGGCGCCGTTGCCGGGGATGGACTTAAAACCTCCATACTTGGTAACGACGTTAAGAAATATCAACAGGCGCCTGGCTTCTCCTTTTAAAGCAAGGGAGTAGCCTTCTGGAGCGTCATCATGTCTGGACGCCTGGAGACTTGCCTTCGTGGTTAAGTCTTCAATTATTAGAGACTTGCCTTCATGGTTATCTTCTGGAGTTTAAGGAAGCTGTGTCTTCAATTATTCTCCTATACTGTTGTATGGACAACTGGACGGTGATGCTGACTTTAATAATTGTCCTGGCTGTAGTAGAGTCACTGTAGGTATGGTCTTCCATGGCCGAATGATAAGAATTCTGGCATGTGTATTATCTATCTTCCCATGGCCGAATTGTTGGTAACACCTTATCAACATAGGGAATATATTTCTTGTATAATTGAATATATTTATTTGTTTCAAATATCATAATATTGAGATCTAATATTTCTGTCGATGCCGATGACCACGGATATCCAACATCTCATCATCGTTATCATCATCAGATATCTGTATATTCATTTTTGATTCATAATCATTTTTTATACATTCTTCATAATCTCTCTTTATATTTTCTTCATAATCTTGGTTTATAGATTGAAAATTTTTGTTTATTTTATGGCTAACTTCCTGCAAGACTTCTTCTTTTATATTTTTCTTCAACTGAAGAATTATTGATTCAACCTTTTCCTTTAACGCTTTCTCAACAGTTCTTCATTCACTGACTCTGGCTCTTTCTTTACAGCATCTTTGTATGTGGGTATCCTTGATGGTCCATCTTGTCTTATATTTGGCCCTGTCCATATTTGTTTCATTTGTTTGGCCTTCTTATATTTTTGGATATAGTCTTTGGCTACTAGTTCTAAGAAATAATTTACTCCCAGAATACTTCTTGCATATGTGAGAGCTTGATCAATATCTAAATATTTTTCCATGACACGCCTTCATCTTTTTCTTTTTCCATCTCTTTGAGCTATAACTGCTTCAAATGATATATAAACACCTCGTGTCTTTTCTCTATATATAACATATATAGGTCTTTTTTCTATATATTCAGATGGTTCTTTGGTTGCATCTTCCCATTAATCATATGAAAATATTCAGCTAAACTATTTAATATTGCTAGCATATAGCCTTTATCTTCTCTCTTATTATTATATTGAAACAAAAAATTTATCTAGAATGCATTCTTGTATTTCATCTAGAACAATATGGTCTCGGCTTGAATTTATATGTATTTGGTGGAAAAATTATTATCTTATTTTTAGTTCTAAAACTCAAATATTCACCTCTACTAGGACTTGATCCTTTCTTCATTCCCGCAAAATAGATGATCATGAAAATATATCGGGAAAAGTATTATCTTTACCTTTTATATGCTTAAATATTCCTTTATAACTATTTCTAGTAATAATATCTTCAAATAAAACCCATCGTCTAGTTGAACTTTTCTTACTATTGACTTTATTGTAGTATCTGCATATAGCTTCACAGTCTGTCCTTAATGTGAACTCTTTAAATTCTAAATATAGTCTAAAAGCATTTATAACAGCTAGAATTTCTCTATCGTATTATTTATTATTTTTAAATTTTATTTTCTTGAAGCATATCTACATATTTTTTTCTTCCTCGACTTTGGCGAGTATTTGTGCGGATTTTATTTTAATATAGCACCCCATCCTAACTCGATTATCATCTATCTCTACAATAAAATAATTATCATCTAAAGGTAGTTCTATGTGTTTTAAATCTTTGACCCTTTCTTTTATAGTTCTTACTAGCTTTATGTATTCAGAGTTAAAATGTTTTTACCCGTTTTTCCTTAACTTTGCATACAATGGTCCGGCCATCTTTGCTAAATTTTTAATATGATTTCTAGCATAATTTACTATTTGTAAGAATTGTTTCAAGGTCTTTTTATCATTCAAGATACCAGGAATTGTAAAATTTTCTTTACAATATGATCTTGTAAATCAAATTTCTCGTCTCCTATTTCATGTCCTAGGAAATTTATGTTTTCTTTGCATGTTTTTATTTTTCTTTTAGAAAGTATTAACCCATGCTGCTCTACTTTTCTAAAAAATGTTTCCATATGAGCTATATGCTCTTTGTAGGATTTTGAAAAGATTAAAAGATCATCAATATAAACTAATATGAATTCCTGATTTCCATTAAAGATATTTTGCATCTTTCTTTAGAATAAGATAGGGGCATTTTTTAATTCTAATGGCATTACTAACCATTTGAAATGACCTTGAGGACATGTGCAAGCAGTCCATTCCATTGATTCTTCTGCCATTTTTTACTTGCCAAAACCCAGTGTTTAGAACAAATTTTAAGAAATATTTATGTCCTTGTAGTCTATTTGTCCATTCTTGCTTGTTTGGGATATTATAGCCATCATCTATAGTATTATCATTTAGCCTCTTATAATTAATAATCATTCTTGATGTTTCTCTAGCTATTTCAGCATGATTTCTAACTATAAATGCTGCTGATCTATGAGGACTTCGACTTTCTCTTATGGCTCCTATTTTTAGTAATTCTTCTACATGTATTTTACATTCTTCTATGTCTTTAGGTGTTGCTTCTATAGGACTAGTCTTAATTATATAGTCTGGATTTATTATGTTAATTTTACATACTATACTGTTCTTATCCCAATGCTTCATTGGTATTTCCCTAATTATTTGAATATCTTCCGATCTTTGTACTATTTTATCTATATCTTTTTTCGACTTTATGTCTCTATACCAATTTGGCACTAGTGATTGCAAACTAATGCATTATACTTGAGTTTGCTATATGAAAATCTTCTATATTTTCGTCCAACTCATCATCTCTATAATTATTAGATCCTTTGAGTTCTATATTAGACTTTCCTAAATTAGAACTTATAGTTTTTTGTACTTCTGTTATATATGGAATGTTATCTTGATAAGGAATGAATGCAATTCCTTGCTCATGTATGATGGTCGTTTGTACGGAATAATTTCATCCATTATATACTTTGTATTATTTATTTGTATTTCAACATTGTAAGGTAGTTGATTATGAACCTTTTTTATTCCGACATATCGGTAGATATTTCTGCTTTATCTTGCTATATTGTATGAACTATTTCTAGGCATCTTGTAAAATATTTATCATGTATAATATTTTTTGTGCAACCAGTATCTACCAATGCTAATATTTTATAAGTGATGGTAGGCATTAAGTTTATTTTTACAGGATTTCTTATTCCTACTATTTCTTTAAATGGTAATCTAACTATATGTTTGCTGCCAAAATTCATTATGGTGTATTGCTTTATTATTTTTTCTATTTATTACTATTTGATCTTTTAACTCAATATTGCCAATAACATTTTCTTCAATCTCACTTAGTTCATTGAGTTCTATCTTACTTCTTAGATCTTCTAATTCTGCTTCTAAATTATTTATTCTATTTTTAAAATTTCTAACTCTGCTCGCTAATATTTTATCTTCTGGTTCTAATTCTACCTCTTGTCTCCATTTTTGGTTATTTATTTTTAAGCATGAAACACATACATTCTTTAAACATTTACTACATGTAAATCTATTTTGTTGACTAGGGTAATATATGCAGAAAGCACATTTTATATTATAGTCACCTCTACCTTTTATCCAGTCTTGCTCACAGCTTCCTTGATCCATTAATTCAGTTTTTACTTCTATTGAACTATTAATTTTCTCAGATATTATATCTAATCCTTCCATAGCATTATCTAGATTGCGTAATTCTTCATCACCTAAGGAGTGGAAACTGCTGAAGCACAAGTTCAGGCTATTCAAGGAGATGTTGCAGTTGAAGCTGATGCCATCCTAGTTCACATGCTTATGGACATTGGCACTGATTTCTGTGGGGTTCCTCTTGAGGAGATCTCACCAACTACCCTTCTAGAAGAACAGTATAAATGATACAGCCGCAGAAGTCAAGAGAAGAAGATGCTCAAAAGTCAACCTTATGTGTCTTAGTTAGTTGTGGGGCTATTTCTTGTTTTTTATTTTTTCCTTGATGTCATCTCTGTGTCCTTGATCCTTTTGTTGAACTATGCGAGGTCTGAGTCTGAAAGTGACTGCTGTGTAGTCACTGTTTTTTGTCTCATTTTTAATGTCATTAATCAATCAAAACCCTCCTATGAATTAATGATAAATAAAAATAGAATTCCATCAGAAACAAGATTGATGAAAGTGGTGCCAATATTTTTTGTCTTCAGGAAACAAAAAGAGAATGTTTTGATATTCAATATATCAGAAATGTTGCTCCAAAATGCTTTGACAAATTTGATTTCAGTCCCTCTGTGGGTGCTTTTGGGGGAATCCTAATTTGTTGATGTAGCCCATATTTCTGAGTTGTGACTATTGAAAAGCAATCTTTTGCCCTGAAGCTCAATGTTACTAGCTGCCATGATCTTTCTAGTTGGTACTTAGTTGTTGTTTATGGGCCATGTAGGCAGCCCCAAAGAGATGATTTTGTCAACTGGCTTTATGATTTGAACATTAATGATGATGACTTATGGCTTTTCATGGGTGACTTCAATTTCGACAGATCTTTGGAAAATAGAAATAGGCCTATGGTATTTTCAATGATGTGCTTGTCTTTAATAGAATTATTAGTCACTTGGGTCTTATTGAGCTACTGTTGGTGTTTCTTAGCATCACCTTAGTTACTAGGTTGTCATTCCCAGTAGCAATGCTAGAAATGCATGGGTTGGTATTTATGAAACTGAACTCTTAAAACAATAATCTAGATATAGGAATCCGCAAGCGCACAGATTAAATACCATTGTAGCACTTCACCGGGAGGTATTCCAGGTATCGATATTTATATTTTAGATTAGAGAGGAGCTAAGGAGTAGGCTTAGAGATGGAATTGCCAAATATGATTACTTAAGAGGAACCAATCACACAGTCACTTACTTAAGGTAAGCCGATAAACAATAGATAATGAATTGTAAGTATAAAATGATAACACTCAGAGATAGAAATAGACTACTCACCATGAAGATAGGTTTCACAGGAGATTAGTCAAGAGATTGAATTCTTATGTAGCTTCTAATTTACTAAGTCTTTCATCTACTCAAGCACATATATAATCATATATAGCATAACAACTCTTCATCTATGTATAAGGAACAGTATGAAGGAAAATCAAGAACATAGCAAGACTATCCTCATAATATCGTTCTACTAGTCCTATCAACGGGGGAGAGGACTCAACAGGAATGTCACACCCGTGATCAACCACATGGCCCAGAAAATAGGATGCATCCACAGGTAAACAGCACATAAGCACCATGCTTACATTTAATCTACCACTTAACCCACTCGAGATTGGAGCTAAGCTCTTTGCGAACATATACATAAACTCATTATCAATAATGACTACATCAAATATACTACTAGAGCAAACTAGGAACAAAATAAATAGAAACATATTTATATTAGAATAAAGTCGTAGAGAAAGATACAAGATAATACCAAACTCATGGTGACGATGATCCAGAATCCTGAGCGTAGTGCCCGAACTCTTCTAAAATCTAGCTAGCTAAGACTATTTTGAACTTGAAGGATTGGAGTAGCTATTCTAATTCTCTTGTGGAGAGATGATCTCTAATCTCTGGCTTCTGGTTTATGGCTTCCAATAATGAGATGCTCTCAGCCTTGGGGGCTCCTGCCTTGATTATATAGCCCTGTGGGATGAACCGTGGCCTTTGGATCAAACCGACATAGATCAACGAAGAAGATTGGTCCCCAAAGGCGGTTTAGCACTGACGTTGAAGGAGAGGCTGACAGGGTGGTCCACCAGGGCGGGTGCCCTAGCCCCCAGGGCGGCCGCCCTGGCTTGCTGTCAGGTGGGCCCCATCTTTGGGGGTCTGCCTTCCCGAGTCTTCTAGGTTCTTCTTTAATTGCCGTGGCCCGAAAATCTTCAATGTATACTGACATGTGGCCCATCCTTTGGCTCTTTTCTGATTAATCCCTGGAAAATCATAGAATCACCAAAACTTGTGGAAATTATTAGTTTAAACCCCTAAGTCTATGGTGGTGATTGATTTATGCCCTTTTTACTTTCTTGATGACAATGAAAATTGATAGTTATCTACCGTCAACAAGCTCCCCCAAGCTTAACCTTTGCGCGTCCTGAGCAAAACAGCTAAACCAAAATGGATCAGGAGTTGCTTCAATGCTTTCACGCCTTTAAAACTACACATGCATTCAAACAGGAATTCTTCTCCAAATATTGTGGACTGTCTGACTTTCAAACTTACTCATGTTACTTTTAACCTGTTTACACCAAAATTTGGATCGATAAATACTTCAAGGAAATCCTCTAGAACGACACCTGGTCCAAGATTCAAAAGATCGGCTGATTGAGTTAATTGATAGGAATTTGTCAACTCGGAAGCATAGTGATGATTTGTTTCAAGGACGATCACAAGGAAGAAACAAAGACCCCCGACGAAAGACAGCTGGATTGAAAGTTGACCAATAAAAAGGAAATAAAGTCAACTATTTGTTGAAGGATATATGGATTTGGCTATCTTCATTTGGTTACTAAAAGGTTTGCATCAACGGCGCGAGACTCTACAATATGGAATAGTAGAGTCCAAGTTATCTAGATTAGTCGATTTAGATTATTTCCTTTATTAGCGAGTCGTATTAGAATAGGACTTGGTCAAGCCCAGGGTATAAATATGTAAATCCCAGCACATTGTGAGGGATCCAACATTCAATCAATCAAACAGACACCTTTTTGGCCCCTGCGCCATTAAACCCTTAGTTCTTAGGATTTCGACGTATTTGCATCTGGCTTGGCTGGTTCGACCTCTCGCTTGCTGTAAGTATCGTTGGAAAAGCTTTTACTTATGCTTAGATCGGGCCGGTTCGACCTCCTTTCGATGCATCTGCGAAGGTGGCTATTGTACATTGCTAGATAGGGCCGGTTCGACCTCCTATGGACACATCTACAATGGTCGGTTACGTGTTCATGCTAGATTTGGCCGGTTCGACCTCTTATCTAGTATTGCGCGTGCCAAGAGTTTGTGTTAGCACTTGACAGGGCCGGTTCGACCTCCTGTTGTATGGGCTGATGCACACTAGTTATCGGCTCTGCTAGATTTGGCAAATCTAGTAGATTCATCAAGTTACCATTGCTAGTTATCGGCTCTACTTGGTTTGGCACCCTAGTAGGTTCATTAAGTTACCGATGTTGTTAGATCTATTTGTTATTTACTTTCAACACATCTTTTGCCCGAATAAAGATTGGTAGATTTGGCTTATATCCTTTAGATTCGATCGTCACCAATACTTGCATCTTCTAGATCTATGATGATTAACGATCGATCTTGTGCTTACATTAGCCAAGTTTTATTAATCTTATTCGTAGTGTGCGCGTGTTCTAAGGTGTAGATAGCTTTATGATTTACTTGTGGAGTTGGCTATGCACTTAGTTCGTTCTCACGCTGGAATCGGTTAAAACAGCTGATTTGCCCGAGCTTCATCCATATTATTGTCTGCGTGAATATGTTTAGATCTTGTTAGTTTATCAAGCTTGCTTAGACGAGACTTGGCCCAACGATTACTTAGTCAACGAGTTTCAAATTCATGAGTTTGATAGATTTGCTAGATTCATTCATATCAATGCACACGTGTAGGATTTTACATATTCAAATCAAATAGATTGAATCGGCTAATGGCTTTTGTGCTTCATATGCGTACTCAGATAGCCGATTCAGTGTATTTGTTATTTCTTTTGGCACATATCATGTCTAGATTCAATCCCATAACTGCTCATCCAATCATGACATGATTATTGCATTATTTTAATGCAAGTTTATTTATCGTTCCATTATTTTACATGCATAACGGATCTTGACTTTCTAGTCGTTGTCCTAACCGATCGGCTATTTAGCCATACACTCGAACTGCGGAACCAAGCCGGCGTGGTTCGATAATTTGATTATTCTTTACCTCCTTGTCAATTACAGGGTCAAATTGACTGGCACGCCTTGACTTCGACCGGATCGACTGCCGGAGACAGCCGCGGGGACTGAGGAACATGAGCCGTGGTCTGTCTGGCTTGCGAGAGTGGCTCGGCATGAGGACTGACCCCGTTATGTTTTTTGCACCGACACTCTTTTTGGCATGCCCGGTGGGACAACAATCGTCAAACAATGCCGGACTTGTCTGAGTTCGATGTCGACAACATCCTCAACGTCAGTTTGGATGACCTTGATGAAGAGCATAAGACAGTAATCAAGACAGCTACTGAACAATTGGTACAGAAGTGCCTATTGTGCTTTGGAAGAGTCCGTGGAGGCAAGATCGTCTTGAAGCAAAAAATGCCTAAGATTGTGATGGCAGGAGAGACTATCACCGATGATGATGGAGACAAGCAATTATTTCTATCAGAATTGAACAAGATCATACATGAAGCTATCTCGGGTCATCAAGCATACTTTCTGAATACATTCAGAAACATCATGAAGGAGGTGTTAGTTGGTATTCCCATTGACCAGTATGGACCTGCTTACTTCAATCTGAAAGATACAACTGCTGGCGATGGCGTGCAAGGCGGCACACAAGATTCTACTAGAGCCATCATGGGCTCAAATGCTAATGGAGGAGTAAGTAGCAGTGAAGTTCCTAATGCACGTCAGCCGAAGAGTGATCCAACACTCAATTTTGGTACTACTTCAGATGTACCACCTTCGGCTCAAAAAATAGCCCCTACAATTGACAGGATCAGAAGGAACGCTATGGGAGGAGGAGACCAAGACAGAGACGGTGAGCCACCAGCAGGCTTTGCCAATGTGTCAAGCTACAATCATTGGGGTATGACTCCCTACCCAAACATTAGAGGATCTACCGATCCTGGTGATCAATTGATCAGGAAACTTGCTGAAGTGATGGAGAAAGAATTTGGCATGAAGAAGAGCCACTCCAAATCATACAGTAGGCCATATCCTGATTGGTTCAACCGCATGGAGCTCCCACGCAACTACAGGATTCCAGAGTTTTCTAAATTTACTGGAAAAGACAGTACCAGCATGATGGAGCACATCAGCAGATACCTGGCTCAGTTAGGCGATGCTTCAACTAAAGAAATTCACAGAGTCAGGTTCTTTGCCTTGTCCTTGTCAGGACCTGCCTTTACATGGTACTCCTCATTACCATGTAATTCTATCCATACTTGGGAGGAGTTGGAAAGCAAGTTCCATGCCTACTTCGATAATGGGATAACAGAGAAAGACATCGATGATTTGGCCAGCGTAAAGATGAAGGTCAATGAATCAGGTCTTGAGTATCTTCAGAGATTCAGGCAAATGAAGAACTTATGCTTCGGCATAAACCTGTCTGACCGCCAGTTGATGATTGGCGATTAAAGGAATGCAGCCATATTTGAAGGAGAAGCTTGCTAGCTCAAATTTTAACAATCTTGGAGAGCTTGCACATAGAGTGACTGCAGTGTCTGAATATGTGCAACCACCGCGTCAGCAAGGCCGACTTCAGAAGGCGACCAATGTAGCAAGTTACTACAAAGGCCTAGTGTATGATTTCAGATCAAGAAGGTGAAGACATCGATGCTATTGAGTGGAACCTCAAGAAGGAGTGTGTGATTGAGCATCCTTGGGGCAAAGCTCAAGAAAGGTTTGATTTTGACATCACTAAGGCCGACAAGATATTTGATTACCTGCTGGACAAGGGCTTGATCAAAGTTTTACATGAGCCACTCACTGCTGAGGAGAGGAAGGGGAAGAAGTATTGCAAATCCCATAATTCCACTACCCACTCTACCAATGAGTGCTTGGTGTTCAGAGGGCAAGTATAGAAAGCCATTAAAGCTAGAAAGATAACTTTCAGCACCAGTAAACTGAAGATCGATCAAACTCCTTTCGTGCTGCAATGGCTAATGCGGTCCTCCCCAAAAGTGGAACCAAGGTGCTAACCTCCACTAGGGCGAAGGAATCAGGATCAATGGACAAAAGATTACAGCTCACAGATGAAGAGTATCGGGAAATTAAGAGAAAACTTGAGCAGCAAAGTAGCCGATCTGACAGACCTGAATTTTCTGCATCGTCTGAAAGAAAACCTCGTGTCACATGTCGTATCTTGCTCAACAAATGACAAATGGAAAGGAGAAGTATGAAAAGAGGCGATTTGAGGAGCATGAGCGCCTGAGGAGGTTTGAAGAAGAAAGGCATGAAAGAGAGCAAGTGGAGTCACATTGGAATTGCCCTTTCTTCAGACATTGCTGGAACGAAGGTTTGAGACTACCAACCAAAAGAGACCTGCCCTGAGTGCAGTAATCAGTACAGGGGGTATCGACAGTCACAAACCAACCGCCGATCTGTTCATGAAAGACTTGGACAACATGTGAATGATCGGCGCATTGAGAAGTGCAGTATTCATGAGCGATGTGATGCTTATGATGTGGAAATAGAAGAAAAGCAGTATGTCTGGTAGGAGAACCAATGGTGTCCTAATGGCCTTTCAAAAAGTCAAAAGAGGAGAGTTCAACGCTTAAGAGAAACTGAGATTAGAATGGACAAAGCGTTGAAAGCTAAGAAGGCTCAGGTGTGGAAAGCCAAACAAGCAGTCGGTGCAAACGAATCGGCTCCTATTGGGATGCAGTGTATTTTACCTCCTGAGTTCAAAGCATCTGGGGATCAAGAAGTTTATTCTGATTTTGATGAGTTAGAATATGAAGAAATAGCTGCTTATTTGTCTCATCCCAAGCAATTTTTGATAGGCCAATGAGGCATCGTCATTTGAAGGCTCTATATGTCAAAGGCCTAGTTGAGGCCTTTGATGGAAAGCCTATGAGCAAGATGCTTGTAGATGGAGGTGCTGCAGTCAACCTTATGCCTTATTCAACATTCAGAAAACTAGACAAGACTCCTGAAGGTTTGGTCAGAACGGACATGCAGTTAAGAGATTTCAGTGGAAACGTGTCTGACACTCGGGGGCAATAAGTGTTGAGTTAACAATTGGCAGCAAGACATTGATCACCATGTTCTTTGTCATTGATGGAAAAGGATTCTATAGTTTACTCCTTGGAAGAGATTGGATTCATGCCAATTGTTGCATACCTTCAACCATGCATCAACACATAGTCCAGTGGATCGACAATGATATTGAAGTAGTACCTGCTGATGATTCCATCAATGTATCATCTATCAATCATGTCTATTGGGATTTAGAAGATTTTGAGTGCTTTTCTGAAAAAGAATTCTGCAAGGAGTTCATCACGATCAATGATGATGATCAACAGCTGTCTCGTATTTTCGGCTCTGAAAATATTTTCTAGAAACACAGCATAGAACGCAATAGCCGATACAGATCAAGACTGTCAGTAATAATAGTTCAATTGCCCGGGGGGCAATCGACTCATTTTTTTTAGAATCTACACTTTAGACTACCACTTGGTATGTTTTGAACAAATAGCCAATACTTTAAGTATCGCCTTTAGCACAAAAATCCAACAATGTTGGAATAGCCGGTGCGAGACGCATCGCCTTTAGAGCAAAAAACTATAAAATCCCATGTTCTAAGCAGAATTCAACTAGGCTAGTTCAGGAGTGAATTGGAAAGTTTATTTGCTTCATGGAATTTATACAAAAGGCCGAAGTCTATTAGAGTTGGTTGATAATTTTAGATTTAAGGTTAACTAATTGCTCAGCCTATAAAATACAGAGATTATTTCACGGAATACAAGTTGAAAGGAGTACCAAAGATTCAATGATGTCTAAGGATCAGGAAATTGACACCATGAATATTGCCTTCGGCTTAAGAAACAATTGATGGACATTAGCAATAGGCGAAGCAACATGCATTGGCAGTATGAGGATACTCCTTGAAAATGAGTAATAATAAGATGCCGGTATGATGGATTGTCTAGATTTGGATGACTGTGAAGACATTGAAAATCCCCATAAGGAGGATGAAGTTGATGAACTGCAGTCTATTATGGATGTGGATTTGACAAACATGATATCTGTGCAAGATGAAGGATATGCTAGTTGGATCAGCAGGAGAGTGTTGACTCTATTTTTGGATAATCTAGGCATTTGTTGACACTTCTTAGCGTAAGCAGATAAATCCGCAAGAGCACGGAGTATGATGTAGCTTTCACCCGGGAGTATTCCAGAGTATCGATTTCCACGGGGAACGTGAAGTGTACTAGAGAATCAAGGTCGTCCAAGGATAAAGGTAAGAAAAGAACGATATATATGTTTTTGGTGGGTGGAGAGGAACCTTATAATGTTTTCTAAGTTGATTGGGTGATCAAAATCAGGCTTACTACACTCTACTTACTATGGAGCAACAGTACCTTTCCGACTCTCGAAAGAGATTGGGAATAAAGTAGTCGGGGGAAGGCTGCCAAAAAGCTCTACGAAACACCAACCCGAACGTGGTGGAATACAAAGGCCTGACAGAGCTATCACCTCTGGGGCTACCACAACTATCCGTGGGATTGGGCGCAAACTCAGGTAAACCCTAGTCTAGACACCGCGTCTACACTAGCATTTACTACTCTAATTACCTCGAGAATAACTAGAGCACTCAAATACAAGCGGAGTTCAAGTAAATAGAATAAAGTATAATTAAATAAAGAACTGAACTTAGAAATAATAATTGTAGAACCTGGAGAGTAGCTGGAAGACGAACTAGATGCTGCAAAAGTACAATGTTGAGGAAGATCCGACGATCCGGCTCCTCCTCGCCCTCTCTCCTCCTCTCTCTCCCTATTTTCTAGATACAACTAGACGAACTAGAACTAGAACTAGATGAACTAGAGCTAGATCTAGATGAACTAGAGGACCCTTTTCTACTTGGATGGAGGATGAAACCCTAGCTTTTGATCTGTAGAAGAATAATGATCCAAACCCTAGGGGGCGCCCTCCTTATATAGCCCTGGGTGGAGTAGCCCTTAAGGAATCGCCACGTCATCGATCCGCGTCACATTTATTCTCCACCCTTAGATAAAACCGACCTAAATGGAGGGTGGAGATGAAGAGAATAATCTTGGCATATTCCCTGGTCGATCTGCGAAGAAAACCGGAGAAGAACCGGCCTCTAAGGGCCTGAACTGGACCTAAACCGGTCGAACCAGGTGCTGGTAACATTTTCTGGAGACTTCTGGATGGTTCCGGGCGATTGGGCCGCCGGTTCGGCCGGCCCACCTGCTTCCTGGGCGAGCAGACCGCTCTGGGCCACGCCAGACCACGCCCGCGCCTCTCCTGGGCCGCCACGTGGCCCGCCTGGGCCGGCTCCCGCTCCCGCCTGCGGCCTCCCGCGCGTGGACGCGCCGCGCGCGTGCGCTGGCCCCCCGCCGTCACGTGTCGCCGCCGGGTTGGGCCGCCTGGTTGGCCGCTCCCTCATGGGGGACAATGGCTGGCGCACGGGGCCCGCCTGTCTGTGCTATCAGCCGACAGCTGCTGCCGCGTGGGTCCCGTGTGTCAGCCCGTGTCTTTTGTCTTTTTATGCTGTTGACGTTATGATCACATGAGAAACTTCTCTCCTTCATATCTTTTTATTCTGGACTCCAAATATAGCGAATAATATATCCGTTTCGATCAGCGCGATGAGCCCTTCGCAATGGCGTAGTCCAATTCATCATTTGAAATACTTTCATTTGATGACTTTGTCCATTTTTAGCTCATTTCCTGCATAACCCCTGCAAAACATAGATGCACCAAAACTCATGGAATTTGTTAGCTCAAACCTCTAGACCTATGATGGTGATCATCTTTTTGCAGCTATCGAAGTTATGTTGATGGTTAAAAATTGACGTTAACTACCGTCAACAAACTCCCCCAAGCTAAACCTTTGCTCACCCCTGAGCAAAGCTAAACTCAACAAGGGATCAGGAGTTGCTACAATGCTTTCACGCCTCAAAAGTACACATGCGTTCAAACAGGAACTCTCCTCCGGATTAGAGTAAACTATTCTGACTTCAAACTTACTCATATTACCTTCTACCATGGGGCTTGTAGCCTTCACTTGGGTCTTGAGCAGTTGAAAGACAGAACGGTCAAGTCAAGCGCTATGTCTCTAGCTCTTTGCTCAACCTTCATTCCGGAGTTTTTGGCAAGATTTTCAAATAAAACTTAGAGATTCCTTTGTATGATCCTCTCAGGTCTCTCATATGTGGTATTTCTGGATCCTTACCAAGGCATTGATGGTGTATGCCTTCTCTCTTCTCTCAGGATATGTGGTATTTTTGGCATAAGGCAGAGTAACAGTGTGCCTTCACTCTCTCTCCCTACCTCTAATAGGCTTATGTGGAGTTTGTAGGTGGGAGCTTATACATATGTTGCACAGTCAAACCATGGATCCGAAGAAACTGGACATACAATCAAATCAAGATGTGCATGTGTGTGGCCCTAAATATAGGTTAAGTGGATATATGGTGGTAGTGGAAAATGGTGATGATGGATATAAGAAGAAATGAAGGGGTAAAGGGATGATAATGGTGAACACCTGATTCTACTTTTGCTCCTTGAAGAAAATGTATACCTCCCTTGAAATTGAACCATGAAGAAGTTGGATAGAACTTGGGCAAACTGAAAATCTCGCTATGATGGGACATTGTTGGGACATTCCTTCTTTCTCTTCTCTTCTTCTTCTTCTCTCTTTTTCTTCTTCTTTTTTTTTCTCTCTTTTTTTCTCTCTTCTTTTTTTTATTATTTTATTATTATTATTTTTTTTTTTTGATGAAGCACCTTGGTCTCTTCTTTGAAAATATTGATGGAATATTGATGGAGGTAGCAGCAAAAGTATACTTGGAGCTTTATTGGATACAAAAGGGGCTAGCAATGGATGAAGGGATATTTTCGATGCTCACTCCCAGTGTAGGAGTAGAACAGTTTTAGGATGTGTCTAAATGAATGAATATGGTGGTGCGTACTTCCAGGGTAGAAGTAGCGAGGGGTGCATGGTGTACATGTGTGTGATCTTGACTTTAACTGTATGACGAGTTTCTAAGGGTCAACATAATCGACCACACTCAAGGCATAAGTAAGTATAAGTGGACTTCCTAGTCTAGCAAGCATGTATATATGGTCATGTGGTAGGAATTTAAACTCTCGTCATACGGAACTCATCATGCAACATTTTGAATTTTCAAAAGATAAATTATCCGAACTCTAGTATCACTTAGAACAAGATAAACAAGAGCTCGAGACCTTCCCATATCATACCCTTCAACTACCTAGACTTAGATCAAGCATTTGCTACCCACAAGTTTCAGGTTCAGAGCAAATCTTAGATCAAAACAGTGTGTCCAAAACTTGAGAGAGTTCTAGGTTGAAAACAGGCACTTAAAAGGAATTATGGCAGAGCAACTATTCATCACTTCCAAAGAGTTTATTCTAGGAACTTATTTAAGCAGGCAAAAACTTGTACACCCTCATTTTATTTAACAGACTTAAACATTACCCGAACTGAATATATATATCAAGCAAATTAAAATAAATAAGAAGGTAACAAGAAACACTTATCTAGATACACGGGGATGCTCTCCCCCAAGCTGGATGTTGGCATAATCTCTCACTCTTGTGACATGTAGATCTCACTCTTCTCAAACTTTCCAATTCCTGCACAACTCAAATAGACAACAAAACTCGTGGAACTGATTAGGTGTTAGACCTTAGTTGTCTAGAGCATTTGCGGAGCAGTGTTTTTAAATTGGATCTTTAAATTGCAAGAATTCAATCACATCAATTTCTTCTATGTTTTTAGGTTCAAGAAAAACTTTCAAACGTTGACCATTTACCTTAAATGTATTACCTATATCATCTTGAAGTGTGATCGCGCCATGAGATGCGACTTCAATCACCTTGAATGGTCCTTCCCATTTGCTTCTAAGTTTTCCATGACCGAAGAGCTTTACTCTTGAGTTGAATAATAGGACCTTGTCTCCGGGCTTGAACTCCTTGTGCTTGATTCTCTTGTCATGCCACCTTTTGGTTCTTTCTTTGTAAATCTTGGAGCTGTGATAAGCCTTTTCTCTCCACTCTTCCAGCTCAGATATTTGCATCTGACGATTCTTGCCGGCTAGATGGGGATCCATGTTCCATTTCTTGATTGCCCAGTGAGCTCTGAATTCCAATTCAACAGGCAAATGGCAGGTCTTCCCATATACTAGCTGATAAGGTGACATGCCTATGGGTGTTTTGTATGCAGTTCGGTATGCCCATAGTGCATCATGAAGCTTGTACTTCCATTTCTTTCCCATTTCGTCCACGGTCTTCTGCAGGATATTTTTGATTTGCTTATTTGATGTTTCCGCTTGACCGCTTGTTTGGGGGTGGTATGGAGTTGCAACATTATGCTTAACTCCATATTCTGTCAAGAATTGTTTGAAGCTCTTATCAATGAAATGTGATCCTCCATCACTTATGACCATTCTTGGTGTGCCAAATCTTGGGAATATGACTTCATGGAACATCTTCTTGGCGTGCTTAGAATCGCACTCGACATGGTATTGCTTCTACCCACTTGGACACATAGTCAACTGCCACTAAGATGTACTCAGCATCTCCAGATTTTTGGAATGGTCCCATGTAGTCGATTCCCCAGACATCAAACAACTCTACTTGTAGGTTGTTCTGGAGTGGCATTGCATTCCGAGCATTGATGTTTCCATGTTTCTGACATCTGGCACATCTTCTAACAAACTCCTTTGTATCTTGATACATCATGGGCCAGAAGAATCCACTTTTCCAGATCTTCGCATGCGTACGGAATGCTCCATAATGTCCTCCATATGGTGATGCATGACATCTCTCTATGATTTTCATCGCATCATCCATCAGGACACATCTCCGCAATAATCCATCAGAACAGACTCGATAGAGATATGGGTCATCCCATAAGTGGCATCGAGCATCATATTTGAGCTTTCCTTATCTCCTCCTGGTGGGACATAACCTGCAACCATAAAATTCACAATATCTGCGTACCAGGGGTTAGAGTGTGATACCGCGAGGAGTGTGTCGTCCCGTAGATAATCGTTAATGGGCAACTCGTGTGTTTCCTTATACTGGAGCCTAGACAAGTGATCGGCTACTGAATTCTCTACTCCTTTCTTATCTCTTATTTCTATATCAAATTCTTGGAGTAAGAGAATCCAGCGGATCAACCGAGGTTTAGCATCTTTCTTAGTGAGCAGGTATTTAAGTGCAGCGTGATCTGAATAAATGATTACCTTTGCTCCAACTAAGTAAGATCTAAACTTGTCTATTGCAAAGACAACCGCCAACAACTCTTTTTCGGTGGTGGCATAATTGAGTTGTGGCCCAGTTAAGGTTTTGCTAGCATAGGATATAGCATAGTGCTTTTTATCCTTTGTTTGGCCGAGAACAAAGACCAACAAAGCAAAGTCGCTAGCATCACACATGATCTCAAAGGGGAGCGTCCAATCTGGTGGCTAGATGATTGGAGCTGAAATGAGTGCTTGTTTGAGGGTTTGGAAAGATTCATAGCACTCATTGTCAAAGATGAAAGGTGCATCCTTAGCTAACAGTCTAGTGAGGGGTCTAGCAATTTGAGAAAAGTTTTTGATAAAACGCCTATAGAACCCCGCATGACCTAGAAAGCTTCGGATTCCTTTCACATTTGTGGGAGGTGGAAGTTGTTCAATAACTTCGATCTTTGCTCTATCCACTTCTATCCCACGTTCGGACACTTTGTGTCCTAGCACTATTCCTTCCCCGAACCATAAAATGACATTTTTCCCGATTCGGGACTAAGTACTTTTCTTCACATCATTGTAAGACTTTGTCTAGATTCTCCGAGACAATCATCAAAGGTTGTGCCATAGATGGTAAAGTCATCCATGAATACCTCCATGATTTTCTCGATCATGTCGGAGAAAATAGACATCATGCACCGTTGGAAAGAAGCTGGAGCATTACATAGTCCGAACGACATTCGTCGGTATGCGAAAGTTCCATACGGGCATGTGAAAGTAGTCTTATTTTGGTCATCAGGGTGGATCGGGATTTGGTGATAACCGGAATACCCATCAAGGAAACAAAAGAAAGAATGCTTTGCAAGCCGTTCCAACATCTCATCGATGAAGGGTAACGGAAAGTGGTCTTTCTTTGTAGCCTTGTTAAGTTTCCGGTAGTCTATGCACATTCGCCACCCCGTGACGGTCTTATTTGAGGAATGAGTTCATTCTTCTCATTTCTAACAACCGTCATTCCCCCTTTCTTTGGTACAACTTGGACGGGGCTAACCCACTCACTATGTGGTACGGGATAAATAATCCCGGCGTGCAAAAGCTTAAGGACCTCTTTGTGAACAACCTCTCGCATTGCATTATTAAGCCTGCGTTGGTGTTCCCTTGATGGTGATATGTCAGGATCTGTAGGAATACGATGTGTGCATAGTGCAGGACTGATCCCCTTGAGGTCATGGAGTGAGTAGCCTATGGCCGATCTATGTCTTTCTAGGACAGTGACAAGCCTACGGGTTTCTTCTTGGGAAAGCTTGTCACTTATAATAACAGGAGTTTCTGGATTATCATTAAGAAAGACATATTTCAAGCCAAGAGGAAGAGGTTTTAGCTCAATCGAGGGTCGTGGAGGCCACTCAAAGAGGTCTAGCTCAATAGGTTCTGCTAGCTCTTCCTCTTCTTCAATGAAATGTTCAATATCAAATTGTGGCTGGGCCAAGTCTTCTAGAGATGCCATTAAGACTTCCTCAATAGGGTCTTCTTCGGGTTTGGGTTCTACTGTAACATACCAAAAATCCGAACTACAAAATTTTTTCTAAATAAACCTTTGTTTGTTGCTTGTCATGTACGAAACCCTATTAGTTCGCATACAAAGTACCTTTGTTTAGTTGTTAAACTCTGTGACGCAACAACATCACATGTGACTTAGTGTGGATCTTAAGCCACATGTGATTAGGGCCCTGAGTAAACCTCCTATACTTACCGGTGAGAGCCCATGACCAACCAATAGCTGTAGTATGCCCTAGTGTTAGCCTCTAGGCCATAAACCTAAACTCTAGTGACCCTATGCTAGACTTAGTGGAAACGCCACCAAGTTGCAATGTGTATACATGTACACCTACCCATAGTTTAAAACCTTACGACCAACTACTGCCTAACTAGAGCTAGCTAGTGGTTAGTGTTACCACCCCAACCCGTGACACAGTGACTTGGACCTACGCCAAGACTCCACGTAGGGGAGCATCGATCCTGAACCCTAGGCCATGATAGTAAAACCTATCCAGAACACCAAGTGACTAACTACTAGATCCTGGTAGGATGGAGACTACTGACAACATGCCAACCCTGGAAAATAAATAGATGGTCTACCCTTGAGAGCGTAGTTACCTAACCACCCACCTTGGCATTGCTAGCCACCTAACCCTTCCGTTGTGCAGACCCCCACTAGACCACTCTGGAGAGAAGTGCTCCAACCCTAGGCTTACAAACCTAGTAGATCGTCACTTTGCCTCCATAGTGCAAACATGCCTGGCTAACCTAAATAGAGCATCTAGTGCTAACCATAGAGGGATGAGGTGTCAAGTAGAAACTCACTCTTGGCCACGTGTCGAGACGACATAGCTTTAGGTCTTATCATATCATGACCTATTGACTTAGGCAAGCTACGCATGTCGCCGATTAGGTAGCTCACCACTGTGATACTTGCACTAGTGGGACCCACGCTAGAACTATTAAGGTGATAATGCAACATGTTTGATTTGGATTTTTATTGGATTTTTGTATTGCTTAATAAATCAACAACCCAACATCTATTTATTTATGTAATAAATAGATGAAATAATATTATGGGACTAACAATCCAACAAGCCTATGACCTATTATGACCACCATGGAACTTTATGCAAGAGATGTAAATCAAGGAGTATATACATACATGTATGACATAACCAAAAACAGAAAATGAAAAGAGATAGGAGAAGGAATGGAAAATGCCAAAGCCTATTTGGCCCAGAAGACCACAGCCAGCCGGCCTTCCTTGGCCTATCTCGCGTGAGACCAGGCCCAAGTCGGCAAGCGGACCGAAGCTCACGAAGCCAACCTGCCGGCCTGCTTCCTCTCTTTCACCGAGCCGGCCCAGCTTGGCCCGCCAGAAAACCTTCCCACCTCTTCCACCCGAATCGGCCTGCTATATTTTTCCTCCTCCATTCTGCCATTCAGCCCGCTCTCCGGCCCAGCCCAACAACCGGACGGAAGCAACACAGTCTCCTCTCGCAGTGACGCCATTCGGTGGGGTCCGAACGTCAGTCACAGCGAGGGGGTAGAACGGAGACACCGTCACCCCGCGCCGTGAATGCCCCGTCTCCTCCTTCACCTTTTTCGACAGCAACCTGCCCCGTCGGTCCTCCCCGTCCAAGCGCCGTCTGCCGACGCCGCACGGACCTCGCCCGGCCCACGACACGCGCGCTGGCTTGCGCCGAGATCGCACACGGCCTCGGAGATTCCCGTGCTCGAACCCCACATGCTCCCTCGCGTGGCCACAACGCCACCTACCCGTGCTCTGTGATGCCGCCACGTTGCCGGCTATCACATCACACGGCCACGGACGCCGAGATCCCCTGCGAACCCTAGCTCAGCTCGACTATAAGAAGCCCCACGCCGCCGCCGCTCCCTTGCCCTCTTCCATGTAGCCGCCGCCACCAAGCTCTCCACTTCTCCATTCCAGCGCCGCCGTCCATGCTCGCCGCGGCGCAGCAGCAGCTCCACGCTCCGCCTCGAGCCCGCGCCGCGATCACGACCGCCGAGCAGCAGGACGCCCTCGACCTCGCCTAACCAACGTCGCCCTCTCCGAGCCGTCGCCGCCGGAGAAGAAGGCGCCGTACCGGACTTCAACCTCGCCGGAGTCGCTGCGACGCTGGACTCCTACTCCAACGACGCCGTACCGCGACAGGAAGCCGTCCCGACGCTGCTCTGCTTCCCACTACACCGCGTCGACAATCGTCACCGCGCCACGTCAACTTCTTCTTCCTCTGCCGCGCAGGTGAGCCGCCATGGCCCCTTGTCCGACCTTGCCCTGCTGTTTCCGCCATGGCGCCTCGTGCGCGTAGGCGAGGGCCTATTCCAGCCTCATGGCACACGCACCCACCGAGCACGGACCGACCCAAGCCCCTGGAAAGCCGGCACCACCATACGCCGGAAGGACTTGCCCGCCATGTCGCCGCCGCGGCCACGCCACGCCGCGTGTGTGCGCCGCCGTTCCCGGCGAACCAAGGCCCCCTCAGACACGCTGGACCCCCGGCCCTCGACCGCCGTGGTGAGGCGCACCTCGTGCGCACGCCATCGGCAGAAGATGGCCGCAGGGGAGATTTTCCCAGCCCTCTCACCGACGACCACGTCCACACGGGGCCACACTTGTGCGCCACCGTGGCACGCTTGCGCCGGCAAGCTCCGGCCACCCCGGTCATCGAGACCGTGCCGTCGAGCTCCGCCTTGGGCTGCTGCACTCCGCGGCGTTGTCGGACTGGGAGGAGGAGACCGTCGCCTCGATGATGCCGTGCGCTGCCATGTCCGCCGGCGCCGCCACGAGCTTCCGCCGCGTGTGTGCGCCACCGTATCTCTTGGTCACCACTGGCAGCTCGGACACGGTCTTGGTGATGGCAATTGAATGACTGCGCGTTCGATTGAACGGAAAGCCGCCCGCTTTGACAACATGCCGTGCGCCGCCATCTTGCCGGAGCTCCGCCGCGCGCACCATGCCGCCACGGACTCCACCGCAACTTTTGGTCGTCGCCGGCAGGCCCTACGGCACCCTCGGGATGTGAATCGAACTCGCGAAGCCCCAATTGGACCCAGGGTGCGCTGGAGCCCTGCGCCGCCGCTCGCCGTCGCGGCGACGCCACCGTTGCCGCGGTTGGGGGTAGCTAACGCCTCGCCGTGGATATCTGCAGCCTTGAACCACCTTGACACACCCGCCACGCCGCCGCGGAGCCGACGCGCTCGCCGGCGTCGGCAGAGCCCCACCGTGAGGCCCAGGCGCACCGCTGTGCCGCCGCCTGTCGTGCCATGGCAACGAGCAGAGCTCGGGAAAGAGGAAGAGATGGAGGAGATGGGATTGCTGTGGAGAGGATGGACATGGTCCTTGTGGACCATAAGGCGGACAGCAGACCCCCCACGCTCCGTCCACCGTGCGCCAGAATCTGTGGACCATGGAACCTGCCATCCCGACGTTGTGAACTCGGTGCACATAGACCCTGAGACAGAAAACGACGAGGTAGACGCGGTCCACGTGAACCAGGTCAGTGGTCTATGGACCAAAGAGACGCTGTCCACCATGAGCCGGCTGCGTGGACCAGAGCCCGAATCGAACCCAGACTCGCTACGTGGCGCAGCAAGGTCCCGCCACGTGTCGGCCCGAGCCCGGCCCAAGTCCAGCCCAGTCGGCCCAGTAGTGGCCCATCTAGGCCCATTAGTGGCCCAATTAGGGTTGACCCGGTCAACGGGTGACGTCATCATGACGTCATGCTGACGTCACCCTGGCCCCACCAGTCAGCTGCCACGTGTCAGTGTCCAGTCAGCATGCCACGTGGCCTATTCTGGTGCTGACACGTGTCGGCTCTATATTAATCAGCCTTTTATTATTTTCAGAATATTGTATAAACTTCAAAAATTCATAACTTATTCATACGAGCTCCGAAAAATATGATCTTTATATGGAAATTCATCTAAAATCGAGATGTACAGTTTAAGACTATGTTTGAGTGCATTTGATTCTTCTATATTTCATTTGCTTCTTTGTGGATTCTATAGGAGTCGCTAACGCGATAATTACGTTTCGGTTTCAGAGTCGATTCGGGGGAGGAACGACCTAAGGACGTGAGGTGGAGATTCGCTGTACGACTACGGAGGAGGACTTGTACCACTACTAGCGGATTTGTACCACTACTTCCTCGACATCGCAGGTGTCATGGCAGCACCTTTATTTTGGAGAATCCTATTAGACATTGCATGTTTAGAACTGCTAGCGCTTTATATTTATTCCTTTGCTAGTATATGATGCAAGATATTGCCTGAGCTATATTTACCTTGTTCGAAGCCCTTTTACCATGTTACCCAGCCTTGCACTCGCACTTATATATTACCGCCTTTCTGCGTGCTTGCATTATTATCACCATACTTATTATAACTCCACTTCGCATTGTATTTGTGGTGCGGGTGGTGAACCCCTGGGAATGGTTTGGCTTGGGATGCCGGACTTGTGGTTATGGTGATGAGCGGTGTGCTGCGTGAGTCTTGGGTGTGTGGTGAGGGTTGAGTCGGCCGGACAGGGATTACGACGAGCTTCGAGCGAGTCTTGCCGAGGGGATACGGCCTGGGTATCCCCGCTTTGTGAGTACCTGTGGCTGGTAACTAGTTTGGATTGAGGTGTCCTTGGTGTGAGCTCCTTGGGGTGGAGCCTTGGAAAGGGGGTGCCGTGGCAGCATGGTAAAGATTAGCCCATACAGGGGAGACATCGCTGTCTGGCCAATACCTAAGGACTTGAGTGCTAGTGACCGGATCATTGGACGCTTACTTTCCACTCGCTCTCTAATGGGAAGGAGACGGTCTAACCATCCGGTAGAACGAATGCCATTACATGCGGAGTAAGCGGATGTGTCGGGAGGTACGGGCCGAGAGTGCTCACACCCTCCTTAACCAACATAGTGACCCCGAGGCCCGGTACTATGTCTCACAGTCTCGGCGGCCGGGGTCAAGTGGCGGGATGGTATTCGTTCTAGGCTTATGGCGATCGAAATCTGCCTAGATGTGGCCGCATCGATGATGGCTATCTTGTGGAATAGTGAAACCTCTGCGAGTGTATGGTTGATCGATCGATACATAGCTGACTCGTTGGCTATGGACCAGTCCGTGTGATGCTTACTTGACTAGGAGAGGAGTCTTACGCCTTTCTTGGGATATGGGTATGTTACATCCGACCGTGAGCCCGGGAGGCTGCGGGTCGTTGAGGCCCGACGAGGGGAGTCGTCTTGCCGGCCACGTGAAGCGTGGTGGGATGTGGTGTGTGGGGTGTGAGGTGTGGTGATGTGTGGATGGGATGGGATGGTGGATGGATGTGTGTGTGGGATTTGGGAATGTGTTAAACTTGATTATTATTATTATTATTATACTTGTTGCTACTTCGCATGCGCTAGGATGCAAACCACAGCCAAATATAGGATCGCCAGATCCCTTTATTTTCTCTTTTCCACTAAAGCTCATTCGGTGCTTGACCATGGCCGCACACATCCGGCGGTGTGCGTTTTCTGTGATGTTAGGATTGAAAGGATTAGAAGGTCTCGTGCCTGCACTCAAGTTGGAGTTTGAAGCTGCTTCCGCGTTATACTTCCACCTTCACAAGCTGTTTTGGATGTTAGAAATACTTTGTTTGCGCCAGTGTGGCGTTGTAATTATTATTGTAAACCCTTCTATTTGTACTCTATATTCTCAGAATTCGATGTATGGGATTGATTATCAACTGTTGTATAACATTCTGTGGATTTTCCCTTCACGGAAAATTGAGGATGTTTCATCTACTATCGCATTATGTGAGCGTGCAAGTGAAACATCGATAGTAGAGTTTCCCAACTTAAAATTCAAGAGACATTGTTTTGGTCGCTCTTGAAAGAGTGTCCCTATAGGTACACCAATCAAGACGAATATGTCTGAGATGTCATAGATATGAAAGTCTAGACGGTACTCAGAGCCTCTTAAGCGCAAGGGGATAGACCTCATGACCCCGTAACTTCCTAAAGTAACTCCAGATGGAGTTCTTAAAAGCTTATGAGATGGGATCAAAGATTCGTTGGGGCAAAGTTCTTCGGCAAAAGCCTTAGAAACAATGTTCATCCCAACGGTAGGACTATAATAAGCACATACGGTGGTCCCCTTAAGGTTGCAACAAAAAGTCTCGAGGGGGTAGTGATACGGGCTACCTCTCGTGGATAACTCTGTTTCGCCAACCACTCACAAACTCATGATGGCGAAAGTCCTTTAATGTGTTCCATTAAGAAAGGATCATTAGAAGGACCATCATTATCCTCAAATGGCGCAGAGTGCACCAGAGGCTTTACTTGAACTGGAAATTTCGAGGCATTACCAAAATCTTCAAAAAGATCTACCTCGATTTCTGAGAGGAATGTGGAAGGATGGGGCTCATCGTCTTCCAATGTGGGTTGTGTTCCCATAGTGGGAGATTCTTTGGCAACTGAATCATTAGAAGAATCTAAAGGAATTTTAGATTCAGTTGCAAGTATCTCCTCTTGTTGGTCAAAGATTGGCTCGACTTCGTTTTCTTCTTCAGGAAACTCATCATAAATGCCAGTGTAGGGTGTGTTTTCAAGGATTTTCTCTAGGATAGCTTTCCCTTCACTAACGAGTTTGTGTGAGAATGAACCTCCCGAAGCAATGTCAAGATGTTGAGCAGCTTCCTTGTTAAGACCACGATAAAAGTGATAGTGTAGGACATGGTCGGGCAAGGCAAGGTTTGGACCAGAATTGGTGAGGCATGAGAATCTTGCCCAAGCCGCTCCTAGGGTCTCCTTCTCTTTTTGTTTGAAATTAAGAACTTCTATTCTAAGGTCAGCAATTTTATAAAGAGGGAAGAATGCGAGACAAAAATTATCTCGAAGTTCAACCCAATTTCCATTTGCACCTTTTATGGAATGAGCATGCCACTTTTTTGCTCTTCCCATTAGGGAGAACGGAAATAATTTTCATTTAAGGGTCTCTTGTGTCATGCCGGGCAATAATTCGACAAGAACACAACTGCTCAAATTCCCTAAGGTGGGTGTACGGATCTTCGTTTGCTAATCCAGAGAAGGATAACTCCCTAATCATGTCTATGTAAGCAGGGGGAAGCTCATAGGCATCTGTAAGAATAGGGTCTGATGATGGTGGAGGCTCCAACAAGTCACCCCTTGGAGCAAAGAATTTAAAGATAGGTGTGAAATCCATGTGGTGGTGGTGGTTGATGAATGAAAAAGGATACACGGGCGAACTTGGTTCTAAACTAGCACAGCTACCGTTCCCCGGCAACGGCGCCAGAAAGCTTGTTGACACTTCTTAGCGTAAGCAGATAAATCCGCAAGCGCACGGAGTACGATGTAGCTTTCACCCGGGAGTATTCCAGAGTATCGATTTCCACGGGGAACGTGAAGTGTACTAGAGAATCAAGGTCGTCCAAGGATAAAGGTAAGAAAAGAACGATATATATGTTTTTGGTGGGTGGAGAGGAACCTTATAATGTTTTCTAAGTTGATTGGGTGATCAAAATCAGGCTTACTACACTCTACTTACTATGGAGCAACAAGTACCTTTCCGACTCTCGAAAGAGATTGGGAATAAAGTAGTCGGGGAAGGCTGCCAAAAAGCTCTACGAAACACCAACCCGAACGTGGTGGAATACAAAGGCCCGACGTGTCACCTCTCGGGGCTACCACAACTATCCGTGGGATTGGGCGCAAACTCGGGTAAACCCTAGTCTAGACACCGCGTCTACACTAGCATTTACTACTCTAATTACCTCGAGAATAACTAGAGCACTCAAATACAAGCGGAGTTCAAGTAAATAGAATAAAGTATAATTAAATAAAGAACTGAACTTAGAAATAATAATTGTAGAACCCGGAGAGTAGCCGGAAGACGAACTAGATGCTGCAAAAGTACAATGTTGAGGAAGATCCGACAGATCCGGCTCCTCCTCAGCTCTCTCCTCCTCTCTCTCCCTATTTTCTAGATACAACTAGACGAACTAGAACTAGAACTAGATGAACTAGAGCTAGATCTAGATGAACTAGAGGGACCCTCTTCTACTTGGATGGAGGATGAAACCCTAGCTTTTGATCTGTAGAAGAATAATGATCCAAACCCTAGGGGGGCGCCCTCCTTATATAGCCCTGGGTGGAGTAGCCCTTAAGGAATCGCCACGTCATCGATCCGCGTCACATTTATTCTCCACCCTTAGATAAAACCGACCTAAATGGAGGGTGGAGATGAAGAGAATAATCTTGGCATATTCCCTGGTCGATCTGCGAAGAAAACCGGAGAAGAACCGGCCTCTAAGGGCCTGAACCGGACCTAAACCGGTCGAACCAGGTGCTGGTAACATTTTCTGGAGACTTCTGGATGGTTCCGGGCGATTGGGCCGCCGGTTCGGCCGGCCCACCTGCTTCCTGGGCGAGCAGACCGCTCTGGGCCGCGCCAGACCACGCCCGCGCCTCTCCTGGGCCGCCACGTGGCCCGCCTGGGCCGGCTCCCGCTCCCGCCTACGGCCTCCCACGCGTGCGCTGGCCCCCCGCCGTCACGTGTCGCCGCCGGGTTGGGCCGCCTGGTTGGCCGCTCCCTCATGGGGGACAATGGCTGGCGCGCGGGGCCCGCCTGTCGGTGCTGTCAGCCGACAGCTGCTGCCGCGTGGGTCCCGTGTGTCAGCCCGTGTCTTTTGTCTTTTTATGCTGTTGACGTTATGATCACATGAGAAACTTCTCTCCTTCATATCTTTTTATTCTGGACTCCAAATATAGCGAATAATATATCCGTTTCGATCAGCGCGATGAGCCCTACGCAATGGCGTAGTCCAATTCATCATTTGAAATACTTTCATTTGATGACTTTGTCCATTTTTAGCTCATTTCCTGCATAACCCCTGCAAAACATAGATGCACCAAAACTCATGGAATTTGTTAGCTCAAACCTCTAGACCTATGATGGTGATCATCTTTTTGCAGCTATCGAAGTTATGTTGACGGTTAAAAATTGATGTTAACTACCGTCAACAGCATTCAGCTTTGCTTTCATTCCACCTTGAAAAAGAAAGAGCCGAAGCTTATCAAGATTGTTTGGCAACATTGGATTCAAGTTTAACTGATTTGTTCGGCTTATGGAGACGCAAAATGTGTTGAATAATAATACAAGAAATCTTACAAAGGGCCTGGTTATTCAAAGGATGAGAATAAATTTAATTAGCCAGGAGTATACCTTAGCCCTAGTGAGAAGAATTATCAGGTTGGGTCTCTAGTAACAATCAAAGCCAATTAGAAATGTCATGCTCACAGCAAGCCGAATATCTTCTGACAAAGGTTCCATATTCATCTTAAGTTATTCGCCTTTAAGCACAAAAGAGACTGAGAAGTTGACCGGGATGACTTATATGTCCTAGAGCAGTTCGTTTGCCGACTGAAGAGGCTATGAGTCATCTAAGGATACATCAAGGGAAAGAGCCTGGAATTGATCATATCAACTTCGGACGCAAGATTCTTCTGCAGATTGACCCTGGCTCATCCCGGTCTCGTAAAGAAATGCCAATGCTCCTTCTGGACAACATTGCTAACAAACATGCAATAGATATTGAAGATGATTGATTCAGAGGTGGTCCAGAAGATGATAACTGCTAGCTATAAACTTGTCAACACAATGGCAGATGAGAAGCATTTCTTTATGATATTGCTGATAATAGTCGCAATGATATAAATGTTGACTAGTTTGATTACATTGGTCACGACTAAAGGGCATGTGGCTTTGGATGTATCTCCAGTATTGGCGATTGATGAAAGGCATGCAAGTCATGGGTGATGAAATTTGCTACCTTGTTGGAGATTATTTAAGCATCCATAAATTGTTTTCAGCCCATATTATCAATATACTCAAGTTTAACAGATCTGTTAAGGGTTTGGTATCAAGAAGAGCCGGTGTCATATGCAGAACCCTTCTAAGAAACATTCTGATTACAAAGGATCAAAAGAATATGGAAGTGGATCTTATTTGGAAATTAGTAAGATAGGCAAACAGTCTTCGAGTTGAGGGAGATCTATGCTTTCTTAGTCAAGCCATCTCATATTATGGGCTGAACAAGTTGATTTGATAAGATGGCAAAATAGCCGATGTGTTCATTACCTTCAGTGGAAATAACTGATAGATGTCAGCAACGGCCAATTTTGATACACATCGTGCTCAAAGGATATCAAACATGAAACTCAAAAGTTTGGAGCATTGGAGGCAAACTCGAAGTCACGCAAGTGAACAAAGCTAAATTCAGTAAATGGTTTTGACCTCGAAGGGCCAATTTCGTAGATGTGACAAGTAAAGAGAAATTACACATTGATCACAAAGGATCGACGCAATGGAATAAAATACATACATCTCGAGATTTCGGGGTGTACGAATATACATTCTGATCTCGAAAGACCAGTCTCAGAAATACTGTGAGTCAAATGAACATTGATCTCAATGGATCAAGCACAGACAAAGGATTGGGTAAACGAAGCTTTATTGATCAGAGTTATTTACATAGCCGATGTCAAAAGGGCATCCTAGTACAAACTACTAAAGTACTAGAAACTATATCAGCTAAATCCCTCGACGGCTCGACGGCGATCTCCTTCTTCTTTCCAAGGAGCTCAGCGTAGGCGACTTCAAGAACTTCGAGCCTCGCTGACAGATCTGAAAAATTGTGAGAAAGGGTTAGCGATAAAAGTTGCGAGGAATATTGAAGAATCAAGATGGAGATTTACCAGCAGCTCGCTCCTTGGCCGCATCCCGCTCCTTGGAGAGATCATCAATCTCTGCAGCCCGATCTCGCAGATCGAACTGGGCGTCCAGCAGCTCGGATGAGAGCTTGCGGTTCTCGAACCTCAGCTGTTCCACCTCCTCGACCATGGCGGCCAGATCCATGGGGCGGTCTTCTTTAGGCTCCGAGGAGCCAACCCTCCTGCAGAATCAAGAAATCAGAATAGTCGATTCGAGGTAGGGATTTTAAGAAGAGGGTACCTTATCTTGAAAGCGCGGTGTGAACTTTCATCCCCATCCGCCGCCAAGGGAATCCGGCGATTTGCCCCTTTCTCTGCTGTTGTAGATTGCTTGTTGTCCGCCATTGGAATGGACTCTGCTTGGGAGAGAAAGGAAGGGGGTTTTTTCTGAAGTGCTAGAGGCTTGTGAACAAGGTATGGATCAAAGAACAGTCGATGGGCTATATTTATGGTTGTGAAGAGACGCGTCAAGAAGCGACGGGAAGATACCACGTAAAAGCTTTGTGGTTTTTCAGGAAACGAGTCACGTTCCCGAGAGGAAGTTACCCGGAAAGAGTTAGAAAAGAATTTTGGGATAAAACATTTTTATTCCAAAATTGGGCGGCATGTGTTTACACCAAAATTTAGATCGGTAAATACTTCAAGGAAATCCTCTAGAACGACATCTGGTCCAAGATTCAAAAGATCGACTGATTGTGTTAATTGATCAGAATTTGTCAAATCGGAAGCATAGTGATGATTTGTTTCAAGGAAGGTCACGAGGAAGAAACAAAGACCCCGACGAAAGACAGCTGGATTGAAAGTTGACCAATAAAAAGGAAATAAAGTCAACTATTTGTTGAAGGATATATGGATTTGGCTACCTTCATTCGGTCACTAAAAGGTTTGCATCAACGGCGTGAGACTCTACAATATGGAATAGTAGAGTCCAAGTTATCTAGATTAGTCGATTTAGATTATTTCCTTTATTAGCGAGTCATATTAGAATAGGACTTGGTCAAGCCCAGGGTATAAATATGTAAACCCCGGCACATTGTGAGGGATCCAACATTCAATCAATCAAACAGACACCTTTTTGGCCCCTGCGCCATCAAACCCTTAGTTCTTAGAATTTCGGCTTATTTGCATCTGGCTTGGCTGGTTCGACCTCTCGCTTGCTGTTAGTATCATTAGAAAAGCTTTTACTTATGCTTATATTGGGCCGGTTCGACCTTCTTTCGATGCATCTATGAAGCTGGCTATTGTACATTGCTAGATAGGGCAGGTTCGACCTCCTATGGACGCAACTACAATGGTCGGTTACGTGTTCACGCTAGATTTGGCCGGTTCGACCTCTTATCTAGTATTGCGCGGTCCAAGTGCTTGTGTTAGCACTTGACAGGGCTGGTTCGACCTCCTGTTGTATGGGTTGATGCACACTAGTTATTGGCTCTGCTAGATTTGGCAAATCTAGTAGATTCATCAAGTTACTATTGCAAGTTATCGGCTCTACTTGGTTTGGCACCCTAGTAGGTTCATTAAGTTACTAATGTTGTTAGATCTATTTGTTATTTACTTTTAACACATTTTTTGCCCGAATAAAGATTGGTAGATTTGGCTTATATCCTTTAGATTCGATCGTCACCAATACTTGCATCTTCTAGATCTATGATGATTAACGATCGATCTTGTGCTTACATTAGCTAAGTTTTATCAATCTTATTCGTAGCGTGCATGCGTTCTAAGGTGTAGATAGCTTTATGATTTACTTGTGGAGTTGGCTATGCACTTAGTTCGTTCTCACATTGGAATCAGTTAAAACAGCCGATTTGCCTGAGCTTCATCCATATTATTGTATGCATGAATATGTTTAGATCTTGTTAGTTTATCAAGCTTACTTGGACGAGACTTGGCCCAACGATTACTTAGTCAATGGGTTTCAAATTCACGAGTTTGGTAGATTTGCTAGATTCATTCATGTCAATGCACACGTGTAGGATTTTACATATTCATATCAAATAGATTGAATCGGCTAATGGCTTCTGTGCTTCATATGCGTACTCAGATAGCCGATTCAGTGCATTTGTTATTTCTTTTGGCACATGTCATGTCTAGATTCAATCCCATGACTGCTCATCCGATCATGACATGATTACTGCTTTATTTTAATGCATGTTTATTTATCATTCCATTATTTTACATGCATAACGGATCTTGACCATTGTCCTAACCTGATCGGCTATTTAGCCATACACTCGGAACTGTCTGGAACCAAGCCAGCAGGTTCCATAATTTGATTATTCTTTACCTCCTTGTCAATTACAGGGTCAAATTGACTGGCACGCCTTGACTTTGACCGGATCGACTGCCGGAGACAGCCGCGGGGATAGAGGAACGTGAGCCTTGGTCTGTCTAGCTTGCGAGAGCGGCTCGGCACGAGGACTGACCCCGTTACATTTTTGCGCCGACATAACCATGGGGCTTTTACATTTACTTAGGTCTTGAGTAATTGAAAGACAAAACAATCAAGTCAAGCACTATGTCTCAGGCTCTTTGTTTCACCTCTATCCTGGAGTTTTTATAAAATTTTTCAAAGTAAGCCTCAGAGTTCCTTTTTGTATGACCATCTCAAGTCTCTTAATATGTGGTATTCATGGATCCTTACTTGAAGCAGCAAAGAATTATGCCT
The DNA here is from genome assembly GCA_018135685.1 of Themeda triandra. Taxonomy (NCBI): domain Eukaryota; kingdom Viridiplantae; phylum Streptophyta; class Magnoliopsida; order Poales; family Poaceae; genus Themeda; species Themeda triandra. The sequence continues at coordinate 128,371 of JAENPR010001249.1, read as the reverse complement.
TTCCTCTCTCTCACCCTATTACTAATAAAGCTTCTAAGGAGTTTCATAGGTGTGGAGAAAATTCATACATACTTGCAACACTTATATTGTCTAGTCAAACCATGGATCCAGAGGAACTCATCATACAATCAAATCAAGATGTGCATGCGTGTGGAAATTTATGTGGTGCAAGCTAAGATATGGTGGAGAATAAAAGTGGTAGAAAGAAGGGATGAAAACTAATTCTACTTGTGCTCCTTTAGAATACTTTCCTCTTTTGAAGAATATGGAGAGAACTTAGGTTGCAAACATTTTTCTTTCTTCTCTCTTTCTTTTTCTTTTTTTTTTCTTTTTTTCATCGGACACTTGTCCATAATCTCTCTCTTTTTAGTAGCCCAAACCTCTTTTTGCAATAAGAACTTCTGAGAGGATATAATGATAAAAACTTGGAGCATTTATTTTGAGGTAAATGGCTAGCAGATGGAAAATGTAAAAGGATATTTTTGGTGTTTTACTCTCATTGTAAGAGTAGAACAATTTTGGTTGATTCTGGATGGAAAATATGGGGTTGTGTACTTCCAGTGTAGAAGCAGCATATATGGTGGTGTGTACATGATCTTGATTTTAATCGCATGATAAGCACCTAAGGGTCAACATAGCTCGACCAAACTCAAAGCAATTACAAGCAGTAAATATGTGGAGTTTTCCTATGCTAATATGTATGGCTGTGGTAGGAAATTTCTCACTCCATCATACAAGGAACTCATCATGTGGATTTTAATTTCAAAAAGTAAATCTCCAGAATTCAATGTCACTAAGAACTACATAAATAGCAGCTTAGACCATCTCATATCATGCCCATCAATTACCTAGACTTATATTTAAGCACATGCTCCCATAGGTTTAAAGTTTAGAGTAAATTTTCATGTCAAACTATCGTGTCTAAAACTTGGGAGAACCCTAGGTTGAAAACTAGGTACTTGAAAGGAATTATAGTAGAGCAACTGTTCATCATTTCCATCATATCAATTAAGTTCTTTATTGTAACACCCCGGCCCAGAGCTTAGCAGGATTAATAGGATACTCATATTAACAAGTTGCAACTTCTTTTCCGGAAGCCCATCTAGTAAAAACTCCAAAGTTAAGCGTGCTTGGCTTGGAGCGATGGGTGACCGACCGGGAAGTTCTTCCCGGGTGCGCATGAGTGAGGACAAAGTGCGCAGAAAAGACTGGTGTTGGTCTGTGAGGGCAGTCTATATCCTAGTTAAGCGGCCAGATGTAAGCGGGCCCGGCCTCGGAGGGGCGGGACGTTACAGATGGTATTAGAGCCGACCCTTGCAGTTTCACGGGCGCGTGTGTCAGTGCACAGGCATGGTGCGCATGGCTGGTGTGGATCCGGAGTGGTTGCTCAGCATGGTTCATGCGCTGGCACTGGACACACGGACGTGGCCAAAAGGGGGCGGTCCTGGCCTGGGGTTGACCGACGAGGGCGTCGGTCTTCTAAGGGGGTGAGAATGTAACACCCCGGCCCAGAGCTTAGCAGGATTAATAGGATACTCATATTAACAAGTTGCAACTTCTTTTCCGGAAGCCCATCTAGTAAAAACTCCAAAGTTAAGCGTGCTTGGCTTGGAGCGATGGGTGACCGACCGGGAAGTTCTTCCCGGGTGCGCATGAGTGAGGACAAAGTGCGTAGAAAAGACTGGTGTTGGTCTGTGAGGGCAGTCTATATCCTAGTTAAGCGGCCAGATGTAAGCGGGCCCGGCCTCGGAGGGGCGGGACGTTACATTTATTTTATTTTCACAATCTCGAGCTGGAAATTCAAGGCAAACTTTTGTACACACTCTTTTTGTTCGGTTTTCGTGGTTTAAAACACACTAAAAAGTAAGCAGGAAATATTTATTTGGTTTTCTAGTATTGTAGTTTTTAAATGCGCAAAAATAAAGATAGATGAAAAGTGCAGAAAAATAAAACATACCTTAGATAAGTGGGGGTAGCCCTCCCCAAGCTGAATGTTGCTGTAGTGGATCAATGGATGTTGAAAAAGCCCAGCAGTGCTTCCAAGTTTTGTTCTCGCGGTCTTGTCCTTGTTGGAGGTGAGTCAAGGTGTGACTTGTCTCTTGTTGCCATTGACGTTGTGCCTCCATCATTCCCACTAGTAAGTTGCGCACGTCGGCAGGCAAGCGGCAAAAAAAGAACACAACCACTGTTCATATATACGGTCACTGTTCATATGTACGGTTACTGTTCATACGTATGGTTACTGTTCATATGTGTGGGTACTTTTTATACGTACGGGTACTGTTGATACGGGCGACATGGCACGGCCGGTTGCCCCCCAACCTTTGCTGGCTTAATAGAAGTAAATTTGGGCAGCTTGTTCTTCTTGTATGGTGTGGAGGGAATTGTCGGTGCACTGGCGATATGCCAGTTCTTCGTCATAGTGCTGTTGTGTGTACTGGAACCCAGCACCGGACATGCGTCCCTACTGAAACTCCTGGTGTGCTCCTGATGAGGATGCCCCATGGGGTTCATATGAGTGTCTTGCTCCTTCTTAAGGTCGACTATAGGGTCGATTTTGCCATCGTTCTTCATTTTCTTGGGGCCATGCATCTTCTGTGCACTGAGGGATAGGATACTCCCATGGATTCCTCAGGACACGAAGATTGGGCGCACCCTAGCCAGTGTAGCTAGTGTGTGCCGGTCTCTCCAGTCCAGGATCTGCACCGTGCCATTGTGGTTCCGGTTGATTTGCCATCCTTGCAGTGGCTCTTTGAGGTGCTTGAAGGTTTACTGGTTCTGCCTGAAGCTCAATGTGATACGAGCGCACAAAATATATTCCTAGTTCTGGGTTAGGTAACCGGATCCGACCTTTAGAATGACACATATACAGCCCATCATGTTCTCTTTTTTAGTAAATGTGCATGTCTAAAATGTTCATATCCAACGTATGGCCGCACATCATCAATATATTCAAGAGATGCATTTTTCAACAGATTTAAAGCAAATGCAATACGGGTGACTAATGAGGTGCAACCAACAAAACCCATTAAGCTAGGTGTAGCTAACCAATGTCCCACTAAAAGATGTACTGGTGACACTTGAGCTGCATACATTAATTTCAAGTCTCCTTCTCTAATTTTTCGTGGGTCATCATGTGGAAAGAAAACAAAGCCCATCCATTTATGTAAGAACCGTAGTGTTGGGTGCTCAATGTCACTAGTACGGGGTTGGAAAAAGAAATCCTCTCTAGAAATTTCTTGCCAGAATTTATGTTTATCAAAATCTTCTAAGGCATTATCCAAATCTAGTGCAGTGGTGGGTTGAAAACCAAGGAAATTACTTAGTTCCCTCCAACTACAATAGAGCTACTGGCGAAAGAGTCTAAATATTATCCTAGTTTCAGTGATTTGTAGGGTGCAGAGAAATTCAATAGTTAAAAGTTTTGACCCTAACTCAGTTATGTTCCAAAAAGATCTCCATCCCACAAGTGCAAAAATGAGGTCAAGCTCAGCATCCATGTTTTACCTTAAAAGTTTGAAATCAAGTGCAGGAGTATGGATGAAAGTTTTACCTTTCAGTTTCTTGTACATGTTCTTCTCTCGTTCATTCTTCAGTTCGAGCTGGGATGCCTTGATGAGGATGTTCGGTGGTGGTGCCGACGAGGATGCAGGTGCTGGAACGTCCGACGGATCGACACTCATCTCCGATGCTGCTCGTGATGAACTTCGGGTCAAACGTCCCGATCCTTGATGAGTGAACACATCCTTGGTGGACCTCAGGAGCCTATTCAACCTGCAAAATTTGACAAAAACATAGCTCATGGAGAAAGGTTAGGAAAGCAGTTAGAGGTCAGCCGTCCAGAGTTAAAAGTTCAGGGGTTAGTCGTTCGAGAAATATTTTAGTTTGGATTTTGACAGAACCTCCCCCTAATTCTTTGTTGGGGGGAGCAACCTCCGCCAGGACCCCCCTACATAGCTCCGCGGCCCAAGCAGGGGCCAAGACATGCAAACATACCGTGTGGCCTCCGGCGACCTTCGCCAAAGTAATTCTACCCCGGCGAAGGTCGTCATGTTCCCCTCAATGGTTCAGCGAAGGTAAGGCTAACCCTCACGGTCGCATGCTTTCAGTCATATGTCCCGTAGGTACGCAGCACGCCGATGAGATCACCTGAGGCCTCCACGACGGTGAGCAAGATCTCCTGAGACCTTCGGAGCGGTCGCCCAGTGCGTACGGCGCCAAAGGCAGCGGGCGACCTCCGGACGGCCGCGCAGGAAGTCGCCACAAGGCGGCATCATTGGCTGACACGTGGCGCTCTAGGATAGGGCAGAGGAAAGGTGTCCCTAGTCTGGTTGATTACCAAAATGCCCCTGTTTAGGCCCACCTGAAGTGTAATATGGGTAGTAACCCTAATGTAAAAAGCCCTTGACCCTTGGTATGGCCTATAAATACCAAGGGCATGGCAAGTGTAGGGGGGAGAAACACTTGGCATTTTTAGTTCCAATTAATGCAAATTTCTGAATCGGGTCCCACCAACACAAGTTCCCTTTGATGCATAGTTGAACCCTATATCCTGTCTGGGAAACCTTTGCCCTCCTCCTCCGGATCCCAGCGAAGGTAGTGGGTTAAGTGTTTACACCAACAGTTGGCGCCATCCGTGGGGATCAAACAACAGTAACAAGCTATGGCACCAAACATCAGTGAGCTTTCTTCAGCAGATCCAACCCTCGCTGGCGGAGGTGTCGTTCCACAAGCACCTTTGCCCAGTGGACATCCGCCTGGGGAGTCCGCAAACCAAGCTATCGACACCAACGCGGAACAAGTCGGAGGTCACCCGCGGACCTCGGTGGTCCGAGAGCTGATCATCCAGCCGCACCCTCACTCCTCTGGTGACGGCATCGGTGCCGGTTCAATGACCGACAGTGAAGCCACAGAAGAAGACAGATTGACCAGATACCTTGAACAGCTTCAAGAGAACATCATCATCGGCAAAAGACACCTGGAGCAGATCAACAATGAAACAAGAGCAGTGATGGTCCGGCGCAAGACAGAAGAGGCAGAAGCAGAGCTCCGTCGTATCGAGCAAAGCATCAGAGCAGCCGAGGCCAACGAGGAGGCGAGGGACCTCAGGGACCAGGTTCTCCCCGCGTGTCCTCCGGTCGCACAACCCCCGCTCGTACAACAGCAACTGCAGCAAGACCCCCACCCTCCACGCCCAGAGCCTCACCTCCGGGTTAATGCTCCCTACCTAGCAGCGGCAGACAGAATCGGACACGACCAACCACCGGAGCAAAGAATCACACCACGACCTCCACACTTTGACTCCAAGTCCCCCCTCTCATACGATCTTCAAACCATCGAGTGGCCCCTGGGCTTCGCACTGCAGCACTTACTGCGTTACGATGGTACCACCGAGCCGCGCCAGTATCTCATGTCCTATGAAGTCGCCGTCTTAGTAGTCGGAGGTGACGAGGACACCATGGCCAAAGCTTTCGTGATTGTAGCCAGGGACATTGCCCAGACCTGGTACAGCAACCTCCGGCCAGGGTTCGTCTGGTGCTGGGACGACCTCCATGAGAGAATTTGCACTAACTTCAAAGGCGTCAGCCGGTCTGCTGCCAAGGCCGCCGCCCTTCTCAATTGCAAACAAAGGTGCGATGAACCGTTGCAAGATTGGTGAAAGAGATTCGTCAATGCCAAGAACCGCATGCCCGGCGTTACGGACGAGGTCATGATTTTAGCGGCAACCAGTTGTATCCAACCAGGACCGTGCTTAGCGAAGCTATCGAGAAGAGAACCAAGAACCATCGCAGAGCTCTACGACATCGTGGAGAAACAAATCAGGGCAGACAATAATGATCGCATCAAGACACAGTCATCCCAACCATCGCATCAACCTCCGCAACGCCAGCAAAAAGAGTGCAACACCAACCCTCGCGCTGACTACCCTCGCATTGACATGGGAAACGTCAACGCCATCGATATCAGTGACGACCAGCAAACCAGGCAAAACCTTCGCCAGTCCAGGCAACCTCCGCCGCAAGGCAACAGAAGGCCAGCCAGTTCAGGACAGCAGAGACAGCAAGCTCCGCAGTCACACTATTGTCACTTCTGCGGGCTCGGCAGCGACCACTACACCAAGCAATGCGCCTGGTACGCCAAAGGGCTCGAATGCAGGGATGGCCAAGCCCCGCCGACGCCACAGGCGGGCACGATTAATCACACCCGCAGAGCTACACCAAACCCCCGCAACCGCAACCAAGGGTACAACCCCAACTACCGGGCTCATCAACCTCCGTATCACCAACCAGCATACTACCCCCAGCTGGGCTTCGCCCAAGGCCAATACGCTCACAACCAAGGCAACGCAGGTATTACCATCGCCAAGCGCAAAAACAATACCCACGACCACAAGCGCTATTCAAATAGGCCCAAGTACAAGCTCTACCCCCGCCACCCCCACTACCAACCTTACCTCCTCCCCAACTCGTCAAGGTCGAAGGTGAAGCACAGGGGGCCCAGATAGCAATCAACAATCCCACCACCACATATGGCATCATCTTGGCCATATCCGGAGGGTCAAGTGAAGATCACGGCAACAAGAGGCAGCGAAGAGAGCATTTTCGCCGAGTCAACCACGTAGCCAACGAAGGTCCACACAGAAACGCCCACTGGTCCCACGTTCCCCTCATCTTCGACGGCTCGGACCTCAAGCTTAAGCAATACCCGCACACAGACGCGATGGTCATTGAAACAAACATTGCAGGTTGGACGGTGACAAAGATCCTCGTGGACAACGACAGCTCCGCCGATATCCTATTCGCAACCACCTTCGACGGCATGAAGCTAGACAGAAACCTGCTACAGCCGGCGGGTCACCCATTGTCCGGATTCGGAGGTCAGCAGATCAGAGCGATCGGGAAGATCACCCTCCCAGTGTCCTTCGGTAACAAAACCATAACCCACACAGAACACATCACCTTCGACGTAGTTGACATCCCATACAACTACAACGCCATCTTCGAGAGGGGCACCATCAATCAGTTCAACGCAGCTATTCATCCTGGTTACCTTTGCATGAAGATGCCAGCCCCCGGGGGTATCGTCGCTGTCTACGGGGACCAAAACATGGCCAGGGTCGCGGAGCAAACAGCAACCCCGGGGCAAAAGAATGTCCATTACCTCCAAGAAAAGGAGCAGAAACAAAGGGAGGAAGAAGAACAAAAGGAGCAACGAGAAGCAGAGCCGAAGGTCGACGCAGCATGGCTACCTTCGCACGCGCAACCCGAGGAAGAGACAAAGAAGATCCAGCTATTCCCAGATGACCCAGAAAAGAAAGTCATCATCTCAGCCCTGCTAGACACCGAACTTGAAGCACAGCTCATCCAGTTCCTCCGCGACAACAGTGATGCCTTCGCCTGGTCTGCCTCCGATCTTGTTGGCGTGGATAGAAAACTTATCGAACACTGCCTGAACGTCAGCAAAGAGTATCCCCCAGTAAAGCAGAAGCTTCGCAAGATGTCAGAGGAAAGAAAGCATGCCGCCAAAGCGGAGGGGGATCGATTGCTTAAGGCGGAGGTCATCCATCGGGTCAAATTCCCGACCTGGCTCTCCAATGTCGTGTTAGTCCAAAAGAAAAACTTGAAGTGGCGTATGTGTGTCGACTTCACAAGTCTCAACAAAGCGTGCCCGAAGGATTGTTCCCCCTGCCCAGGATAAGCACTCTAGTCGACGCGGCCGCAGGTTGCGAGCTCTTATCTCTGCTTGACTACTTTTCCGGCTATCTCCAGATCTGGATGAACAAAGAGGACGAAGAAAAGACAAGCTTTATCACCCCCGATGGCACCTTCTGCTTCAGAAGGATGGCCGAAGGTCTCCGTAACGCAGGGCCAACCTTCGCCCGCATGACAGCGGAGGTCTTCAAAGACGATCCGACTGCCTCAGCGTACGTCGATGACATCGTGATTCAGAGCAAGTTCAGAACCGATCACATCGCCGTCCTTTCAAGAACCTTTGACAAACTCAGGAAGGCGAAGCTCAGGCTCAACCCGAAAAAATGCATCTTCGGAGTCAGCAAGGGAAAGCTTCTGGGATGCCTTGTGTCAGCCAGGGGAATCGAAGCCAACCCAACAAAAATAGACGCCATTCTCACCATGTTACCTCCGACATCAAGAAAGTTTGCTCAACGCCTCACCGGCCGTTTAGCTTCGCTCAGCAGGTTCATTTTGCGCTTAGCTGAGCGTGGGTTGCCATTCTTTGAGGTTCTCAAGACGTGCGAACCATTCAAGTGGGGCCAGCCCAGCAAGCAGCCTTCGATGATCTCAAGCAATATTTACTTAAGCTCACAACCCTCGCCAGTCCAGAACCTTCGGAACCCCTTTTGCTCTACGTCGCAGCCTCACCGCATGCAGTCAGCGCAGTCCTCATCAAGGAAACCCTCGAGGAGCACCAAAAGCGATAGATCCCGGTCTACTACGTATCAGAGGTCCTCGAAGGTCCAAAAAAACACTACTCAGAGCTCGAGAAGGTCGCCTACGCGGTGGTCATGGCAGCCAAAAAACTCAAACACTACTTCCAATCCCATCCCATCACTATACCTTCGCAACTCCCCCTGGACAACATTTTCAGAAACCCGGAGGCGGTAGGCAGAATAGCAAAGTGGGCATCGCAACTCAGCGACTACACGCTAACCTTCGTCGGCAGGCACACAATCAAGTCACAAGCCCTTGCAGATTTCATCGCAGATTGGACCCCCGATCGCCACAATAAGTCAGAGGACATGGAACCACCGTGGACAGTGCACGTGGACGGAGCGCAAGGGGCAGGAATCGCAGCAATCTTGACATCACCTTCGGGCATGGAGCTCAAATACACCGCTTGAGTTTCAATGCACCAACAACTCCGCCGAGTACGAAGCAGTCCTCCTGGCCCTCGCCAAGCTCCGCGCTCTCACAGTACGTCGGGCGATCATTCGGACCGATTCCCAAGTAATAGCAGGACACATCGAGAAAACTTTCAAGGCAAAAGACACTTAGCTGCAAAAATACCTTCACCTAGTCCGCAAAACAGAGAATTTCTTCCTGGGCATCACGACAAAGTCCATCCCTCACAGCGAGAACAGAGAGGCCGATGAACTGGCTAAAGCCGCAGCCCACGCAGCGCCACTACCTCCGGACGTCTTCTATGAAACCCTCGCCTCACCAGCAACTGCCAGCCACACGCCACAGGTAAGGCTAATCAATGCCATATCCAGTGAAGATTGGAGGGCCCCCATCACAGCTTACATCAGAGGATTCTATGAACCTGAATCGAAGGAAGAGGAAAAAAGGATGATTCAAAGGGCAAGGGGGTACAAAGTCGAAGGTCAGAACCTCTACAAGGCCTCCGTCACCACCCCATGGCTAAAGTGCATCAGCACTAGCGAAGGTATCACCATACTCAAAGAGATCCACCAAGGCATCCACGGCTCTCACAATGGCCCCAGGGCTCTAGTAGGAAAGGCATTCAGACAAGGGTTCTACTGGCCCACCGCTTTGTCCGATGCTTCCACGCTGGTGCGGCATTGCGAGGGTTGTCAGTTGGCCGCCAATCATTCAAACGGACCCGGAGCTCCGACCACAATGATTTGCCCAACTTGGCCAATGCAGCGATGGGCCATGGACCTAGTCGAGCCTCTCCCAACCGCTCCTGGCAACCTTCGGTAGGCGGTGGTAGCGGTGGAATACTTCACCAAGTGGATGGAAGCCCGCGCACTCACCACAATGGGACCCAATTCGACAGCTTCGCATTCAAGGAGTTTTGCTTCCAAATTGGCACTAAAATCCACTTCGCTTCCGTCAGACACCCGCAGTCCAACAGGCTCATCGAAAGGGCTAATGCGCTCATCCCCCAAGGAATCAAGAAGAAGCTCAAGGACAAACCCCTTGGCAAATGGGCTGAAGAACTCACCCCAGTCGTATGGTCCCATAACACCTCCGATTGCAGGGCCACGGGGATCACCCCGTTCAAGCTACTCTACGAAAAAGAAGCCGTGCTCCCAGAAGAGCTTCACCACGAATCGCCAAGAACCACCTCCGACAGCTCATCACAGGACGAAGCACTAGACAAGGACCTACTGGAAGAAACAAGATGCGGCACGGTGAACAACCTTCACCGATACCAAGCTGAAACCCAGAAGTGGAGGGACAAGAAGGTCTTTCCTCGCAATCTTTGTGAAGGGGACATGGTGCTAATCAGGAAGCAAAATGCGAAGATGGCGGGCAAACTACAAGACAAATGGCTTGGCCCGTACATCATCACAAGCTCCGTAAGGCCGGGGTCCTTCCGTCTCCAAGACGCCGAAGGTCGCGACCTACCGCACACATGGAACATCGACGACCTTCGCAAGTACTACCCATAGCGGCGCATTATTACCATGTAAATTTTACCTTCGCACTTTCTTTTCTTCACACGAACAGTCTATTCTGCGCTCTTTTTCCTTATGTCTGGGCACAAGGTTTTTTAGCGAGGTAGAATATTTAGACATCAGGTAATAAAGTTTACTTCCCTGAAGTTCGCGCAGTGTCAACTAACGCTGAAACAGGCTAGGCCAAGCCTCGCCCTCATCAGCAGTCGCTACAAGAACAGCGATTGCATCAGAATAACATCGACCACGGTCGAAGGTCATCCCGATGCAAACCTTCGCCGGCTGCGATGAAAGCAAACTCCACCTCGACCCCCGCAGAGGGCGAGGAGCGGAGGTACAAAATTCCGCAGACCCCCGCCGCTTGGGCCAGGGGCTGCGACGAAAGCAAACTCCACCTCGACCCCCGTAGAGGGCGAGGAGCGGAGGTACAAAATTCCGCAGACCCCCACCGCTTGGGCCAGGGGCTGCGACGAAAAGCGAACTCCACCTCGACCCCGCAGAGGGCGAGGAGTGGAGGTACAAAATTCCGTAGACCCCCGCCGCTTGGGCCAGGGGCTGCGATGAAAGCAAACTCCACCTCGACCCCCGCAGAGGGCGAGGAGCGGAGGTACAAAATTCCACAGACCCCCGCCGCTTGGGCCAGGGGCTGCGACGAAAGCAAACTCCACCTCGACCCCCGCAGAGGGCGAGGAGCGGAGGTACAAAATTCCGCAAACCCCCGCCACTTGGGCTAGGGCTGCGATGAAAGCAGACTCCAAGCGAAAATACAAAAGTAAGCAGACCCTCGCTTTCCAAACCAGGGGCTGCATTAAGACAAGCTTCGCTTCGGCATTTAACCCACCAAGGTAACCGTCATTCCAAAACCAATAACCAGCCAAGACCGATGATACTATACCTATTCCCCACTCAATTAACCCCACATATAAGCCCTAAAACACTCCAAGCAACACATTACCTTACTTCTCTGCCCACATCACCGGAGCCAGCACCCTTGCATACATAGACCCCATCCATTAACCCCTGCCGTACAAACCAGCCCTAGAATTAAAAGCTTCGTACCACTCCCCAACCACCATACCTACCATAGTACTCTATAAATCCTAGCATTCAACACAAAATCTTCAGCTATTACATCAAGCCCGAGTTCAATAGTACCAACTTCGCTTATATAAACAATGGCTAGCAACCAAACCCAAACATTTCCCGATCATGTCCAGCCATTAACTTACATCAATAGGAAAGAGAGGTATCAGGAAGAAGCGCATAAGCCAGTTACCCAGTCGAATGTCTTGATTCTGCAGCCTAGCCTCTATAGCACTGATCCAGTTAGCCTTCAACCAGTACCGCTGCAACCCTCGCGTTAACCATCCCCGAAGGTCAGGAGCATGAAGCGCAATACCCTTACCACCCGCTGCTTGCACACACCCTCCCACGGCCACCTTCGCAACAAAACCCAGCAGCTTTATACAGTCACGCGCAAGGCCATAACTTGACATCAGTTGCAACTCAAACCATCGCTGGGAACCGAGGAAAAGCAGCGCTTGAACCAAAATCCGAGCACGCAAATGTAAGCAAACTAGCGCATGGTTCTAAATTCAACCCGCTGATGGCCACTACGACGCATCCAAGCTTCGTGGCTTTACAACCTCTGGGAGTGTCCTAGCAACCAAGGTTCATCATCAGTCAGAACCTCCGACGCGAAGGACACACATCAATCCATAGAACCGCGGTTCCAAAGGTCAAACTGGCGCCATGTAAAAACATGTAATCTAAGCTCCGCTTACAGTTCGTGCAAAAGATCTTGTATCAACTGAATATAAGGCGTTCTACTACCTTCAAAAAAAACGCGAGCCTTGCTTTTGAAAAGTTGGGCGTCGCTGCGCTTTACTACCTTCGAAAAAACGCGAGCCTCGCTTTTGAAAAGTTGGGCGTCGCTGTGCTTTACTACCACCGAAAAAACGCGAGCTTCGCTTTTGAAAAGTTGGGCGACGCTGCGCTTTACTACCTTCGAAAAAACGCGAGCCTTGCTTTTGAAAAGTTGGGCGTCGCTGCGCTTTACTACCTTCGAAAAAACGCGAGCCTTGCTTTTGAAAAGTTGGGTGTCGCTGCGCTTTACTACCTTCAAAAAAGCACGAGCCTCACTTTTGAAAAGTTGAGCGTCGCTACGCTTTACTACCTCCGAAAAAATGCGAGCCTCGCTGTTGAAAAGTTGGGCGTCACTGCGTTCTACTACCTCCGAAAATACGTGAGCCTCGCTTCTGAAAAGTTGGGCATCGCCGTATTTTTTTGCTTAAGAAAAAGAAAACCAGCAAATCCTGCTTTACCATCGCAGCACAACAATCATCAACAACAAGAAGACAAATGTTTATTTACAAGTCATCTCCTCGCACGACCACGAGAGTCAAGGTAATAATACAACTCCCGGCCACGCTTTCGCCGGGATCGCGGTCGAGCCGCCTCTCCAGCATGTCGTCGACGAGCACCTCCGCAACCATACCCACAAACTCCTCGACATCCGTAATGATAATCTCATGACCAGCAACACATTCGTCGTCCTCGTTGTCGCTAATAACTATCACCTCCGGAGGAGACTGGCGCTCCGCATTGGTCTCATCATCGCTATCTTCAATAAAAATTGGGACACTCCAAGAGCCTCGCCAACTTTTCAGCACAAGCGGGAGGTCGCCTTTGAGCACCCTCGAACTCAAACACCGGCGGAGGTCGCGTGTTTCTACCTCCACTGGTTCCGGCTTCGGAATAAGCAAGCTACTGCGCTCCCGAAAACTCCAAACCTTCCCCCGCGGCCAGCGGTCCGGAGGAGGTGGCGCGAGCTCTGAACTGACCAATCGTACTTCGCCACCCTCCACCACCAAATCCTATCAAAACTTGCATAAGGGTTTTTCCCCTCAGATTAATCCAACTGGCCCCCATCACGAAAAAATCTTGATGATTCAGCATCAGCGGGGCCATGTTAAAAATGGCGGGCCCAAAATCCACATACACCTGCGCAGCGAAGGCACACGATCAGTGCCCGCCAAACCCCTGCCCTAACACGTGGAACCAAAACCTTCGCATAAAAACAACAGAAACGCCAGACGAGAACGCCAATAAATACAACCAAACCACCGAAAGGTCACGAAAGGCCAAAAAGCCCGAAGGTAGCAGCAAAACAACCAAAGAGAGGAGCCTTATGGCTCGGTGCACTTTACAGTCTTCCAAAATGCACGTCACGCAAATAGTTTAAGCGAAGCTCCCTCAATTCTCGCCAAAGTGAAAGAACGACGGCCAACGTCACTTCAAGCTTGTTCACCGGAATTGTGACCAACCTGTCCTTCCGCGGAGCCTTCTGGAGCCGGGTTGGCCGCCGGGGTTGCCTCAGCTTCGCGCGCGCCAACACCCATGGGCCCGGGCATCGAGCCACCATAGCCGGTCGTTCCGGTGGTCATCGTCACATTGCCTTCCTCTGGCGGTGGTAGATCCTACGCCGGTTCATTCATTGCATCACCCCGCAGAAGGCCAGAAAAATCATATTAGAAATTAGTGTAACAAAACACTTAGAGCAGCTACTCGTGGACAAGAAGTTGCACGATCTTTACCCCCGACGATCTCGTACGCCAGTTTGGTACCCCCGACCATCGCAAACTTGTCGATGGCAGCGGCGCCTACGGCGGCGATCAGTGGCTCCCTCTTCGACTCGCGGACCTCCGCAACACTGGGGTAGCGGAAGTCGGCTCCAATTATATTATGGGTATGCTTGCTTCCAGCATCCCTAAGGGCACACGCCGTGGCCAGACCTCCACAGTACACCCCGGCCTCGGTCAGCTGATCGAAGAACGGAGTCAGGAAATTTAGTTCGGTGGTCAACCATCCCATGTACGCTTCAACCCTAGGCTCCGCAGGCAACTCATTGGTAGGAGCTCCGCCGGCATACTCCAGCTGCGCATCAAATGTCTGCTTAACCTCCGCCACACGCGCGATCAGCGCTCGGAGCACGTCAGCCTCCCTCCCCTCCATCTCTTCAACCCGCTTCTTTAGAGCCTCCTCGCGACCTTCGGCGCCTTCAGCCCTAGTCCTTATATCTTCCAAGTCCTGCGCCAGGTCCCGCATCTGTCGCCTCAGGTCCAAGCTCCGCGCCACAGCAGCGTCGCAATCATCGAACGCTTTCTTGGAGTTCTCGCGAAGCTTCTTCATATCAGAGTCATGAGAAGCTTACTCCGCGAGAAGCTCCTGGACACGCCGCTCGAGCCTTTGGTTCTCTTTCTCCAGCTCCACTGTCCTCTTCTGGGTCTCCTGCTCCCCCCTTACAATCTGCTGCCGCGAAGCTCGCGCGAGCAGAATAGCTTCTACCATCTTTGCCTCCACATCAACCAAGTTATTTTCTAGCTTCTGTCCAGCCAAATACACCTCCGCCTCGGGCATGCTGACATGTCCAAAGGCAGGAACCAGGAACCTCCGCTCCTCATCGCTGCAAGTCAGCTGGCACCCGCGAAGGTCCGCGCTGGTATACAGATGCGCCTTGGGATCCGTTACCCCTGCCGACTGGGCATAGTAGGGCAGCGAACTCGGCGTGGCGTCGCCCAGGGCGCTCTTGCCAGCCACCATTCTGGGCGAAGGCACCACCTCCTTCCCATCAACCCAAATGTGGATTCCATCGTAAGCCAAGGGCTCGCCCCGGACCCAGGTGAATGCTCAACCTCCGTAATCGCGAAATCCCGGTCATCCCCCTCCTGCCGCACCTCCGCAACCATCTGCTGGACTTCAACAGCAGGCTCTCGCTTGACCTCCGCGGGGCCGGCTGCACTACGATGAGCGGCGAAGAGATTTCCACCTCCTCCTCAACCTTGTCGCCCGAGCGGGCAGCGGAGGGAGACGAGCTGCCGGAGGATTTCCCTTGAGACCCAGCTCCTTCATCTTCGCTGCTGCTGCTGCTGCTGCTGGAGGAACTAACGCTCACAATTGGAGTTGGAGCCGGCACTGCCAGCGAAGACAACGAAGCCCCACGGCCCCTGCCAAGCCCCCGATTCCGCCCACCTCTTGTCAGCAGCGGAGGCCATTGTGCAACCAGAGCAACATTCAGCGCTCCCTCCGCGGCCTGAGCGGTGGTGGCAGCAGTAGCAGAACATGTGGTCCTCGACGACCCAGCACCACGGCCGCCAGTCGATGTCTTCTGAAGATTTCCTCCTCCGTGACCACCTCCGCCGACAGGAGCAGGAACATCTTCATTGGCCGAGGCTTCGGAGGTCTCCGAAGTGGCCTCAACTGCCGGTCGCTTCCTGTTCCTTCGCTGCTTCTCTTTCACCGGGGCAGCAGCCTCCGCAACAGCCCTGTACTCAATTCCCAGCAAATCATAAACCCGGTTCACGCGGGTCACCCCATCCATCTCCTCCTTTAACTTCTTCTGCTCTACGTCATCAACTTCCCCACAAGCTCCAAAACCTCCGCCTCCACCGCAGCACGGATCCTCTCCACAGCCTCCATCTCATCAGCGGCGGAAGCAAACTCTTCCGTCCAAACAGCACGGAGGTTGGGCAAGTTCAGGTCTTTCAAAAAACCATATCCTAGAGCCGCATAAGAGGACTCTCCCTCCTTTGCCAGGCCTTTCCAGTCGTGGTTGGCCTTCAGAGGCGCGACCTTCGCGCAGTGGTACTCCGCAAAAAGATCCCGCTGCGTCATACACCGCGAGAGGTCGTGCATGGCGTCCTCGCAAAGCCGCGACCCAAGGTCGGAAGCGGCGGTCAATTTCACGGTCTCTTTATCAGGGAGCGGGCGAAGGTCGCCCGCCAAGCCCCGACCCTCCGCTTCATCCAGACGATAATAGAACCACCTGGACAACCAGCCTTCCCACTTGTTCTTCTGAGCTTGCACAGGCACCTTCGCGGTGGCCCGACGACGGAACGTGAAAGCTCCGAACTGACTTTCCTCTTGCACCTTCGTGTCGCCTGTCTTCATCGTCTTCATCTTCTTCTGCGAGTGGCATCCCCACACAAATGCACACAGCTTCGGGAAGTTGTTGGGCGTGAGGTGATGAAACTGAATGCTGAACTTCCACAGAGCGCCCAACACCAGCGGGTGGGGCGGAAACCGGAGCCCCGCCTCGAAGAAGGCTTCAAACACCACCACCTCATTGTCGTTGGGGAGCGGCGTCAGCACCGACCCAGCAACTTTCGCCCGGTCCTTCTCCAGCCATCCCCTCGCCGCAAACCTCGCAAGATCCGCCTCCTTCACCGTGCTGACCCCGATCTCGTAAATAGGAACAGAGCTAACGGCGCCCATCACTTCAGATCCCTTCACCATCTAATGCTCACCTCCACCTCCTTACAACCACCTTTGCCCTCGCTAACAATCGCAACCACCGACGACCTCCGACAATCCCCTGTCTCTCACCCTCGCAAGAGCCGGCAACCTCCGCGTCCAACGGAGCCAGTGCGAGGGAAGCTTCAGCTGGCAAGAGCGCGGGAGCAGGTAAAAAGTGACTTTGTCAACCACCCCTGCTATTTATAGGCGAGGGGTTTTCACCGTGGTAACGGCTGGCTCTGCATCCCAAGGAAACCGAGATCTTACGGCGCGCATGAGGCCACGTAAGCCCTACCCGTCCCGTCACCGGAACAGTGCTAAGAGCCCACGTCGGCCCACCATGCATGCCAAGAGTCCAACTATCACTGGGCCCAGCTTAAACGGGCCGCGAGCAACTGTTGGGCATCGCTGCGGAGGAAGGCCTCAGGCGACACGCCTCTTGGCCGTGCTCCCCTGTTTTCTCAAAGGCGTTGCTCCGGCCCCGCCAGGCGGGCCGAACTATCGAGGGGCTACTGTTGGGGGGAGCAACCTCCGCCAGGACCCCCCTACATAGCTCCGCGGCCCAAGCAGGGGCCAAGACATGCAAACATACCGTGTGGCCTCCGGTGACCTTCGCCAAAGTAATTCTACCCCGGCGAAGGTCGTCATGTTCCTCTCAATGGTTCAGCGAAGGTAAGGCTAACCCTCGTGGTCGTATGCTTTCAGTCATATGTCCCGCAGGTACGCAGCACGCTGATGAGATCACCTGAGGCCTCCACGATGGTGAGCAAGATCTCCTGAGACCTTCGGAGCGGTCGCCCAGTGCGTACGGCGCCAAAGGCAGCGGGCGACCTCCGGACGGCAGCGCAGGAAGTCACCACGAGGCGGCATCATTGGCTGACACGTGGCGCTCTAGGATAGGGCAGAGGAAAGGTGTCCCTAGTCCAGTTGATTACCAAAATGCCCCTGTTAAGGCCCACCTGAAGTGTAACATGGGTAGTAACCCTAATGTAAAAAGCCCATGACCCTTGGTATGGCCTATAAATACCAAGGGCATGGCAAGTGTAAGGGGGGAGAAACACTTGGCATTTTTAGTTCCAATTAATGCAAATTTCTGAATCAGGTCCCACCAACACAAGTTCCCTTTGATGCATAGTTGAACCCTATATCCTGTCTAGGAAACCTTCGCCCTCCTCCTCCGGATCCCGGCGAAGGTAGTGGGGCAAGTGTTTACACCAACATTCTTTTTAGTTGCTTTTCTAAACTTGGACAGCATGTCCACTAATCTACTCTAATTCTCTAAAATATTGCAGCACTACTTTCCTTTCTTTCAAGATCAAGAACTACTCTCTCTCCTTTCTCCTTCTCTTCTTCTCTTTACTTCCACTCTTTCTTTCTTGCTAAAAGCTAACACTCTGCTCTCGACACCAGAATTTCAAAGTTGCAGTGGTTTTCTGGTGTGAGAGTGAGGAGTGTAGGCAGTAGGAGGAAGAGTTTTTATAGAGGAGGAGGTGCCAGGGCGGGCGCCCTGGTGGTGGGGGCGGCCGCCCTCCTCCTGGGCCCACTTGAGGTGATCTTGCTCCACTCCCTCCATTGCTTCACCATTAAGTCAGATGAGTGCTCGTTCGGTGGATTTGGACGGTGCAGGGTGGCAGAAGGTGGAGGTTGGAGTAAATGGAATGAATGAGTTGATTTAATGGATGTGAGATGGAGTGTATGACATGTGGGTCCTAGGTGTACGGGGAAATACTTTTGTATTTTATATATGTATATATACAATGCAGAAATTATGAGATGAAAATAATTGAAACATACTAAAATGCATAACTAAATATTTTTTATGCTACCACAGTAGATACTTTTATGGGTTTTTACACGCCGTAAAAAATATTTACGCGGGGCTTGGATTTTATAATGCAGTTTATATAGATTTGCAAAAAATTAAATATGGGTAAATACCGAGTTGCCTTCCGGCGATGGTTCGGATTTTTAAAGTCTATCGAATTAGACTTCCAATGTTGTTTCATTCTTTTGGAGTATCATCTGGTCTCGAGATAGGTGACTCTGATGACTTGTCTCCTTCCTTTTCATGTATCATCTTTGCGGTGGAATTTAGCTCTGGTCTTGGTTTGAATGCGAAACGCTCTTCTTGTCCATTTATGGTAAAATTGATTTCTCCAACGCCGACATCGATGTGCGCATTGGCGGTGCTTAGAAAGGGTCTCCCGAAGATGAGTGACACTTTTGAGTCTGGGTGCATATCTAGTACCACAAAGTCCACTAGCATGAAGAATTCTCTTATTTTGACTGGAATGTTCTCTGCAATACGCACAGGGTATCGGACTAATTGATCGGCCAGTTGTAAGCACATTGATGTTGGTTCGAGCATTGAATATTGAAGTTTGTACAAGACTAATGCAGGCATCACACTGACACTTGCTCCGAGGTCACAAAGTGCATTGTTGAAATGTTGGTCTCCAACTGAGCAATCAATAGTGGGGCATCCTGGATCCTTCTTCTCCTCAGGTGATTTGTTAAGGATGGCCACACTACACTCTTCTGTTAGCTTGATTACCTCAGTGGTCAGCAGTGGTCTCTTTTTGTTGAGATTGTCTCTGATGTACTTTGCGAATGTAGGAACTTGAATGGCATCTAGCAGAGGTATGTTGACATATAGTTTCTGAATAGCCTCCATGAACTTACCAAACTGCTCATCCAACTATGGTCTTCTGTTTCTGTGGGGAAATGGTAGATAATTTGTATCATGGAAATCTTGTCTTATCTCCCGCTCTTGTGATTCTTGTGGTAATACTTCTTCAACTTCATTATTGTTCTGTTCATCTACTATAGCTTGTTCTACCGGTGCCCTTCTTGCTCCTTTTGGATATAGGGGGTCTCTGGTAGACCTACCTCCTCTTGTAGTTATGTTTTTCACCTATGTTGTTCTAAGGCCGAACATTAGAACCCCCTCCGGTGGTGAACCTGAATACACTTACAAAACATAGCACGGAACACGAAATGGAAAGCATAACACGAGCTGAACAACTTCCATTATATTCCGCCTTTTGTACAGTCCCATCAGGGCAATATTTATAGGCGCCCGTAGGCTTTTACAAGACCATAATGCCCTCGAGCCACTTCTCCTAGGTTCTCTAGCTACTTAACCGCAAGGGCGTAACCGTCTTCTAGACATCATCGAAGAATGCCAGCCGAACGGCCGACATCGCCAGGCCCACCCTTCAGCGTGTAGTTCTCCTAGGAGGGGCGGCATAGTGTTCCTGCACAAGTGAATTATCTGTTAAGCGCTCAAGGCAGCTTTGGTATGGAGACCGAAACCCTCCAGCGTGGACGATTCGATGGGTCCGGCCCGTATGTGGGCTGGACTCACCGTCCGCAACGGGTCGACGCTAGTGACCGAATCTGCCAACTGGCCGATTCGGTGCACCAGCCGAATCGGTTGTTTAGCGACTTGATGGGACGGGGTGCCATGGTCCCGGTTGTCCCCCAACAGTAGCCCCTCAGCGATAACCAAAATGGTTGTGCTCGAATTCGGTTCTCGCTGAAGAATCAAGGATAACCGAAAGACCCCCAGCGCCGTCCCGTGGGGAGGATGATTTTTTTGGTGAGAACTGAAGCGTCGGCTCGGGGTGCGTGACCGACGCGACGGTTCGTCAGTAACCGTCGGCCGACCCGGTCGATGGTGACTACAAAAGGCCTCTCCTTAGCCGGGGGGGTCATTTTCGCCGCCGCTTGTCGTCGAACGTTCAGCCGCCCGAGAACGTATCTTCGGTTGCTGAATTCGGTCTCCCCACCGAATCGTCGTTTTGGTTTCCTCTTCAGTCTCCAACTCGGTGAGGCTCTCTTGCCTTGACTAGAGTTTTTGTTTATGCTTGTAGTATCGTCTTAAAGTACAACCCCTGCTCGGTGTATCTTCCTCATGTTTTACTTTCCTGTTTTAATTCACCGTTGTTTTCCTTTTTATAGTTTCGGTGGGTTTTTCCTTCTTTGTTGCTAACATGTCGGGGGTCCCGTCTAGTACTGACAATTTGGTTAGCGGCACCGAATCTGGTGACAACTCGGCTTCGGCTTTTGGTTCTTCATCTGGTTCCAGTTCCAGTGAAAATGACAGGCGACACATTGCCGCTGGAAAAAGGGCGAAGCCTCTCAGGGCAATTGCACCCGAATCCACTCACGAGTCCGACGAAATAGGTTCGGATGAGGAAGAAGAGGGGAATGAGTATGTTGAATGCTTTGATTCATCTAAGGGTGAAAAAGAAGTTCCTGCTGCTTCAGGTAAGGACCAAGAGAGTTCTGCTCCCCAAATTGAAGAAATAGCCGAATCTGCTCCAGCTCGTCCACCGAGGCCGCCGAAGGGACCAAGGCACACTGGCTGGTCGTGCCTACTTGAGCAATCTAAAGCTACAAACAGCATGTTGGGTCAGTATCTTCGGAATGGTACTCTGACCGCTGCTGAAAGAAGCCGAAGCCGATCTCCTGGGCTTGAAAAATACCCGAAGCCCAAACCTACTGAAGCACTTGTGTTCAGAGATTATTTCAAAGCCGGGCTTCATTTTTCGATTGAGGATTTTGTCGGGGAAGTGCTAAGTGCTTTCAAATTGCAGATTCACCATCCGACGCCGAATGCTATAGTCCGACTTTGCAGCTATGCTATGGCTCAGAAAATGATGGGCAGTGAACTGAGTGTGCCAGTATTCGCTCAACATTATGAGACTCAGTTGTACTCTAGCTATGGGACAGACGACACTGGAACCAAAGACATTCGGTTGGAATTGGGGTCGTATAATTTTGTCCCTGTCCGAGGTAAAATGGCTTCTTGCATTGTTCCAACTTTCAAGAACAAATGGCAAGATTGGAAGAAGCACTGGTTTTATTACCGGGTTTGTGATGATGCCGAAGTGGCACAGGCTAAAGAGAGAGGCCTGCCAAAAGCGCACCCTTTGGTTTCAGTTATGACTCAGATGGAGGGACTTACTGCTACTCCTGAGATGCCTATGGGGCCAGCTGACGAAACGGCTGCCGAAACGTATCGGCAAACTTCCTAAAGGCAAACTAGCCGAGACTTGGTGGAAGAAATGCTGTCATTTGGCCAGTGGCCACTTTGCACTGGCATGAGGTTTGATGGCTTCTTGTTTCAAAATGGGTATCGGGGGTCGTCTGTGAATCTGATTCGTCCTATCGGCTACAGCTCGAATTTGGATTTTGTAAATGAGATGGAAAAAAGTGCGAATCGGCTTTGCGATCCATACAACGATAAAGAGTATGAATTGAGCATGGCCAACTTGGGGGCTCTTTGGTGCTTAAACCAAATCTGAGACTGTATGAACGTTGAGTACCCTGATCGCTTTCCTCCGGTTAAGAAACCGAGAGGTGGGGCTGCAGGCCCGTCTGATTCGGGGCAACAACCGAGAGTGGTTCGCG
Organism: Themeda triandra; assembly: GCA_018135685.1. Lineage (NCBI taxonomy): Eukaryota > Viridiplantae > Streptophyta > Magnoliopsida > Poales > Poaceae > Themeda > Themeda triandra. Next base: position 106,275 of record JAENPR010001249.1, on the reverse strand, counting down.
GTCGCGGTGGTGGTCGGGCCATGGGCAGAGGTGCTCTGAATCCGTGTGGCACACATCAAGCCAAAGCTCAGCGCCACTGTCAATCTGGTCGACAGTCTCAGCCCCAAGAAACTGCTGATGTTCGGGTAGGTCGACTGCTTGCCGATCGAGAGTGGGTGAAGCCCCTAAAAAGAAGCCGAAACCCTGTTATTAGCACTTACGAAGAAGATGCTGTTCTATCTGGCCACACGGTAGATGGGCTCGTGACTTAGATTTTAACTTGACTTTTGAGCATAATGTCCGATTTGCCTTATGACTCGTTATCTTTATAATGGATGTTGCTGATTCGGTTTGCCTTTCTGTATGCTGGTTTTTGTTGAATCAAGTGAGGATACTTCCTCAATGGCCGATGGGAAAATGAGGAGTGCTCGCGATCTGCCCATTGATGAGCAGCCAACCATCAGCAACTTCAGGCTGACATCCAAGAAAAGGAAAACTCGTGACAGTAGCAGTTCAGCTCATTCCTCTCTGCTTCCTCGGCCCAAGGGACCGACCGGTGGGTTGAGCATCGGTGGCTCCACCGAAGGTGCTGCGCAGCCCACCAAAACTGCTGCTCGGACTACTCTGGGTAGTCTACCGGAGCTTCATGGTGGTTTACGTGCCGAACCGCCGGTCGTGCGCCGTGCTGGTAAGTCTCGGTTTCATGCCGAATCAACGCGCATGACGCTGGAGATGTCCCGGAATGTTCTGCTCGGCCATGGGTTTATTTCCATGGATACGTCTAGTTTTCGATTCGGTCGTATGAAAGTGTATTTGGGCTCCTGCTCCCCTGACGAGCGAAGCCCTGACCGAGAAGAGACTTATGAACTTGCTCGTGCTTTAGGAGTTCACTCTGACGCCCGCTTGGTGGCGCATGTGGATCTCCGCGAAGTGGGCGTCCTTCCTTCACCAGCTGCCCTGGCATTCGGTTATGAATGCAGCTCATCGTATTCGGTGAGTCAGACTGAGCAGGCGCTGCTGGCGACGGAATAGGAGGAGTTGCTCTCCGCCATTAACTTCCACTCTGTTTCGGTAATTCCACCGAAATGTTTAACTCATGTCTTGTTGGTTTATTGTTAATCTACTGTTTTCATTGTCCCCAACCGTGCTTATTTGACATTGAACATGCAGGCTTCGGTTCTTTCTGGTGCCTTGGTGAAACAAGGTCACGCTGCTCTCGCCCATGTGGAAAAGCAACTTCAGCTTCGTGAGAAGGATGTGAAGAAATTGGAGAACAAGTTGGCCGACACCGAAAAGCTACTTGCTCAGGAGGTTGGTAAGACAGAGGCTGCCCAGGAGGCCCAGCGATAAGCGGAACGCGATGCTCGCCTCGAAGCCAATCGGTTTCGGGCCTCCGAACGAAATGTCGGGGACAAGCTTGATGAGCTGACCCTTCTCTTCCGCCGAGTAATCAACGGGGTTGGGGAGGATTGTGAGCCGCCCTCTGCTGCCGAATCATCTTTAAAGAAAATTCGGTTTCTGAATCAAGAGTTGTCCCAGCTGGAGCATGTCATCAGCCTAGGCCGCGAATATGTGGGGTTTGAAACTGTTCGTGCTTTGATGAAATCTCTCAAAGAAGTGGGCTGCAAGCATATCGGTGAAGCCATTCCTGCCGAAGACGCCATGGACTACTGGAAGCCTGATGAGGACGTCCAGATTGCCGCGAAGAAGTGGTTCTTTGATGGCTTTTGGACCGAATCGGGCGGTCGGGACTTGGCTTTGCTCAGAGCTGCTTATGGGCACACTAAGGTGAGTTTTGTTCTACTGACCGGGATCTAATTTGTTGCATGCCTATTGCTTCGGCTGTTGTAGCCGAATTTGCCTTATTTTGGTGAAGGATCAATCGGAGCACCCAGCTATCAAAGCCAGGGTGGCGGCCTATATTGAGGAGCGCAATGCTCGGGAAGGTTCTCCAGTCATGCAGACGCCGGTTTCTACACCCGAAGCGCCCAATCCTGCCGCTGAAGAGCAAATGGTTCAAGAGCAAGCAGCCGGTACCGAAGGTGGTGGTGTGGCCGCTCCTTCTACATCGGCTGGTGGCTCCCAGCTTGGCCCTGCTATGAACACCTCCACCTCGACCCCCGAAGCTTAAACTATCTTGTGGTGTGACTTTGTTGATGGAAGCGTGTGATGATACTTTGTTTGTTTGGTGAATTTCTGAACTTTTGTGGCCAGCATGTTGGCTGAATTTGGTTGTGATGTACTCGTACAATGTGATGCTATTCTGTGCCTAGCTTCGGCTTTGGCACCGAACTATCCTAAACAGTAATTCTCATTAATGTTGGCGGATTAAGTTGCGTGGATATGCTTGCTTTTGGCACCATTTTCATGATTTAGTTTTATTAGGCGGCTTACTGCCTTAGCGCCCTTTGGTCTTCGTGCCGAATTACACTGTGCTTGTAAAGCACCGTCCCACCCCATCTTTTTAGATCGAAGGGTGATTCGGTAGTTTTACACTTTGCCGCGATGTTTGCCACTTTCTCATGGTCGTTTGAGGCTTTCGGCCGTCGTGCCGAATTAGTTTGTGTTTGGAAGACGCCGTCCCGCCTTATCTTTTTAGATCGAAGGGTGATTCGGTAGTTTTACGCTTCACCACGATGTTTGTCACTATCACCAGGCTGTTTGTGCAATTCGGTTGACGCGCCGAATTTGCTTTTGAAAACTTAGTTTGAAAGATACCGGGTTAGTTTGTATGGCTATGTTTGCTTTGGCGCCTTTTGGGTTGAGTTTTATTAATCTTTTTGAGACGAGCGGCTGCCTTAGCGCCCTTCGGTCTTCGTGCTGAATTTGGGAAGCGCCGTCCCACCCCAACTTTTTAGATCGAAGGGTAATTTGGTAGCTCTAAGTTTTGTCGCCCTGATTGCGACTACCGCGTGACCATTAATGCTCTTCGGTCTACGTGCTGAATTGGCTTTTGAAAGCTTTGCTTGAAAAGCGCCGCTCCACCCCATCTTTTTAGACGGGGAGGCGGTGTTCAATAATGAAAGTGTAAAGAAGGTTATTCTTTGTATTATTTTCTTACAAATTTGTCAAAAATGGCTATTAAAATTTACGCTTTCGGTGCTACGCTATTGTTAGTACATTGCGCTAAGTATTGTGCTGGTGCATCACCAACCGAAATAGCCGTGACCTGGACAGGTTCCAGATGTGGCCCTGCAGTTTGTTGCTTGGATACAGAAACCGGTGGCGGATGGCTTGCCAGTGTTTGCACGTTATTAGTTGATACATCATGTTCCAACGCCACCCGCTGCTCTGGATGAAGAGGTTCTGGTGCCGAATGAATGTGGGCTCATCGGCGGTGAAACTCTCATGGTTGATGGAGCTGACCAGAACGCGATAATCGTCGCGTTCGGTTCGGCAACCGAGCCTATGCATTCGGGGCCCGATGTTGATTTCACGCTGCATTGTACCATGATCCATGACATCTCCGTCGATCATCCACATCACCATTAGTTGGCACATGGTAGTGCAGAACAGAATGTGATGGGTGGCGCGTGCTTTTCGCTGGTTTGCCTGGAGGAGCAAGGGTCTGACGCTAGGACTGAGACCGCTGAAGTATATATTGCAAGGACCGAATTAGCCTTGCTAGAAACACTGAAACCGAATGTGGTTAATGAGGGCACGGATATGGCACCTCTCCTTGCTATCCGAATCCGCACTTTCCTGAGGCCTCCAATGCTTATTTAGCAGAGCTTCGAAAGACTCTCTAAGTAATGCTTCTCTCATGGTCGCTATGCGACAAGCTTGTTGCTAATGTAGCCTGTCGGGTGGGATTGGGTGCGCTTATATAGGCTGCCGTGCCTTTGGGTTCATAAATATCATGAACCACCATGCTCATTAAAGTTTGACAGATATTTTTGTCATTTATTATGCCTATTTGGCTTTGATTTGAGCTCTGATTTCTGAGCTACTGTACACGTGTTTGTACGTTCGGGATATCTCCTGCTATTTCACGAGATCTCCAACCGTTATTGGCTTTCGAGGTTGCTTGCAACCTTTTGAACAGTACCGAATATATGGGTAGGCATTATTGCCTGACCGTTTTCGATGAATGTATAACTGAACGCATCATACTTTTTGCGGAACACCAGCATAAGCGAAATTGTACTTATTACATGGGATGCCTCGTTAAAAAACCTCAGTGAGGAAAAAGAGTGCAGAGCCCCGAATGTCTTTAGGTAGGAGTACCGAATTTGCGTAAAATAAAGATAACTTATTACAACTCCTTTTTTGGAGCACAGCATTATGGGTAGAATCGGCGCAAGTTGTCTTCGTTCCAAGTGTGAGCTGATTCAGTTCTGTCTTCGGTTACAAGGGTGAATACGCCGGTGCTAACCTTTCTGGCCATGATGTATGGTCCGTACCATGGTGACTGCAGCTTCCCCTGCTTGTCTGGCTGGCGGATAAGTACCATGTCCCCTGGGTTAATGTCTTTCCTTAGGATTTTTCTGTCTCTCCAACTTTTGGTTTTGGCATGATATCTGTCCAAGTGCTCTGCGGCTTGAAGCTTCCGTAGGTCTGAAGTTTCCAGGTCCACCATTCTCTGTATCGGGTTAGTGGTCGATATTTCAATTCTGAAAGAGCCCATCCTTATTTCCTCTGGTGTTATGGCTTCTTCGCCGAATAATAGACGAAATGGGGTGAAACCCGTGGCTCTGGATTTGGAGACATTGTGCCCCCATACTGCGGTGACCAGTTCCTGGGCCCATTTCCCCTTTTTGCTTCCTCGAGTGCCTTGGAGATGGTGGTGAATATGTCGTCGTTCACTCTTTCAACTGCTCCATTTGACTCCGGATGGTTGACCGAAGCAAATGAGAGCTTGATGCCCAATTCTTCACAGAAAGTTCTGAATTGTGCTGAATTGAATTGTTTGCCATTGTTGACTGTAATGTATGATGGTACACTGAAATGGCAGATGATCCGCTGCCATACGAAGTTCACCAAAGTTCCTGAAGTTATCTTGGCTAGAGGCTTCGCTTCCACCCATTTGGTGAAGTATTCTAGAGCCACTGCCGTGTACTTTAGGTTCCCTGGAGCTGGAGGTAGAGCTCCAACAATGTCAACGCCCCAACGCTGAAGTGGCCAGGTTGGGTATACTAGGGAAGTGGGGTTGGCTGAGACATTTTGCTTTTTTGCAAACATTTGGCAACCTCTGCACGTCTTCACTATCTCCTTGGCATCAACCACCGCCGTGGGCCAATAGAATCCCTGTCTCATTGCCCTATGAGCAATTTTGTGATGACCTCTGTGAGCTCCGCATGAACCCGAATGTATTTCAGTGAGCAGCTGTTTTCCGTCCTCCTGACTTATGCACTTGAGCATCGGGGAGACCACGCCTTCCTTGTACATGTTTTCACCCACAATGGAGAATTGTCTTGTTCTGGAGTTCATTCGGTGTGTGTCTTTCTTGGAAGCTGGCTCATATGTGCCGCTGAGGTATGCCCAGATGGGGTCTCTCCAGTCGTCACTTGCAATCGCGTGTATGACCGAAGGTGACTCTTCTTCCTCTTTAACCGCTTTCACCGTTAAAACCTGATAGAAGACGTCTGCAGGTAACGGGTGAGCATTGGCTGTCGCTTTCGCCAACTCATCGGCTTCGGTATTCTCAGACCTTGAGATATACTTCAAAGTGAAACCGGTGAAATGCTTCTCCATTCTTCTTACTGTGGCCAGGTAGGTAGCTAATTTGGGGTCCTTTGCTGTATATTCTTTTTGGACATGCCCGACCACTATTTGAGAGTCAGACCGAATTATACAACGCCGGACACCAAGCACTCTTAACTTCTGCAACCCCAAGAGTACTGCCTCATATTCAGCTGAGTTGTTTGTGGTGAGGAACTGTAGCCTGGCTGCATAACGTATCCTTGGCCCATTCGATGGTATTAGAATGGCGGAGATTCCTGCGCCAGCTGAACACCAAGATCCGTCGCAGTGCACGGTCCATTCGGGTTCGTCAAATTGCAAGGTAGAATCATCTGCATTCAGTGTCCAGTCGGCTATGAAATCTGCTATGACCTGTGACTTTATTGTCGATCTATGCTCAAAGAATAATACATATTCATTCAGCTCGGCTGCCCATTTACCAATCCGGCCCACAGCTTCGGTGTTGCGGAAGAGAGATTCCAGTGGCTGAGCCAAAAGTATCCGAATTGGATGTGCTTGGAAATAGTGCTCGAGCTTTCTGGAAGCCATGACCACCATGTAAGCCATCTTCTCTAGCTCGGAGTAGTTCACCTTAGCGCCCGACAGTGCTTCTGAGACGAAATAGATGGGGAATTGTTGCATTTTTCCTTCATGTTCTTTCTCCTCAATCAACACTGCGCTTACTGCTGCAGGTGCTGCTGCTAGGTATAATACTAAAGTTGCTCTGGGGGTTGGCTTTGACAGGGTGGTGAGCTTGGCGAGGTACTTCTTAAGTTCTTCAAAAGCCTGCTACTGTTCGGCTCCCCAACCAAAGGTCATTGCGTTCCGAAGTGTCCAGAAAAATGGCAATCCTCTTTTGGCTGATCTGGAGATGAACCTGCTCAGAGCTGCTATCCTTCCCGTGAGCTTCTGTACTTGTTTCCTGTTTTTGGGTGGTGCCATATTTGTGATAGCTGCTATCTTGTCTGGATTCGCTTCTATTCCTCTTGCTGAGACTAGGCAACCGAGCAGTTTTCCTCTACTGATGCCGAAAACGCATTTATCGGGGTTGAGTTTGAGGCCACTAGAGCGCAGGTTGGTGAATGTTTCCCTAAGGTCGTCGATGTGTGAATTCCTCTGATCGCTTTTTACCACTATGTCATCGACGTAGGACACGAGATTGTTTTTCTTCTTTTGCTCTCGGAATATCTCATCGGTTAGCCTGGAAAACATTGGTCCAGCATTCCTTAATCCTTCGGGCATTCTTTTATAGCAAAAGGTGCCTTCTGGTGTGATAAAGCTTGTTTTTTCCAGATCGTCCGGGTTTAACCATATCTGGTGATAGCCCGAAAAGCAGTCTAGCAAGCTCATTATTTCACATCCAGCTGCGATGTCTACCAGTTTGTCTATTCTGGGCAATGGATACGGATCCTTGGGGCAGTGCTTGTTGAGGTTGGTGAAGTCGACGCACATTCGCCATTTGCCGTTCTTTTTCCTTACCATGACCACATTGGCAAGCCATTCGGGGACTGCACTTTTCTGATCACATCGGCGTCTAACAACCGCTGTACTTCGGCTGCCGCTGCTGCTGCTCTTTCATCAAATATCTTGCGGAGCTTCTGCTTTCTGGGCCTGGCTGTCTTATCGACATTCAGACTGTGCTGGGCGAGGCTTCGGTCTACTCCCTGTAGGTCACGTGTTGACCATGCGAACACATCTTGGTTTTCTAGTAGAAACTCTACTAATCTTGAAGCTTCACCCTGACTTAAACTTGCGCCGATATTGACGCATTCGTTGGGTCGATTCGAGCTCAATGATAACCGAATTGTGTCTTTTGCGGGGAGTGCCTTTGGTTCCTTGCTGCTGCTTGCCTGGTCATCATCATCTTTCTGATTAGTTTGGTCTTCACTTCATGCACCATATTGTATCCCAGTATGGGTTTTTCGTCAATTTTCCGCGCTGAGATTTGATCTCCGAATACCGATATGACACCGGTGGGTGAAGGTATTTTCATGCAAAGATGTGTTTGCCATATCACCATGTCGAATTTGTTGATGATACCCCTGCCGAATATGGCTGTGTATGGGTAGTCCATGTCGACGATATCGAAAGTGATTTCCTCTGCTCTAACCTTTCTGTCTTCACTGAATGCCACAGTAATTGTCTTCTTACCGATTGCATCTATTCTTCTTCCCACGAATCAAAATAGCGGGCTGCCGGCTTGCTCGAGTGTTCTCTAGTCTAGCTTCATGTTGTCGAATGCTTTGGTGATTAAGATGTCTGCCGAACTGCGGTTGTCAATCAGTATGTTGTGGAGCGTGTATCCTCCAACGTATGCTGTGGCCACCATCGCATCACAATGTGGGAAATTCTTGATTCGGTAGTTGGATTCGGTGAACCTGATTGGGGCTGCTTTCCAGGCAGGCTATGCTATCGCATTTTTGGAGTGATCGACAGCACCCTTCTGACATAGTCACGCCTGGCTCTTTTGTTATCATGGTCCAGGTTGGATCCACCTATGATGGCATAGATGTGTCCGTTGGTGTTCATCATGTTAGCTGGCATAACCGTGTTGACTATCTGCAACTCTCTAGATGGGTCCGGATTCAGTGTTTGTTGGACGCCAAGCTGGTTTGCCGTACCGGAGGAAGAAGCAGTCACTGAATGTGCTTGGTTGTGCATCGGCATGCTTTGATGATATTGGCCGAAAGGGGGCACCTGCCACGCTATTGGCTACTGAAATACGTGCGCTAATGGTGGGTTGCAGGGTGTTTGGATGTAAGCTTGATGGTGAAATGGCTACGGGGGCGGCGTCATGGTGTGATAAACATGCTTTGTTGCATCGGTTGGCCTTGCGGACTCATCTTTCTCGCGCTATTCTTTTGCTAGTTGGGTATACTTGCAATCCCTGGAGAAATGGCCTTTGTCCTCTCCGCACACAAAGCAATAATGTGACTTCGGCTGGCCTCGTCCCCTGCCTCGTCCTCGTCCACCTTCGGAGCCTCTGCCGCCTCGTCCTTGGTTACCAAAATTTTTTGATTGATTCGGCTGACCCTGCGCTGAATTTTCCTACACATTGTTCACTGCCGCCGGTTGCTAGTCGCGTTTCTGCTGATTCTGCTGATTCGGCTGGGTGGACTTTGGGGATGCCTACTTGATATTGTATCCCGTGGCTTTCCTCTGGATTAGGTCCTCCTCTGACCTGGCGAACTGGCGCATCTGATCGAACAATTGTTTGATGGTGGTTGGCGCTTCTCCAGACATGGCCTGGGCGCAGGGGCCTATCTTTAACCCTTTGATAGCTACGACTATGACAACATCATCCGATACATTCGGTAGCTGGGCTTTCAACTGAATTATCCTTTTGAGGTATTTTGAAAGTGATTCATCGTCTAGCTGAAATAGGTTCATAAGGTCTGCCGTTGTCTTCTTGTCTGTCTGAAACCCCTGAAAGGTGGTGAGCAGCTCGGCCTTCACCTGCTGCCATGAAGTGACTGACAAGGGCCTTTGTGACACGAACCAATCATGAGCTACATCTGTTAGGGCCATGATCAGCGACTTAGCGAGGATCATGTCATTACCCCTCACCGAATGGACACATGCTTCGTAACTTGCTATGAATCTCCTTGGATTGGACTGGCCATTGAAATTTGGGAGCTTGGGCCTGTATCCTAACGGCCAGGGACATCTTTGAATCTCCAAGGATAATGGGGACACCATATCTGTTGTTTCGGTCATTTCTCTTCGTGACTTTTCTCCTAGGATGATAACGTCCTTTTCTTTTTCTTTCCCGAAACTTGATCTGAGCGCCCGAATCTCTCTTTCTAGCTTTGTCCCAAGCATGAGATGCTTCTTCTCTAGTCTTCTAGCTCTAAAGATTAATTGCCTCTTGGGTAACCACCATTCGGTTTTGTGCCGCCAGCTGAGCTTGCAGCTGGTCACGGTGCTGCTTCTGGGCATTCACCTTGGCAGCCTATTTGTCCAACTGCTTTAACAGCCGAGCATTCTGAGCATCCGGTCCCTCATGTTCCTCAGCCTCTTCTTCTTCGTTGCTTCGAGTGATGCGGCCCTCCGAAGGCGCTCCTCCTTGGGTGCCGAATTCGCCGGTGAGCGAGGGTGTATCACCAGCATGAGGGAGTGGAGCTTCTGTATCATTAGCCGAAGTTGGAGCTCCTGTCTCTTCAGACTATTGAATGGAGGCACCTGACTGCAACACGCCGGCTTGTTGTTGAATCTCGGTTGGCTGAACCGAATCTGAGGCCGCGACCTCCTTTGATGATCCTACTCCCGTCTTCGCCTTTCCCTTCGGAGCCATGGTTTGTCCGGCGACAACCACGGTGGGCGCCAATGTTGTTCTAAGGCCGAACCTTAGAACCCCCTCCGGTGGTGAACCTGAATACACTTATGAAACATAACACGAAACATGAAATGGAAAGCATAACACGAGCTGAACAACTTCCATTATATTCCACTTTTTGTACAGTCCCATCAGGGCAATATTTATAGGCGCCCGTAGGCTTTTACAAGACCATAATGCCCTCGAGCCACTTCTCCTAGGTTCTCCAGCTACTTAACCGTAAGGGCGTAACCGTCTTCCAGATGTCATCCAAGAATGCCGACCGAATAGTCGACATCGCCAGGCCCACCCTTCAGCGTGTAGTCCTCCAAGGAGGGGTGACATAGTGTTCCTGCACAAGTGAATTATCTGTTAAGCGCTCAAGGCAGCTTCGGTACGGAGACCGAAACCCTCCAGCGTGGACGATTTGATGGGTCCGACCCGTATGGGGGCTGGACTCATCGTCCGCAACGGGTCGACGCTAGTGACCGAATCTGCCAACTGGCCGATTCGGTGCACCAGCCGAATTGGTTGTTTCCCGACTTGACGGGACGGGGTGCCAAGGTCCCGGTTGTCCCCCAACAACCTACTCAAGGTTAGTGGCAACAGGCAAATCAACAGCTAACTGTGATATTTTTGCTTCTATCTTTTTATTGTATTTGTATTGATTTTCCATTTCGGATGAAAAGATATTCATTTTACCACAAATGTCTTCTAGAATTTTATCATTAGTAGCAAGCTTTTTATTAATATTATCATTGATTCTAGTTTGTTCAAAAATTAATTCCCTGAAGGTAGGTTGTTTCGTGGACTTACCTGCGTTCATACCTTGGTTGTTGATCTGCTCTTGTTGTTTCCAACGTGGCCTTAGTTGATGTGGTTGCTTTCTGACGGCGATGGTTGCATTGGGTTTGTATACTTCTTCAATAGCTCTTTGGTCTTCCTTGTATTTGGCCCTCTGATCAAGCCAATTTAGCAAATCATCCATCTTGGTAGACAACACTTTTACTTCTTCGAGTATCTCTTCACTTTGGTGACAATATTGAATGTTGTCTTGGGACCAGCTTCGATTTTTCTGCTATCTTGATCATAAGTGCCTCAGCTTTCCCAAGAGTTAGCAACAAAAACAATCCTCCAGCAGTTGCATCTAGGTGCTCACAAGCCTTCTGAATCAATCTATGATAAAAACCTTACATGAGTAACCACTCTTCCATTCCATGATGCGGACAATCTAAAATATATTCTTGAAAATGCTCCCATGCTTCTGAACTGGTTTCTGCTTTCGGTTATTGAAAATTAGAAATCTTTCCTCTTAAGGCATTGGTCTTGCCTACAGGGAAGAATTTTGCTAGAAAGGCCTTTGAACACTTTGCCCATATATTGATGTCTTCTTGATTAGCGTAGAACCACTGCTTCGCTCTTCCCACAAGTGAGAATGGAAAAGATGAAGTAGTATTATGTCTTGAGCAACGCCCTTGATGATGATTGTGCTGCCAATCTCTAGGAAATCCTGCAGATGTGCACTTGCATCTTCAAGTACCTTTCCACTGAATTGGGTAGCTTGCACCATGTTGATGAGGCTTGGCTTGAGCTCAAACTTGAGATTCGCAGTTTCAAGTGTTGGACCAGTGCGGATGTTCTAATTGCTTGGAGCAGAGAATTCATGCAGGGTCTTTTCAGCCATGGCTTCAGGAACTGGTGACGAGCTCCTTCTTGGTTGATTGATTCTGATGAAGAATTGTGTGAATCAAGATCAATCCTGTAATGCCCTATATATAATATAAACATAGACAAACAAGGGTAAGCCTGCAAAAGCAGAGGTGTGTTGTTATGATTTCTCATTAAGTATCTATTTGAGCAATTTTCTCTTGTAGCCTTTTTGCTCCTCCCCGGCAACGGTGCCAGAAATGCTTGTTGGTGTTTCTTAGCATCACCTTAGTTACTAGGTTGTCATCCCCAGCAGCAATGCCAGAAATGCATGGGTTGATATTTATGAAGCTGAACTCTTGAAACAATAATCTAGATATAGGAATCCGCAAGTGCACAGATTAAATACCATTATAGCACTTCACTGGGAGGTATTCCAGGTATCGTTATTTATATTTTAGCTTAGATAGGGGCTAAGGAGTAGGCTTAGAGATGGAATTGCCAAATATGATTACTTAAGAGGAACCAATCACACAGTCACTTACTTAAGCAGGGGTAAGCCGATAAATAATAGATAATGAATTGTAAGTATAAAATGATAACACTCAAAGATAGAAATAGACTACTCATCATGAAGATAGATTTCACAGGAGATTAGTCAAGAGATTGAATTCTTATGTTGCTTCTAATTTACTAAGTCTTTCATCTACTCAAGCACATATATCATCATATATAGCAAAACAACTCTTCATCAATGTATAAGGAACAGTATGAAGGAAAATCGAGAACATAGTGTTGGCGTTTCTTAACGCAGTGGCTAGAATTGGTATATCCTAGCAACAACGCCAAGAAGCACCAGATGGTATTCTGTTAATGTTTATAGAACAAGTCCGCAAGTGCACGAAAATACCATTATAGCATCTCACCCAGAAGTATTCAGGGTATTGTTATTTATATTTTCCCAAAGGAAGACATGACATAAAAGAGTCTAATTTGGTCATGGACAAGATAACAAGATTGCATAGGAGACCAAAGTTCATAATAGGGGTAAAGAGGATAAGTATATGGATAACTTGACACACACTCGAGCCAAACTTAAGGATAAAGATAAGAGAAAGAATAAAGAATAACCTAAACTGGAGCAGGCAGCTAAGTCAAGACAACAGACGATCACACAAACACATGCTTGTTAGAGAGATTCGAAGTTAAGATAGCCTAGTCGCTGTCAACTCACTTCGGGTACCGGAGCGCACCTGGTCTGCCAGGCGTTACCGGTATACAGCTCTACGCCGAACACGGACGTGGGGGATTACGGAGGACGGACAGGCCTGTCACCACCTGCCGCCTACCACCTCAACCATATGTGAACGAGGCAATCGAAGGTAACCTCAAGCCTAGACACCACATCTAAGCTATCGACTACTACTCTAGCGTGAATTCAAGGCTTACCCGTCCCCGGGGTCCTACTAGCGCATCCGTCCCGTGGACGGACAACGATCCCGTAAACCAACATTGACCAAGACTAAATTAAGATAGATCTCAACATCACAACCTAGCTCTAGGTCTAAACATGTATGTACTAATGGTTAAACATAAAGTTCTATATGATAAGATCAAAACATGTAATCTATATTCTAGTTCATATACCAATATCATATCTTAAGAACTGTGCTCTAGTTCTAGAACATAACAAGAACATCTAAGAACAAGAACATATAAGAACAACTAAGAACAAAACATATAAGAACAAGAACATAAGGGAAATCTTGATATTATTCATACAGAGATTCCTCCTAGAGGTTCAAGCTCTCCAACGAGGCTTGCCTTGCTCCAACTATATAACTAAAACTACTGAAAAGAATACAAGTGTGGAGGGAGAGAGGCTCTTGTGTTGGTGTCTATATAACCAATGAACCGCCTCCAGCAGCCAGGGCCTACGTGGCACCAGGGCCGGCACGTGCACCCCAGGTGTGCCCGCACCTGGGTGGCACCGCCCCCTAACCGACCTTAGTCAGCCGGTTGTGGAGTGGGCCTGGGCCTTGGCTTCATCGAGGATTTTGTCCAGATTGGTTTCGAAGTGGACTTTCTTCTCTCCCCTTGGTTTTACGCTTTGCCGGAAAGCGTATTGTTGTATGTAATTTCCCCTGTACTTGATGTATTTCCTGTAAACTAATAATTCTCCAAGTACAAGTGGAATCATGTCAATATCAAAGATGTATGTGTATAAAAATATGTAATCCTTCCCTTTTTGCTCTTAAGTTGGTGGTGTAAATTCATCATTAAGGACCACCAACAAGATACCCCAAGCTTACCCTTTGCTCGTCTCGAGCAAAGCTGGGCTTTAGGTTGTTGATCAGGACTTGCTACTATGCCGATTATATTTCAAGTGTACCAAATTCATAACAAAATTTTCCACTGTAATTTGAATAAATCGGCACTCTATCCACCCTGCTATTATGATGAGACAATGGGGCTTTTTAACTTTTTCAAGTCTTGGGTGATTGCAAGATAGAACAGATTCACAGACTTTGCTAAGATCAACCATCTTTCTTGAGATTTTTTTGAAAGTTTTTGCAAAAGAAAACTCAAGTTCCTCAAATGATTCTCTCGATCGCTCAAAGTGTATGAGTACCTGACCAAAGGCATTATGAGTTTGCCTTTTTCATAGCCTACTACTAAGGCTGAGAGTGGAGTTTTAGGTAGGTATGAAAGTGGGCATACTTGTATCACATATGTTGCTAAGTCAAAAACCGAACCCTATGTAGACACAAGTCATACACCCTAATTGAGACGTGCAAGTGTGTGGAATGATGAGTGGTTCCTAATATATATATTTTTGAATACTCCATGCATCATGGTTCTCTCTTTATTGGTGGATGGATTTTTTTTCTTTTGGGAGAGTATGGGCTATAAAAGATATGCTAAATATTTATGCTACTTTTTCTTTCTCTCTTTCTCTTTTTTTTGAATGGAGATCTTTGATTTCCCGCTGTCTTATTGCTTGGACCCTTGTCCATCTCATGCCCCTTGGCATGTTTTTTTTCTTTTTTAGCATACCCCATAGCTCTCTTTTGACACATGAGTATCTTGGGAATGGAGAGAGATATCATGATGGAATGCGTGGAGTAAATTTTTGGTGGCTAAGGAATACGCGACCCTCAGGGTAAGTGTCGGCATTTTTATTTGGTGGATTGGTACGCAACTCTCAGGGTAAGAGTTGGCATTTTGGTGGAAGGGGTGCATGTTTGTGCGCAACTCTCAGGGTAAGAGTTGGAAATTTATTTGGTGGGTGCATGTGAATCTCAATCATGGGTGCATGACTATAGTCTCACATCGGTCACAAATAATTGAACAAAGCTCAATGATCAAACAAGTAGCATATGACAAAGGGTTTTGCATAAGTAAACATGACATATGGCCTGGGTAGGTATTTCATAATCATTGAGGAACTTTAGTTTTTAGTGTTTTTGAAAATAAAAACTCCGGATGTCAAGTTTCACTTAGAACAAAGTCGTAGCGCAGTCTATGGCACTATATCATATCAGGCAATAACTTAGACAAGAGCAAACATATGCAATCCACTAGTTCAATTTATTAGGATGAGACGTTTTATGCCAATAAACCCAAACTTTAGAGAAAGCTCGATTTTGAATTGAGTAAAAGAGAAACATAAGACAGAGCAACTATTCATCATCTCAACAAGGGTAGAACTAAATACTTTTATAACACATACATGGAGTGGAATAATATATATATTTTTTCTTTTTATCATATCTCATCTTTCTATAAGATAAACAATTTATTCGAAGAAATTTGAGATACGAGTTACCTTTGCGGGGATCCTCCCCCAAGCTAGCTCCCGACTTACCTTTAGCTTGGAATGCTGCTAGCTGGTGCATGCTTATGGCCTGATTCTCTATTCGTGGCCTTCTTTGAGCATGCTTGGAAGCTCCCCTCCCCTAAACTTGTCTTGTGGTGACATCGAGATAACAGGACAACACTCTTGGGGTTGAAAGGTTTATTATTTTTTTATTGGTTCACCAAACAAATGTTCATCTCTGTTGTCATCTCATAGACTTACCCATATGAAGTTGATAAATTCCTGCAGGGGTTAGTCCATATGATAAACCAAAATTTATACTAGCAGCTTTGATTCAAAGATCAAACTAGACTGCATGCCTAGTTTGATTTGGTGTTGACGGTAGATAACTCCTATTTTTAACCGTCAACTAGATATGAAAAAGGACCTAAACATAATTACCTTCTAGATATAGGGCTTACACTAAGAATTCCATGAGTTTTGGTGAATGTCTGTTTCTGCAGTGTGCCAGCTGAAAATAACCAAGGAAGGTCCACATGTCAGGTTTACATAGAGATAATCGGGATCCAACCAAAATTCTGTAATCAGGAAAGTTCAAGAAGGCTCTGGATCAAATAGGACCACCTCCACCCCCGGGGCGGCGGCCCTAGGACTTCAACCAATCAGAACAAGTCTCACGGATCCCTGTTCCACCGCCTTTGAGGATTAATAAAAACCACCCATTCAAGGTCGATTTGATCCGACGGCTGCGGTGCATCCTAGGGGGCTATATAAATAGGGCCCCTGGCCCCTGGAGGAGGCATCCCATAAACCCTAATTTCATTATCTCTCGGCTGGGATCTGATGAGAGGTGTTCCATGAAAGGATGACCTCTCTTCTCTAGAGAATTAGATCTAGATGAGAGTTAGGGAGAGCAGAGCTGTGCTCCGGTTCTGGAGAAGTCTTCAGAGATTTGGTATGCCCTTGTATCTACTCTTTGTAAGACTTATGCTTTAATATCTTTATCTTCTCTATTTACTTTATTGCCTACTTTGTGATTGGTAAGTATAGTTGTTATACTTTGGCATAGGACCTTCGCTCGCATCGAGTGCTCTAGTTATCCTAGGTAATTAGAGTAGTAATCAAAGGTGTAGACTTGGTGTCTAGACTAGAGGTTACTTGAGATTGCACCCAATCCTGCGGATTGTTGTTGTAGCCCCAGGGTAGTGACAGCCTTGATGGCCGATGTATTCCACCTCATTCAGGTTGGTGATCGTAGGACCGTTGTCAGAGCTTCCTAGCCCCCTTCTCATCCCTTTCTGTGGCTAGTGTTCTGATGTCCCAAAGTGCTATTGTATGATTGCTATATCTATCCATCCCCTGTTATCATAGAACCAGAGTAATAGAGAAGTATTTAGGAACTTTAATCTCTCCCGTTGTCCTCTCACTCTAGCTAGCTACTCAATTATCTTAGAATTCTCATGTGTTCTTTATTATTTATATTACCCTATAAATATATATCACTCACCCCTGCTTTAGTCTAGTTGGTTTACTAAGTTAGTAGATGCATGATTGTGAATTATCAAATTCTTTAACCCTTACTTCCCTGTGGTAAAATATAAATAACGATACCTGGTCTACTCCCGGTAAAATGCTACAATGGTATGTTCTGTGCGCTTGCAGAATCCTTCATATTTTAGTTGCACTTAATTTATACCAACAAGCATTTTTAGCGCTATTGCCGGGGAAGCAATTGGCGTAAAGATTTTTGATAATGATCTTGATGTCTGCTAATTTAGTATACCACTAGCTTTAGTAGGATTACCCCCTGTTCTGTTGAGTTGTGGAATAGACAGGACAAAAGATGTCATTTCGATCTTTCGACAAGTTTCCACAAGACATTGAAGAGCCCAGGGTCCCTCAACATTCAACATTCATCAATATTGGAACACTACACCTCACAGGTTTGCATATACATATATATTATTTCTAAACATGTGTAGATTGGAGAAAAAGTCGTCATCACAAGAATTCAAATCACATCTCAAGTGACGAACATAGATGTTGCACCACTCACAAATTTCATTATGTGAGTCATGGTAAGTATGATCAAGAAAAGTGAGATAGTCTTGCTCATAGGCTTTAAAATTATGAGTAGTTATCTTTTATATTCTTGCATCCCACTGCATGTTTACTTTTAAGATATTCATGCATCCACTCCACTTTTTGTTATTTGCTCATCCATTGCATGTTTAGTTTCTTGCATTCATCCCTGCCATTTGCATCTAAAATAAAAAAATTATTCCTCACCTTGATCATGCTCTGTCATCTCCGTTTGAGTAAAATCTCTATAGTGCTTTCATGTCACCTTTGTTTGCTATAGTATATTTTGGTTTGGAAGTACTGATCATACTTCTATAGGCTTTTAAATTAAGCGTGGTGCTTAGGTTAAATAGTCTACTTCAGTCAAATTAGACATGGAGTCTAGTTTGGTTTTTGAACTAAAATGTGCTTTAGTAGATACTGGTTATTTTGTTGGACTAACCCATGCAGAAAACTCTCAACTCCAATTTGGGTAAGTCAAGAGATGAACACACTTCGGAGACTAAGCAAGGCATATGATGAACTCCAACAACTTCACATAAAAGACTCAGCGCATTCATCGTCCAAGGAAGAATTTGATAGAACAAAGGAGACAAGAGTGCCACAAGAAGGATTATCATCTTGAACTCACTAAAAGAAGTGGATGAACAAGACGACAAGCTATGAGCAACATTGAATACATCATAGCATTGAGCCCAAACCTCGAGCTAGGATGCCAATGAGGAGCAGGGTGTAACTCACCTCATTTTGGCCAATCAAAGACCTGCTCTTGTTGTGCTTGAAGACACCATATTGCACATCGGCAGCAAGGACAAGGAGGGCATGATAAGTATGCATTCTTGTGTCAACCTATCATCATCAAGGGTTGAATACCGACCAAGCCCAAAGGAGACCATGAACAACTACATTTGCAAGATGATATCCTTAAGCCATCGGAGATGAAGCTTGCATACAAATATTAATGAAGCCCCTTCCTTGATCATCAAGATGGATGGCGTATTATTAACTGTAACACTTCGCCATGCCGCTAGAAGACAAAGACCATCAAGGGAGAATCCGAGTCTACATCTCCAATGAACATCAATTCGTCAACCAAGACTCAGCAAAAATCAAGAATGGTTGACGAAAGAAGATCATGCAAATGTCTGTATCCTTATATCATGGATTGGACAGTCCAAAGAAGACTAGAATTCAAAGGAGAGATCTTTGCTCAAACAACCTATAATCAAGATCCCTCTCCGACAGATGAAGAATTAAGAACAAAGGATGAACAGTGTCTAAGAACATGGAGTTACAACACACTTCGAGGGATGATTCAACACTCACACTTGGCTTCAAGTGACGAGTGACAGCAAGGCTCAAGCTTGGGGGAGGAAGGCCACCGACTCCTCTAATGATGATCCAGCAATGCTCTTCCTCTTCTCAAGCCTCCGTTGCTCCAACACACTGGTTTGCAATCCCTTCACTTGCAATTACTTTCTCTCTATAAGTTTGAATGTTTTCTATAGATGTCATATGCGCAAATCAAACTTAAGACAAAGTAAAATCAATCCTTAAGAGAAGAAGTGATGTTGAGTAAATGTTCTATGCTAGTTAAAATGTTCAAACAACTTTTCTGTACCATAGAATATGGCCATTGGCCCTATGACAACTCTACCCATGTTATTATTTGTACATTCCTTTGGATATGTGTTGTCCACTAATCCTCTACAGAGAAGAAACAATGAGTGGAGCACAAGGTCCAGGCATAAGAAAAAAAGAGAAAAAATGAAGAGTACAATGTTGGAAGACAAGATGCTCATGAATAAGTCAAGGAGACAGGTTATTTAAGCAAGGCAAACTCCAAGAAGAAGGAAAGGACCACTAGAAGCATCTACTCTTCATTATAGGGTGCTCCAGTGATAAAGACTATTGAACAAGGAAAGAACATGGGTGACACCTTCCTCAGAGTTACCATCTCAAGAGGTGCAGTTCTCAAGGTCTCTACCTTTAGGATCAAATGATGCACCTAAGGAGTGAACACGACAAGAAGTATTGTTCAGAGGATTTAAATTGCCGAAGCCTCGCCAAGGAGGTAACTTGGTAGTTATCCATATTTCCTATTTCAGCATTGCATAAGTTTTTTCTTGAGCCTAGTTACCTTTTTATATAATTAAATTTTGTTGAATATTTACTTTGCTACATCTGTATTAGAAAAGAAAATAATTTTATCTTGCATTGCATCTAGAAAATACTAAGCCCCATGTGAATAATTTTGAGGTGCGACGGCCCACGAGATATCCACTGTGGTGGCATAAAAATATGTTTTTATCTTAGCTACATTTTCCTATCTCGCATTTCATAAAATATAAAAGTATAAAATATTAAAGATTCTCGTTAAAAAGATGTTTGTGTTAAAGAAGGTTCTAGACATCCAAGGCTTAGAGGTTTATCACTAACGCTTAATTAGTTCCACAAGCTTTGCTGTCTATTTGAGCTTCATAGAACTTAAGGGATCAAGAAGAGCTAACAGGCAGAAGGACATCCTATCCTCTGTCGGAGTGCTGTCTCAAACAGCAACTATCCCTGACACTCTAGGAGGACTAGTACGCTTTCACTGCCAGTCAGCAACATCAACAAACTACGTCAATATCCAGCTTGGGGGAGAGCATCCCCCGTGTATCGAGCTAAGTATCCTCAACTTATCTATCTATCTATTCACAGTGTGCTATGTTAAAATAACTAAAAAAGATACATAACCTTAGAAACCTAGAAAGATTTCCTTATTTATCTATTCTATTTAGGAGAGCTCTTTGTTAGAATTTGTCTTTAAAATGATCCCTGGAATAAACTGTATTTGGAGATGATGTGTAGTTGCTCTGCCGTAATTCCTCTCAAGTACCTAGTTTTCAACCTTGCACTCTCCTGAGTTTTAGACACAACTGTTTAGATTTGAGATTTGCTCTGAACCTAAAACTTGTGGGTAGCGAATACTTGATCTAAGTCTAGGTAGTTGTCGGATATGATATGGAAAAGTTTTGAGCTGCTGTCCATCTTGTTCTTAGAGACACTAGAGTTCTGGACAATTTATTTGTGAAAATCTTAAATTTTTGCATGATGAGTTCCTTTATGACAAGAGTTTAAATTCCTATCACGGCCATATATTCATGCTTACTAGATTAGAAAAACAAGCTTTATATATTTATCATTTTGTAGGCATTAAGTGTAGTTATGCTGTGTTGACCCTTAGGAATTAGTCATGCGGTTAAAGTCAATACTATGTGCTCTTTATCCATTGATCTATGCTACTTCTGTCCTCAGAAGCATGCACCCATTCATAACGCTACATTCATTCTGTGCCACTTCTGTTCCTGGAGATACGCATCCGCATCCACTATATCATGTGCTGTTTCTACCCTGGAGATACGCACTCATGCTGCTCCTACCCTGGGAGTACGCATTCATCCACATAAATACACACCATTCATCCCGATCCATCCAGAAAATGTTCTACTCCTACACTGGGAGTGAACACCCAAAAATATTCATTGCCATCCTATCATGTTCCATTGTGCAATAAAGCTCCAGTTATTTCAGTTGATACTCTCAATTGCTATAGTTCCATTAAGAGGTTTGGTTGTTAGTAAAAATAAAAAAGAAAGAAAGAAAAAAAGAAAAAAAGGAAAAAAATAAATAAAGCAGCCAAGGCCTCCTCTTCAAAGGTCTTCAAAGTTTTCAAATAAAGGGAGGTATGTTATCCCCAAAGGAGCAAGTGTAAAAATAGATCCTCACCATTGATCACCCTTCATTCATCTCCTTATCACCATCTTTCATATCACTCATTTCATTCCTCTCATTCACATGCACATATGACTTGATTGTATGCTTAGTTTCTCTGGATCCTTGGCTTAACTATGCAATATATGCAAGTGAGTTTGAGTTGTCTCCCCCACCTATGAGCCCCACATAAGCCTATTAGAAGTAGGGTGAGGGAGAGAGAAGGCAACCTCACTATGCCTTAATTCCAAAAATACTACATATTCTGAGAGAAGAGAGAAGGCATACACTACACATGCCTTGGAGAGGATCCAGAAATACCACAAATGAGTGACTTGAAAGAGTCATACAAGGAATCTCTGAGTTTTATTTGAAAATACTGCAAAAACTCCAGAATAATAGTTGATCAAAGATCAAGAAACATGGCGCTTGACTTGACCATTCTGTCTTTCAACTGCTCAAGACCCAAGTGATGGTTACAAAGCCCAATGGTAAAAGGTAATATGAGTAAGTTTCGAGCCAGAATAGTTCACTCTAATCCGGAGGAGAGTTCTTGTTTGAACGCATGTGTACTTTTGAGGCGTGAAAGTATTGTAGCAACTCCTGATCCATCACTGAGTTTATCTTTGCTCAGGGACGAGAAAAAGGTAAGCTTGGGGGAGTTTGTTGACAGTAGATAACTCCTATTTTTAATCGTCAACTAGACATGAAAAAGGACCTAAACATAATTACCTTCTAGATATAGGGCTTACACTAATGGAATTCCACGAGTTTTGGCGAATGTCTATTTCTGCAAGGTGTCAGCTGAAAATAACCAAGGAAGGCCCACATGTCAGGTTTGCATAGAGATAATCGGGATCCAACCAAAATTCTATAATCAGGAAGGTTCGAGATGGCTCTGGACCACGGGAGCCCGAACCGGCTCGGTGGGGAGGCGGCCGCCTCCACCCCCGGGGCAGCCGCCCCGGACTTCAACCAATCAAAATAAGTCTCGTGGATCCCTGTTCCACCGCCTTTGAGGATTAATAAAAACCACCCGTTCAAGGTCGGTTTGATCCGACGGCTGCGGTGCATCCTAGGGGGCTATATAAACAGGGCCCCTGGCCCCTGGAGGAGGCATCCGACAAAACCTAATTTCATTATCTCTCGGCCGGGATCTAATGAGAGGTGTCCCATAAAAGGATGACCTCTCCTCTCTAGAGAATTAGAGCTAGACATTCCAATATAGTAGATTAGATCTAGATGAGAGTTAGAGAGAGCAGAGCTGCGCTCCGGTTCTGGAGAAGTCTTCAGAGATTTAGTATGCCTTTGTATCTACTCTTTGTAAGACTTATGCTTTAATATCTTTATCTTCTCTATTTACTTTGTTGCCTACTTTGTGATTCATTAGTATAGTTGTTATACTTTGGCATAGGATCTTCGCTCGCATCAAGTGCTCTAGTTATCCTAGGTAATTAGAGTAGTAATCAAAGGTGTAGACTTGGTGTCTAGACTAGAGGTTACCTGATATTGCACCCAATCCTGCGAATTGTTGTGGTAGCCCCAGGGTAGTGATAGCCCTGATGGCCGACGTATTCCACCTCATTCGGGTTGGTGTTCGTAGGACCGTAGTTAGAGCTTCCTAGCCCCCTTCTCATCCCTTTCTGTGGCTAGTGTTCTGATGTCCCGAAGTACTGTTGTATGATTGCTATATCTATCCATCCCCTGTCATCATAGAACCAGAGTAATAGAGAAGTATTTAGGAACTTTAATCTCTCCCATTGTCCTCTCACTCTAGCTAGCTACTCAATTATCTTAGAATTCTCATGTGTGCTTTATTATTTATATTACCCTATAAATATATATATCATTCACCCCTGCTTTTGTCTAGTTGGTTTACTAAGTTAGTAGATGCATGATGGTGAAATATCAGATTCTTTAACCCTTGCTTCCCTGTGGTAAAATATAAATAACGATACCTGGTTTACTCCCGGTAAAATACTACAATGGTATGTTCTATACGCTTGCAGAATCCTTCATATTTTAGTTGCACTTAATTTATACCAATATCTGGGTAGGCAACTTAAGCACCATGCTTAAACCAAAGAGCCTATGGAAGCATGATTTTACATCCAGACTTTAAACTAAGCACTATGCTTAATTTAAAAGATGTATAACCAACACTTCCAAACCAAAACATATAGCATAGAAATTGAAGGAATGAAAAGTATATGAGATTCATCCAATGAAGGTGAAGACATTGCAAGTTGAACAAGATAACCAAAGTTTTTTTATTTTATTATTTTTAAAAGATTGTTCAGCCAACTTTTTCTTAAACTCAAACAATGCGAAGATAGAGATGCGAGTAAACAAAGTCTTGATTTATCTCCAACATGAATTACTTCTATTGTTTATGACAACAACTCCAAGTTCATTAATCAAATTTCAACACCAAGTCAAAATTTGATGAAAGAAGGCTATTTTAACCTAAGCACCATTCTTAAATCAAAAAGGCCTATAGATGTATCTCGAGAATACATCCAAACTAGAGTATTATCATAAACAAAGGAAGCATAATTTTTATATCTAAATGGAGCTAAATGTGAGTAAATGAGTTTGCGTACCTGAGTGTATTTACTGACAGTATATATGCGTCGAAGAGGTTGCTGCGGCTGGCATGATGGCTTTGTCCAGGTAAACCTCAAGACCAGGCTACACACAGCTCAGCGTGTATAGGCCATGGGCCTTGATGGTAGTAGCAAAGGCTTGGAGGTGAGCCCTTCTTGCTTATCAAAGCAATGCTGGGTGAAGTCAGGCAGCACATTGATATGTATCTTCATATATGTGGGGCCAACCTACTCCAGTCCTCTCCCTCCATTTTTTATAATTTTTTTCTTCTTTTTTTCAGGGCTCTTCTTTTTTTCTTCTGTTTTTTCTTTTCTTTTTTTTCTTCTCCTCTTTTTAGCAAGTTAGAGCTGACATCATTATTGATCATGTTTTTAGATGGCCTTTTGCTATGGTGGAACATGTAGCGAGACATCCTTCCCCCACACTTAGACTTTTGTGTAAAAGTTGAGTGTGCAGGGTCAGGGTTTCCTCCTGAGTGTGTTCCATCAGCGAAGATCATCAAGGTGTGTCGATGTCGCTCCCATGTTCTCAAGCTTCGTATGTCCTTCGTTCTTCTTAATTCTCAACCTGAAATGGTTAGCGACAAGAATACCCGAAGGTGCATACTAACCTGGCACATGTCGTTGCATTTATTAAAACGGAAGGTTTTTATTATTTCTTTATTTCTTTTTTTGTAAGGTAACAAAAAGAGATGAGAGTGCAAGATACATGTTACCTTGTTGGGGTCCTTCCCGAAGCTAGCTCAAAGCCAAGAGATCGGGATCGTACCCACACTTTTGGCTTCTCTTGCATGGTTAGGGTTTGGTAGATCATGAGGGATCTTACCTCCCTCGTGATTACCTCATTGGAAAACAAGTGCAGGAGCCGCAAACAGAGCTAGATAGTATTCAAAAATTTTTATAAAAACTTTATTATTGAAGGGAGGACTTTTGACCTCCATCATTTTTTTGAAAGTTTTTTTGGCTCGGTTTTATTATTCAAAAACTCACACGTAGCAGTTTTAGAACAATGATTAAACGTGTCGTTTAATCAAGGTAGGCAATTTAACCTAAGCTCCATGCTTAATTTAAAAAGCCTATGAAGATATGATTTTGCAACAACCATACTTCAAACCGAAACATACTTCATGCAAAACTTTAAATACAAACCTAGGGTTTTTTAAAAAAATTAATTGCCTTCAAATAAAACATTTATATTTCGGTTTTATAAAAAGAATAATTCATAACTAGAAAATATTTTAATTTTTCAAATAAATAATTTTTATATTTTTAAATATATATTTAAAATATTTTTTTGGAAAATAGTTTTATTGATAAAAAGAATATTATTAGGTAACAAAATATAGTTTGATAAAAATAGTTTTTTATAAAAATAAATTTTTTCTACTATGAGCAATGGCTACAACACAAGCAAATTATCATGAACATGTCCTAATAAATTCTTTTTAACCAGTGCCTTCCCCGGCAACGGCGCCAGAAATGCTTGTTAGCATTTCTTAACGTCGTCGCTAGAATTGGTATATCCTAGCAACAACACCAAGAAACACTTGTTGGTATTCTGTTAACGTTTACAGAACAAGCCCGCAAGCGCACGGAAATACCGTTGTAGCATCTCACCCAGAAGTATTCAGGGTATCGTTATTTATATTTTCTCAAAAGAAGGCATGGCATAAAAGAGTCTAATTTGGTCATGGACAAGATAACAAGATTGCATAGCAGACCAAAGTTCATAACAGGGGTAAAGAGGATAAGCATATGGATAACTTGACACACACACTCGAGCCAAACTCAAGGATAAAGATAAGAGAAAGACTAAAAAATAACCTAAACTGGAGCAGGCGGCTAAGTCAAGACAACGGACGATCACACAAACACATGCTTGTTAGAGAGATTCTAAGTTAAGATACCGGAGTGCACCTGGTCTGCCAGACGATACCGGTATACAGCTCTACGCCGAACACGATTGTGGGGGATTACGGAGGACGGACAGGGCTGTCACCACCTGCCGCCTACCACCTCATCCGTACATGAACGAGGCAACCGAAGGCAACCTCAAGTCTAGACACCATGTCTAAGCTGTCAACTACTACTCTAGCGTGAATTCAAGGCCTACCCATCCCCGGGGTCCTTCTACTAGAGCATCCGCCACGAGGACAAACAATAATCCCGCAAACCAACATTAACCAAGACTAAATTAAGATAGATTTCAACATCACAACCTAGCTCTAGGTCTAAACATGTATGCACTAATGGTTAAACATAAAGTTCTATATGATAAGATCAAAACATGTAATCCATATTCTAGTTCATATGCCAAGATCATATCATAAGAACTATGCTCTAGTTCTAGAACATAACAAGAACATCTAAGAACAAGAACATATAAGAACAACTAAGAACAAAACATATAAGAAAACAAAACATATAAGAATAATAACATAACTAAAACTACTAAAAGGTGAAATCTTGATATTATTCATAAAATCCGAATGAACCGCCTCCGGCCCGGGGCCCACGTGACGCCGGGGTGGGCGCGCGCGCCCGGCGTCCTTTGTGGAGTGGGCACTGGGCCTTGGCTTCATTAGGGACTTTGTCCGAGGTTCAAGCTCTCCAACAAGTGGAATCATGCAAAGATGTATGCCTTATCCTCATAATATCGCTCTACTAATCAACTCAACGGGAATGTCACACCCGCGATCTACCACATGGCTCGAGAAAATAGGATGCATCCGTAGGTAAACAACAATAAGAACCATAAAATCTACTAAATACATAAACTCATTATCAATCATGAATATACTACTAGAGCAAACTAGGAACAAAATAAACGAAAATATATTTATATTAGTATAAATTCGTAGAGAAAGATACAAGATAATACCAAACTCATGGTGATGATATCTAGAATCCTGATCATAGTGCCCGAACACTTCTAAAATCTAGCTAGCTAAGCCTATTTAGAACTTGAAGGATTGGAGTAGCTATTCTAATTCTCTGGTGGAGAGATGATCTCTAATCTCTGGCTTATGGTTTGTGGCTTCCAATAATGAGATGCTCTTAGCCCTAGGCTCCTACCTTGATTATATAGCCCTGTGGGATGAACCGTGGCCCTTGGATCAAACCGACATAGATCAACGAAGAAGATTGGTCCTCAAAGGTGGCACCAACGTTGAAGGAGAGGCTGACAGGGTGGTCCACCAGGGCGGGCGCCCTAGCCTCCAGGCCTGCTACCAGGTAGGCCCCATCTTTGGGGGTCTGCCTTCCCGAGTCTTCTAGGTTCTTCTTTAATTGTTGTGACCCAAAAATCTTCAATGTATACTGACATGTGGTCCATCCTTTGGCTCTGTCACACCCAATTTTTAAGGACAAAAAATAGATCGTATACAAACCTTATGTGCGCCCCGAAAACAGTCACACACATAAGTTGACAAATTATTATAAATACCATCTCAATGCTTATTACATAGTGAATAAATTCCATAATATGTATCATACATAAAAGTTTAAAAAATAAAAGACATAACCTTAGGTGATGCAAACAACGGAAAACTCATAGCGATAATCTTCATTTCCACCTTCATGACCCATCCGGATTTTCCAAAACAATTGAATATAAAGCAAGCATGAGTACACAACCATAAACAAGCATAGCATGGGTTAACGAGGCTCAATGAAGAGTGACATTGTTGTTGAACTAGCTTTTAGGTGATAAACATGTTTGAGTATTATATAGCATCAATCCCAATAAACTCCCATTATCATGATCAAGATAAAAATGATATAAAAGCATAAAACTTGTAAACAATGAACATTTAACAATAACAAGAAACATCATCTTTAGTGTGACGATTCCAAGGCCGCTCGTGTCCTTGAGCAAGGCTAGTATACCAGTTTATTAAACTCTGCGTAGAGGTGTACACTTTCACTGTGAGTTGTGTTGCCCATATGCCCGGGTCTGCAACTCCCAAAACTCTTTCAAGGAGAGCGGGCAGGGTTCACTATAAAGCCTTTCTAAGGTTTGTCTAACGAGCTAGGGCCGCAGGGACATCGGATGTAGGAAAACCCTCCTTCCAATATGGCACATTCCTTCCCGGCTATACTCATAAGGACAGGAGCCGTCCTATACCCAACTCGCAAGTCCTCTAACATGCTAGAAAAGGACCTCGTACCGGGCTAAAGCCAGAGCCATATAGATCCCACAGTTGTACTGTCAATCCCGGAGGTTTAGTTACAGATAAGTCCTCGTAATGCTAAAAAGTCATTAATATCGTTCAAAGCATAATCATCAAAGCTACAAGATCTTGATTGTATTGAGCACCAGCAAAATATTACCCAATGCAAAACCCAAGGTTTCAAGGAATCAGGATAGCAATCACTATGTTATAATCTCTAGGGTCATCAAGTGGACACATGCATATGAAATATTTAATTATAATGATTAGGACACAAGGATGATCCATGCTATACTTGCCTTGGTTCTCAAACCCTTGCTGGTCCTGTTGATCCTCGAAGAACTCTTGATCCTCAACAAAGCCCTCACCGTCTGAAATCGATCAACATTAACAAGCAACACCACACAATCATCCGAGCATACATACAAAAGGCAAACAAATAACTTCTATTAGAACAGTACATCAATCACAATAAAACAGAATAGAAAACTCATAAAATCATTCTACTCATCGCTACGATTGCATAGACATCAAATTCACCAAAATCGGAAATATAACGACGAAGATATGAATTTTCCAAGTTTTCTATAGACTAAAAATGCATTAAAAATGAACTCAAATTTTGAATTCTACAAACTGGACTAACAGTAACACTACTGCAAAGCTTATGAAATTACGAATCCAACGCAATTTGAATCGACCAAAACGGAGTTAAAATGAATATTTCATAAGCATTTGAATCTGATGGCAATTCTGTAAATAACTGCAAAACGTATTTTTAGCATGTTAAAAACGTAAGGGAATCTGGATCATGACTTATGATGTATTTGTGTATTTTCTAGATTTTCTTTGTGAAGGAAAACGGCAAGAAAACCTAGGTGATGTCATGATGAGGTGAGCAAAGCTAGGATTGACATCATCAGCAAGCAAGCAAGCATGCTCTCGATGGAAACCATTGCCCGTGATAGAGCATCAGCCATGGCCATCGATGAGGCTCCACTGGAGTCTTCAATTTGACTCAAGAACTTCTCGGGAAGAAAAGAGAAGACAGGGACCTCACCACACACGAGGATAGCAGCGGAAAAGGCTGAGCGTGGCGGCGTCAAGCTTCGGCCATGATGGCTCAGCGAAGACGACGTTCTGCAATATCACGATGATGGCGAATGAGCAAAAACAGAAAGGGAAAACAACAGATCGAGAAGATCCTCATGCGTCGCTATGAGGTAGGGAGACGCTCAGCTGCTACCATCTTGAATCGAAACAACAGGAAGCCACGACGATGCTGCAGGGGTTCAGAAAGAGATGCAATGATGCGGCACCGTGTGGCTAAATAGCCTGAGTCTACGGTGACACGAAGAGACAAGAAACGAAGAGACAAAGAAGATGAACATGGTATGTCCTTCACCTTCCGAAAGGAAATGGAGAGCAAGTGGGCTGCTCAGCTGGATTTTGGCCGGCCCAAGGAAATGGAACGGGCCAGAATGATGGCAATGGCCACTCGGGCGAGGAGAAAGGAAATGGCCAGCAGGCCGTTTTCAACAGAGAGGAGAAGTTTTACCTTTTTTCTGAATAAACTAAATTTGACAAAAACTTAGCAAATGATTTTGAAATCAGTTATGAACTTTCAGTCAAAACAACAAACATTACAGAAACTCATATGCAGCAGCATGTATGCATAAACATGTATCTAGCCTTATGATAACTTTTAATTCTCCAAAAATTATTATTTTGCTATGTTTGATGCATCACCAAATTGCATAATAAATCAATTTGCCTATTTAAAATCAATGCAATTTTTCGGGTGTTACAGGCTCTTTTCTGATTAATCCCTGGAAAATCACAGAATCACCAAAACTTGTGGAAATTGTTAGTTTAAGCCCCAATGTCTACGGTGCTGATTAATTTATGCCCTTTTTACTTTCTTGTTGACAATGAAAATTGATAGTTATCTACCGTCAACAGCTACCCATTAAAGGAAGAAGTTTCACTTGGAGCAACATGCAGGCTGAACCCCTTTTGGAGCAAATTGACTAGTTCTTTACCTCTGCTGCTTGGACGCCAAAGTTTCTAAACACCCTTGTGCTCCCTCTTGCTAGAATAATTTCTGATCATATTCCTTGCAAGATTTAGATTGGGACCACCATTCCTAAAACCAATATTTTTAGATGTGAAAACTTTTGGTTTAGTCACCCTTCTTTCATGGTCACTATCTCTAATGTCTCGGTGTAGGCTGTCAGAGCTAGTAACAGTGCCCAGGTCATCAGCTCCAAGTTTAAGAATCTTAGAAGAACTCTAAAGCAGTGGTCAAGAAATATTTCTAACTTGTCCAAGCTCATCACAAACTATAATTTGATTATTGCCTTTCTGGATAGCCTGGAGGAACATAGAGATTTAGTTATCCAAGAGAGTAATTTTAGATTCCTGATCAGAAGTCATCTACAAAAACTCTTGCATATGTAGAAAGAATATTGGAGGCAAAGGTACACTCAAAGGTTTATTCAGCTAGGAGATGAGAACACAAAATTTTTCCACTCCATGGCCACTGAGAGGTACAGAAGGAAAAAAATTACACATATTCTTAGCCCTGATGGTAGAATGGTTTCTGATCATCAAGAGAAGAGTGCCTTGTTTTGGCAAGAATTCAAAAGGGGTTTCTCTTAATATTGAAATATCTTTTGATCTAAAGGATCTCATTTCACCAGTTGAGGTTTAAAAGAGTTGGTTTTGCCTTTCAGCCCAGAAGAAATTGACTCTGTTATTCTGAGTATGCCAAATGACAAAGCACCAGGGCCTGACGGCTTCAACAACTTATTTGTTAAGAAGAGTTGGCATATTATTAGAGAAGACATCTATGCTCTATGCAGGGACTTTTATAATCATTGTGCTGATCTAAAGAATATCAACTCTTCCTTTATTACTTTGATCCCCAAGAAGAATAATCCTAAGAATATTAATGATTTTAGGCCCATCTCTCTATTAAATACCTCTGTCAAGATCCGGACTAAGTTGTTGGCCAATAGATTGCAGAAGGTTATTCTCAGGCTCATACATGAAAATCAATATGGCTTCATTAAGAGAAAACCATACAAGATTGCCTAGGATGGGCATTTGAGTTTCTCCATTAGTGTCATCAATCTAAGAGGGAAATCATAATCTTAAAATTGGATTTTGAGAAATCTTTTGACTTGGTTGAGCATCATACAAACATCAAGATATTAGAAGCAAAAGGTTTTCCATCTAAATGGATGGCTTGAGTAAAAGAGATCTTGTCAACTGCAACCTCTGCAGTTTTACTTAATGGTGTTGCTGGAAAAGAATTTAATTGTAAGATAGGGGTGAGACATGGTGATCCCCTTTTTCCTCTATTGTTTGTCCTTGCTGCTGATCTCCTCCAAAGTGTGATTAACAGAGCCTTCCATGATGAGTTATATAGCTTCCTTTCTGTCAATGTTCTACCATCGATAGCTCATCACGGGAGTACCCGGGACGATTGTTCGGGCTTCGGCGAACTCAGGAACTTGGCGATAACGCAAGAGACAGTCGATTTATATTGGTTCGGGCCCTCGTGATCGAGTAATAGCCTTTACATCCAGTCGGTGTTGGCCTTTGTGTTGGATTAATGATTATGATTGTGTGTACAGGGGATGTCCTTAGCCTCTCTTTATATAGAGGAGAGAAGGCTAAGGAGCGATTTACAGTCCTAGTTGGATACAAAGAAGGAGTTCTAGCTCTATTATAGAAGCTATTCTTTTCCTAAATTTTGACTAGGTCGGCTTCTCTTTCATCAAACCCGAGTCGTCTTTGGTGTCGCCCGTCGTGCCAGGCCGTGAGCCAGACCGGGGCCCACCTGTAGTAGTCATAATGATGCGGAACCCTATTGGTCCCGTATCGGCAAGCCTCCGAGCATTTTAAGGTTGAGCTTGAAAGCCTTCTTGTTCCTCTTAGTCTTGCCGAGTAGAAACAAGGCTGGTCCGGGTTCTTTCTGAAGAGAAACTTTGAAGTGTTCTTTTTGGAGAATATAAGAGTGATGCGCACTTTTTTTGTAAAAAAGTGCACTAAGTGTAGACCCAGAGCCTCTTGCTCTTTTGAACAAAAAGTTGGAGGGTCTTACTGTAATGTTCCCAGAGAAAGAATTTTAAAAAATCCCTTCACTGAGGATATATGTCTCACAGCCCCCGAGCCTGTATCCGGGTAGTTTACTGAATACTAGAGAGTAATCGGATAGAGGATCTATGAAGAATATACTCGAGGTATCGGAGTGATTTGTGCCTGCCTATTTGTTAGAAGGTAGGTGGCAGTTGGCCGTTCGAGCATTGAAGATAGCATAGTCACGGGTTGCATAGTGTTGGGATATTCGTCCGAATATGCTTTCTGAGTGCACTGTAGCATCACATGCAGCCTCTGTAGTCTTAAATGTTGCTACAGAGTCAATACTTCTAATGTCAGTGTCTGTCGGCTGGAATTGTTGATGGGCACGGTCCATGTACACCGATCCTAGCCTATAAATACCCTCCTGGTGAGCAGTTGTCCAACCAGTGAAGTTGTAGCATAGAGCTTGAAATCTATAGCCATGGATATACCGATGTGTGAAGCAGAGCAGCTCCCGAGCTTGAGTGTAGAAACTTGTAGAGCTTGCTGCAAGTGGAAGAGGTCTTGTGATAGAGACTAGAGGTAGACTGGTCTCACAGTAGTGTTACATAGGGTAGTCCATTGAGGCAAGCAGAAGAAGCCTTGTGATGTTGGACAGATTCCTTCATCTAGCACGGCCATGTCAATGCTTCTTCCAGGCCAATTGACAACTGGTGTAGATCAGCTCCTGATCCAAGATGTCATTGGCGTAGTTGGCTTGGGTAGACTGATGACTATTGATGTCAACCCATCTGAGTAGCCTAATGAATCTTGTGCTGCTGGCGCCAATCTTGGATGCACTGGTTCCTTTGTAGAAAATAGTGTTTCCGAGTTCGTCGTGTTCTGCCGAATAGCAACTAGTGCCCTGGTGGCACATAGTCGTTTCTAGAGTCAAATTCCACTAGGTTCCTTGTTGCTAATTGAACGGTTGTTTTGTGCCAAGTTCATTGGGTCTTGTAAGACTTGTAACCTTGTATCCTCCTATTCAGTTTAATGATAAAAATTATCTTCATACTACATGTGCTTGGGAATAGTCATCTGAGTTTTTTTTTGATTAAACGTACCTGTATATTCAGATAAGGAAAACGTATACAGCAGCATACGAATACAGATACGCTCGGGAAGGATACGGATACGCTTGCTCTTGCCAAACTAAGAACCCTTGAAAAGGGAAAAATTACATCGAAGCCCTCGGATTCTTCGTGAACCTTCGCCAGCCATCCGTGTCGTCGCCAGCGAACGCCGTCGCCGAAGAGGACCGCCGGTGCCCTGAGCTGGAGAAGCCCCTTCGCATGCAAGCTTTTGGTGGAGTCGAAGTAGACACCCGCCACCACGGACGGGATGAAGCCAACGGCGAACGATCGTCGACCGGTGCCGCGCCCCAGCACCTCCAGCTCCCGGATCCGCGCTCGCCAGCGACGACGACCGCCGCCGCGGGTAGATCGAGGCAGATCCAGCACACCGCCAACCACAGGACCCGCAAACTCCTCCGCATCCAAGCAAAAGAAGGCCAGAAGCTGCATCACCAGGTGAAAATGGTGAAGCTCCGGCCTCGGACTCCTTGAAGGAACTCGCCGACCTCGCTGTTGACGCCGGAGGACAGCATCACCAGGACGGAGAGAAGGTCGCGAGAGGTTATTCCACAGCGCCACCAGCACCTCCGCCACGCCGAAGTCGCCCGGACAGACACAGGCTCCGCCGCCAAGAGACGGCGAGCAAACCCTAACTTCACCGTCGAGGGTCGACGGCAAGTAAGACCTAGACCTAGGACACCATCTCCCTAGCCTATATACATCCGCACAACGATTCCGCCATCCACCCCCCTCTCTGAGGCCCGAGCGGCCGCCGGAGAGGAAGGGGGATGGCGAAATCGCCGTCGGCAGCGCGAGTCGCCTACCTTTCGCCCGCAAGCACTGTAGCAAGGGGAAAGGGAGAGACCAGGGTCTGTCTATTGACCACTTGTGGTAGAGCGACGGCGCAGGGTCTTGTGTGACCGGCGGGGCGGTATCAACGGTATGGCTTCCGCGGCTCAATAGTCATCTGAGTTGTTTATGTGACGCTGAGTGCTTCTGGACAGATCTGGGTACTTTCAGGCCGGGTAGTAGATTGACTACCTGATTGGATAGTTGTGAAATCAAAAACTGCTTGTTGTACTGTTTGCATAAAAAGGTGTGTAACTTGTCACGTCAATCACGTCCACCACTTAATGCAAAAGGTAAAACGGTGCATTGCGCGGTTAATGGGTCGCGTGGGGCGTCGTCGTTGTGGTTATTAATTGATTCCTTTCCTTTCTTCCCCATTCACTTTCACTGCACTTGCCCTCTCAGTCACAAAACCCTAACTGCTCTTGCCGCTGCCGTCGCTGTTTAATCCGCCGCCGTCGACCTCCTCGCATACGCCCTCAAATTACCGGTGGATGCGAAGGGGGTGGAGTTCGCGGGTTGTTAGCAACAAGAAGGCCTCGGAGGAGGAGTAGTTCGAGGTGATTGAAAATTAGGAGTTTGTTGAGATGAAGACTGCCATTGGCAACTGGCCGGTTCTGAGCACGAATACGAAGGAGCTGGCGGAGTTAGCCGAGTAGGGCCTGATGCAGGAGAACGATCTCATGGAGTGGAGGGAGCCCGGGGAGCACTAGGTATCTGCTCTCAACCGTGGTGATATCATCTTGTTCATCTTTTTTGTCCACGCTGGGCTGTGTCTTCCGACGTCTTGCTTTCTTCACGGGTTCTTGCATCACTTTGGCATGACCCTGAATCATCTTACTCCAAATGGCGTTCTGCATCTCTCTGTTTTCATACGTTTGTGTGAAACTTTTCTTGGTATTCCTCCCTTCGTTACCTTGTTTTGCTACTTCTTTCGCCTTAAACTGTAGCCCAGAACTGACAAAACTCATGTCTTGGGTGGGTGCGGTATTCAGTTTCACCAAAATAAGCAAAAAGAGTACTTTGAGTATATATTGGTATTCAGTTTCACCAAAATAAGCAAAAAGAGTACTTTGAGTATATATTGGTCGACTCGGTGAAGGATTGGAGGACCAAGTGGTTCTATACCGGTAATCTGCTCCCGGCTCTTGCTATGCATTCCAACTCTGACCCGGTAGTTAATGACCGGTGGGAGAAGGAGCCCCTATCGGCTGACGACATTAGGAAGATCAAATGCTTCTTGGCGAAGATTAATACTATGAAGTTGCTGTTGGAATAAATGGGACTTTCCCATGTGAGTTCCAGCAATTATTCACTGGGAATTCCAAAGGCCCACATTAAGTGCTGAGTGGGAGTGGTATTAGTACCACATGGTGAACTCACTGAGAAGGAGTTCAACTTAAATGGGAAGTTGGTTGCTGCTCCTATGTCCTAGTGAGAGGAGAAGCTGGGAGACCACGCGCGCGCTGCCGTGCCATGCCGTGCTGTGTCGTGCCGAGGTGAGGCGCGGCGCGTCGCGTTTGCAATCGTGACTCGACGCGTGCCGTGCTGTGCTGCGTTTTGCCACTCAGCCTAATGGACTGCACAATTGTCACAAGTGGCACTGTGGTGAATTGGATCAGCGTGAAAGGGCAATCAGGTAAAACCGTCTACGCCGGACGCGCCTAGGGCAAAGGGTAAAAGACCGCAATGCCCCTACGGGGATCCAATGCTGGTTGCCTATATGTGGTGGCGCTCCCATCCTTATCCTTATCTGGAAGTCATCTTCCTCCACACTCTCCATTACTTCTTGAGTTTTGCTGCTCTCTGCCATCTCCGGCCCGGTTCCTTGCGCGCACAGGGAGCTCGGGTGAGCAGGCCTCCGAAACTACGTTCGACAAGCGTACTTGCTCAGGTAGGCGGGCCATAAAGTTTTTAGGGAGTGCATCCGTGTGACTGCTCATGTCGGATTCAGTGTCGTTCGTCCTCGATCCGGCCCCGTCCTTCGTCACCAAGCGTACGCGGGTCTGCACTGCGTACTTCTGCCTGCATCGACCTAGGTCAACTACTTCGAGCAGGCCACCATGACCAAGGAGAGAGGTCACGATGGTTCCCAGTCCTCCGGATCAGGATCCCATCATGGGTATAAACTATTCCCCTTTCTCGTGTTGCTAGGATCCACTACAGTTTGTGTCGGTAGTGGATCCACATGTGCGATGTTTATTTGGTTCTTGCTGTTACGCTTGATATCGGATTTATGGGTGAAAGCATGCCAAAAATTGATTGATTTTCCAACAATCCAAAAACTTTATATGTCTTTTTTGACTGCTAGCTTTGCTGCGTCAACGAAACCACCTTCGCTGAGAGAGGATGGTGCCAAGGCTTGGCGTTCCCGATCCCTACTCTGGTTGGCCGCTATGCACTGTGAGCACGCTGTCAAGGGAAAGTGCACTAAACTGCCTCTGACTCCTAAGGAAGATGGCAGGTTCAGTGAGGCAAATAACTTGCTTAAGCTGTCTCTCATCAGTGTTTTAGCAGACGACTTGGTGCCAGTGTACATGGACTTGCCTACGGGCAAGGAAATGTGGGATGCACTTGAGGGCAAGTTTGAGGTTCCGGACGCCGGCAGTGAGTTGTACATCATGGAGCAGTTCAGTGACTATAAGGTGGTCGATGACCGATCTGTAGTTGAACAGGCCCATGAGATACAGATGCTGGCTAAGGACCTGGAGAAGAACTACAAGTGTGTGCTGCCTGACAAGTTTGTGACTAGCGGTATTATCGCCAAGCTACCACCTACTTGGAGGGACTTCACCACTACTCTAAAGCACAGGAGGCAGGAGTTCAGTGTGACTGAGCTGGTTGCCTCGCTAAGTGTTGAAGAGCATGCAAGGGCAAAGGACACATGTGGCAAAAAGGTGCAGGAGGAGGGAGGTTCTAGCGCCAATCTGGTGCAGAAGAAGAACCCTCAGGGCGCCAACAAGAAAAAGAAAAACAAGGATGCTGTCAAGTCCAAAGCTGCTTCTTTTAAGAAGGGCAAAGAGAAAGGTGTCTGCTATGTGTGTGGCTCTTCTGAGCATTGGGCAAAGGATTGCCCAGATCACAAAGATAAGCAGAAGAAGACAGCCAACAAGGTTGTTAGCGAAACTAGAGAATCCGGGTATAGTAATTATTTACCAAAGCAGAGTGGTGGGTTGACACGGGGACTAATATTTATGTGTGTGCTGACCGCTCTTTGTTCTCTTTTTATCAGAAGGGCGAGGTTCCTCCTTGTTGATGGGGAACAGGACGCATGCGGCTGTTCATAGTGTTGGAACGTGCAACATGTCCTCTCCATAAAGAAGAACCTTATTAGCAGCTCTCTACTTTGTAGGGATAGCTATAAATTAACTTTTGAGTCCAATAAATGCATTGTGTCCAAGTATAGAACATTTGTTGGTAAGGGCTATGAGAGCGGCGGTCTATTCCGCTTCTCTTTGATGGATTCTTGTAACAAAATTGTGAATAATGTGAGACATGATAATGAGTCCAATGTTTGGCATTCACGGCTCTGTCATATTAATTTTGGTTCTACCACGTGCTTAGCGAAAATGAGTTTAATCCCTAAATTTGATTTGGTCAAAGGTTCTAAGTGCCATGCATGTGTGCAGTCAAAACAACCTCGCAAGCCACACAAGGCTATGAAAGTGGCTATATTGACTACGAGTCATCCTGAATAGAGTTCCTCTAAAGAATAAAGAGATAACACCATTCGAGGAATGGGAAAAGAAATGGTTAACTCTCTCATACTTGCGCACTTGGGGATGCTTAGCCAAAGTGAATGTGCCAATCATCAAGAAGCGCAAACTTGGACTAAAACTGTAGATCGGGTCTTCCTCAGTTACACTCAAAATAGCGTAGGTTATAGATTTTTAGTGGTGGAATCTGGAGTGCCTAACATGAGGGTCGGTGCTATGATTGAATCCAGAGATGCGACATTCTTTGAGAATGAATTCCCTATGAGAGGGGATGTACCTAGCATGTCTGGTCAGGGACCTCTTGATGCTCCTGATACTTTTGTGCCTGTGGAAAATCTTGAACCATCAACTGCTAAAAATCCCGAGGAGGATAATAGCGTTGTCACTCGAATGAGTAAGAGGCATCGGATTGCGAAATCCTTTGGCGATGACTTCACTATATACCTCATGGATGATACCCCAATGACCATTGAAGAGGCATATTCCTCTCCCAACTCTGACTATTGGAAGAAAGCGGTGCGGAGTGAGATGGACTCAATTATGTCTAATGGAACTTAGGAAGTGGTTGATCATCCGTACGGGTGCAAACCTGTTAGATGTAAATGGGTGTTCAAGAAGAAGCTTAGGCCCGATGGTACTATTGAAAAGTACAAGGCGAGGCTTATGGCTAAGGGTTATACCTAGAAAGAAGGCGAGGACTACTTGCCTTGGCTGCTTCTCGTGGTCTTCTTGTTCATCAAATGGACGTTAAGACGGCTTTCCTAAATGAAGCGCTAGATGAAGAGATCTACATGGATCAGCCTGATGGTTTTGTAGTAGAGGGTCAAGAGGGCAAGGTGTGTAAATTATTGAAGTCTTTGTATGGCCTAAAGCAAGCACCTAAGCAATGGCATGAGAAGTTTGACAAAACCATGATGTCGACAGGCTTTGTTGCCAACGAGGCAGACAAATGTTTCTACTACCGCTATGGTGGGGGAGAAGGAGTGATCCTATGTCTGTATGTGGATGACATCCTAATATTTGGCACAAACCTCAATGTGATTGAGGAAGTCAAGGATTTTCTGTCCAAGACCTTTGATATGAAAGATTTGGGAGTGACTGATGTAATTTAAACATTAAGCTACTAAAGGGAGAAAATGGTGGGGTTACTCTTGTGCAATCCCACTATGTAGAAAAGGTTTTAAGCCACTTTGGTTATATTGACTGCAAGCCTGTCTCCACTCCTTATGATCCAAGCCTAGTTCTGAGAAAGAACAAAAGGATAATGAGGGATCAATTGAGATACTCCCAAATCATTGGCTCGCTAATGTATTTAGCTAGTACAACAAGGCCTGACATCTCATTTGCTGTGAGCAAGCTAAGACGGTTTGTATCAAACCCGGGTGATGATCATTAGCGTGCTCTTGCGAGAGTGATGCACTATCTAAAGGCAATGGCAAGCTATGGGATTCACTATGCTAGGTACCCAAAAGTACTGGAGGGCTACAGTGGTGCAAACTAGATATTAGATGCTGATGAGTTAAAAGCCACGAGTGGGTATGTGTTCACACTCGGGGGTGGTGCTGTTTCTTGGACGTCTTGCAAGCAGACCATCATTATGAGGTCTACCATGGAAGCAGAACTCGCGGCACTGGACACTGCCACTGTTGAGGCCAAATGGCTTCGGGAGCTCCTGATGGATTTGCCGGTGGTTGAAAAATCTTTGCCCGCCATCTCCATGAACTGCGATAACCAGACTGTGATAGTCAAAGTTAACAGTTCAAAGGATAATCTGAAGACCACAAGGCATGTAAAGCGGCGGTTGAAGTCTGTCATGAAATTGAGAAACTCTAGAGTGATAGCGTTGGACTATGTCCATACGTCTAAAAATCTGGCAGATCAATTCACAAAGGGGCTATCACGTAATGTGATAGATAGTGCATCAGTGGAGATGGGACTGAGACCCACCTAAGGTCTACTGTAGTGGTAACATGCTCTATGTGATCGGAGATCCCGTGAATTAGAGTGGTGAAACAAGCTATGGGGAGACTGAGGGAAGAGACCCCTTAAAAGGTCCCGCTTGTTGAGCAATGCACTTCTCTTCCAGGCTGTATGGCAGGTTGGCGTATGCCCTAATGTGATCCGAGCAACTTATATAAGCGGGGATGTCCGCCTACAGGACATCCTATAAGGAACACAACTATATGAGCTCGACTGCTGGTCCCAGTCTATGAGGTTTCTCTAGATGCTCATGAAAAGGCATGGAGTTTGACTTATATGCTCCACCCGAGGGGATGCTTTAGGCAGCCTAATATCAGTTAAGCAATTGGGCAAAGCTTACGTCGTGCAAAACTGGCAATTCAAGGCATAGTCCATTATTCAGTTGTGACCAAGTGGAACCCTCTTCCTAGGTGGATGTTCAACTTAACAGTCTCCACGAAACGTTGGTATATCAAAGAACTCTTGAACTGAAAGCACAAGCAGTGTGTGCCTTAGAAATTCAGTGGGGATTGTTGGAATAATTGGGCCTGGCCCATGTAAGGTTCAGCAATTATTCACTAGGAATTCCAAAGGCCCACAGTAAGGGCTGAGCGGGAGTGGTATTAGTACCGCATGGTGAACTCACTGAGAAGGAGCTCAACTTAAATGGGAAGTTGGTTGGTGCTCCTATGTGCTAGTGAGAGGAGAAGCTGGGAGACCACGCGCGTGCCGCCGTGCCGAGCCGAGCCGAGGCGAGGCGAGGCGAGGCGCGGCACGTCGCGTCGCGTCGCGTTCGCGATCGCGACGCGTGCCGTGCTGTGCTGCGTTTTGCCACTCAGTCTAACGGACTGCACAATGGTCACAAGTGGCACTGTGGTGAATTGGATCAGCGTGAAAGGGCAATCGGGTAACACCGTCTGCGTCGGACGCGCCTAGGGTAAAGAGTAAATGACCGCAATGCCCCTCCAAGGATCCAATGCAGGCTGCCTATATGTGGCGGCGCTCCCATCCTTATCCTCATCTAGAAGTCATCTTCCTCCACACTCTCCACTAGTTCTTGAGTTTTGCTGCTCTCTGCCATCTTTGGCCCAGTTCCTTGCGCGCACAGGGAGCTCGGGTGAGCAGGCCTCCGAAACTGCGTCTGTCAAGCGTACTTGCTCGGGTAGGCGGGCCATAAAGTTTTTGGGGGAGCGTATCCGTGCAACTTCTCGCGTCCG
This sequence comes from Themeda triandra, assembly GCA_018135685.1. Classification (NCBI taxonomy): domain Eukaryota; kingdom Viridiplantae; phylum Streptophyta; class Magnoliopsida; order Poales; family Poaceae; genus Themeda; species Themeda triandra. Next base: position 65,274 of record JAENPR010001249.1, on the reverse strand, counting down.
ATTCGGTGCCGTTTGTCCTCGATCCGGCGCCGTCCTTCATCACCAAGCGTACACAGGTGTGCACTGCGTACATCTGCCTGTATCGACCCAGATCGACTACTTTGAGCAGGCCACCATGACCAAGGAGGGTGGTCACGATGGTTCCCAGTCCTCCGGATCGGGATCCCATCATGGGTATAAACTATTTCCCTTTCTCGTGGTTCTAGGATCCACTGCAGTTTGTGTAGGTAGTGGATCCGCATGTCGATGTTTATTTGGTTCTTGCTATTGCGCTTGATATCGGATTTATGGGTTAAAGCATGCCGAAAATTGATCGATTTTCCAACAGTTGCAAGGCCAGTCTAGAGTTTGGATTGTGGCCAGCTTCATTTGTCATTGGATACAACCTTTGAAACATAGGGAGCACTATGGCTTCGAGTACATTGGTGCTGAAGATCCATCCCAGATGGTGCCTTGGGAAGAACTTTCCGAAGATCAGGTCCTGCAGCGTCTTTGGAAGATCCTGAAAGATGTGAGTGTTGTCCCACATTGGATTCCTGAACATGATGTTGTACATCCCCCTTTTGATTTTTACAACTCACTAGGAACTGAATTCTCCTCGACAAATAAAATTTATCACTAGGAGCTGATAGACAGCTGAAAATTGTTAGTTGTGTAGAAATGAAACTGAAACTTACCTTGTTAACATAAAGAGACCCGCAAAATAATTTTGGTTCACTCACCAGATTGTGCTACTAGACATAATTTGTATATGCCATGTGCCTGCCCTAACTTGCTTGAGACTGACGGGATTAGTTGTTTTGGTTGTTGGTTGTATATTGCGATGTCATGTAGCAGAGCAAAGGTTGCATTTCCCTAGTGTTGTTTTGCTCCAGTTCAGACTTTTGTTACTGTTATTTGAATGGAAGAGTACCTGCAAAATGGTCATGCTACTGAAAAATAAGATGTGCACAGCTTTGGGGTGCTTTTACTTCAGCTGGTGGCTGGAAAGAGGCCAAACTGATTCATTGTTCATGGAGAAGGGACTGAACCCTGTTCGCTGGGTAAGTACTGATATGCTTCATTGGTTAGGAAAGACAAATGATTATCTGGATTTACAGAAATTGCATTTTTGCAGCTAAACAAGCTAACGGTGGAGCACAGGCTGGAGGACATCATCGACGATGGATGCAGTGATGTGGTGGCGGAAGCAGTGCAAGCCATCTGGACATTGTTCTGAAGATGCTGGAGATCCTATCTTCCTGGATGAGCGAGCTGTGCTCAGAGTTACATTTGTTTTGCCTTGATCTGAGTTTGTAAATAGTAGCCAGTAGTAGAACTTGCTGTCAGTACTCAGTAGTTACCTCTGTGCCTTAGAGGAGGATCTGTATGATTTCAATTGATTAAACGTCCGAGTATATATGACCTATTTCCTGTCAACTTTTCTTACCTATTTCCTGTCAGCTTTTCTTTTTTCTTTTGGTTTTGTATTTATCATCAGAGACGTGTCTGAATGGCACCCGTTTCTGATGTATGTCATCAGATACTAGTGGACCGGCGCGCCCTTGCGCGCCCATCGGTTTATCGCTGCTGGAGCCGGTAGCAGTGGGTTCCTCGATTCTTTTCTGCAGATGGTGATACCCAATACAAATGGTCAAATGTCGTTTTGTGTTATACGTAGAGGAAATCTTCTTGCGCTCTCAACGGGGAGGCAGATCTAGGGGCTAATCAGAGTTCTCGGCATGTGGGTTGGAAAGAACCTGAGAGATAATTTGTATTTATGTTACACACTTAGATAAGGTTTTCAGTCTTGCAATACAATGGCAAAAACATCAAACTCACATCACAAATTGTATACTACCTATCAGGTTACACTTAAGTGAAGAGAACAAAATTGTACAAGGCGATTGCATTAGTGTTGCAGTCATTCCTCGACATAGAGCTTGTCATTACAATCTATCCAAGGTAACTAATGGTGCCCCTAAGCAGCATATGAAACTTTACATAACCTAAGTATAAGTGTTTTGTGCCCCTAAGCAGCATATGAGACTATATATTCGCATAGATGCAACACATAACTGACAGTTCAATAATAGATTAGCTACAACTACAACTTGGAGACCCTTGTGTCTAAATGAACCGTATTATTGATACACAACCCAATTTCCTTTTTTTTTGTCATTCCAGTGTAACTTTGGTCCAGATGAAAATTAAGATCATCAAGATGAACCTAAATCATGTATTCAATCTTTGGTCTGCTGAACTATGCGATAAGTGTAAGCCATAGATCTAGGGACCTGTAAGTAGAGGTCACAAATAGAATGTCTACGCAAATAGAATGTCTACGCGGTGAAGGCTGAAGTAGTCTCTCGGCAATGAACGTAGACTCTAGGATAATGAACTGAATTTCTAAACATGCACCTTGGGAAACCCGAAAAGATGAGACCAATTATAAACAAAGAACATTTTAGATGCATATATATTGAACAATGTAGAATTTATAGAAGGGAACATATTGGTCCATTGAAATGAGGCGATTATGGATTATTAACAATATAGTAGTAATGATAGCAAAGTAATTTTACGACATGCCTCATAATGCACTACTTAGCTGTCACAACAAGGTCGGGGCTAAGATATATTTTACGGGCAAGGCGAAAGAAACTTGCCTTGGGTCAAGCAATGAGGTAATTGCACTACGAAAAGATGCTTTTGGTTCTGTTTTTTTATCTTACGAACACAACAATGGAAATCGAAGAAAAGATGCTACTTCCGACACTCAACGCAGATAGAACCAATAATCATGGTTGGCTTCTAAACGAAGTCAATCTGAAGCCTCCAAAGTAAACCATTTCTGTGATGTGGCAAATAGAACTAACTACCCCATGATAAAGATGACATGATTGGATGAGAGGTACCTGAAATATCTATTATCTTTAAAGGTTGCCATCTCTATGGAAATACCCGAGATGTCCTTGGTCTCTATGTAAAGGTCAATAAAGACCAATACTTGCATAAATAAACGGATATCGTATTAAATCTATGTCATGTCAAATTTGAAAGGTCAAACTGTATATACACAGCAATGTCATGAGAAAGGATTAAGAGCAGACATGACAGCAAGCGTAAATGCCCATATGTGAGTTCATTGCAACATAGGAGCACAAACCTTGAACTGAGGTCTCAAAGGTAGCCCAAACCCACTTGAATAGGTAGTAATAACAGTATCATCAGAAGCCGGTGCTTGATAGATGCAGGAAAATACATGGCAAATAAATGAGACCCGCAACAAAACATAGAATGGATGGAATTATATGAATTAAATAACACTCACATTCCAATGGTAGACACAAAGAATGACCTTTTTTGCAGCATAAATACTTGGAATAGCTAACAGAGCAAACCTAAACTGAAGGCAACAAATTATAAAAAAATAATCACCAATTGAGGTGTGGCTGGCCAAGATCTCACATTTAGTATAATTATCAAATATGCACCGACTACGGCTCGAGATAAGCTCTCACATCTAGTTAATTCACGAGATACGTATTAACCATGGCTTTCATAAAGCAACCGAGAGAACGCCACATCATTCGGTCATGCTTCATTTCCAAGCACATTCTCGAGTGAAAAACAGTATGGCATACAATTAACTCCTGGGCTTGAATAAAGTATGATAATAAGCAAAAAGGTGCAACGGCGAATGCGAAGCAATCGACGAAAATTAAATCTCTTATAGAAGGGTACACATTGGGAGACAAGATAAAGCAATCAAAGAAATTTTTGAACTAAATATTTACGCCATGTTTATATCATGATTTTTTTTTGTACGTTGACCTCTATTTAAAAATACTAACCACCAGTTCCTTCAGTTAACTCTTTTAGTATGAAAAAAAGAATTCCAATATCCAAACTTTTAGTACCAAAGCCAACTATTTCTTTTAGATAGCTAGGGAGAATGACATATACTGAGTACAAATACTAACTACCAAAGTGAGCTCTTCTTTCCAATTGCCGCAACATGAAACTGAATTTTAGATGTGAGGACGGAAGCCGAACATAGTTACTTCATGTGCAAAAGGCACAACAATGAAGCATGTATGGCTACTGAAACCAAATAAATCAGAGAGACACCTACGAAGGTAGCTATATGCCTAATAAATAGTGAGAAGCCTGGAGTCCTGGACACATAGCCAACAAACACTACAGGAAAGCCATATAATCAATTTGCGTGGATTGACCAACCTGCCAACAAAAATTACAAGGAAGCCTAGAACTTTGGATGTCTTTGGTGAACTCGAGAGAGCAAAATAAGAGCTGGTATATTACGCTTACGCCGGGGATCTTACCATAGTACCAACACTGCCTTTTTGAGGACATTGGTCTAGTGCAGCGATAGCAGTGTAGGTGTAGTAGAAGGCTGCAACCCAATTAGCTGTAAATAGACAAGCACTTGAGAAAACAAATTGGTGTACCAAGTCTGCTGATGAGTATAACGAAAAGGACAAAGTTGTATGCTAGCAATATGATAACTGCCTATATTTGTTATCCCAATGTAATGTTTTGAACTTATCATTAACTCCTGCTCAAAAGACAAAGTGACAAAGAAAGAAGGTTTACAATAGACCAAAGAACCAACAGCCTGTACATTTTCACTGTCTTGTTTTTGGACAACAAATGCACATCTAGTCAGTCAACTTCCTTGCATCATCTTTGACAGGAAGCCCTTCCACAGAATATAAAATTTGCAACTGTCTTGGAAATTAGGGAGGACTGAGAAAAAAAGAGGGATGTGAAAATACTAATGACTATGAAACAAGATCAATCTTCTTCTGAAATCAAATTTTCTAATGAAAACTGGCACTAATGAACTTTGTTACGGAGAGGTCTGGGTTGGCAGTTGTTACCTGAGAAAAATGTACCCACATGTCACCGGAGACCCTGAAGACAAAATGAAGGTGAACTAAGAACAATAGGAATTGATATGGTAAAATTTAGGTGCCAAGCATGACCTATCGACGGGGTATCCTTTTTTAGTATTAGCTCCTATATTTAAAGGCAAGTACTCAAACAAATACATGCCAAGTAGGAACATACTTACATAAGCATACTTTTGCCCCGTGGATTTGCATACTCACCACAATGACAAAAAGGAAACATTTTTTTGTTCATTGGCTGGAGCACTCCAATCTGCGCACCAAAAGAGCACAATCAAGATTAGTAGCATCATATCCTCAAGATAAAGAGTGCAAATGCTTAATATCGGGAGCAAATTTTTTTTTCTTTGAAAGTTTGAAATCCCTATCTTTTTTTACCTTTGAGATTCGAGACACTCCTCAAAGGGATGCACTATTCTATAAAACATGGTCACGAAAGCAATCGGCCTGGTCTTTGTGTCATACTATCTCCATTGCTTTCGGTCAACTTTCTTCCATGGTCTTTGACCTTTTAAATTGCAAAACAAGAATTTGTCATTGTTCTGCCCCAACCTAGTCATAATTTCATATATAAATTTTTTCAAATATTTGTACAAAGAATTCTGCTACCACCTATACAACAAAAATACACGTATTAGTAACAAAGAACGGTCCATGTCACACACAAGCGGATATGATGAATTGGAGAACATCTTGAGAACGAAACACATTCAAATATTTACATGCCTGATGAAGACATCTTCTCTATAGCGGTGTTTGGGCAGAATATCCTTTTTGGTCAGCAATTTTAACAAATATGAGGGATAAATTTGTAGGCTTTCATACTTTTGGACATGGGATGATTAATGAAACTAAATTGAGACATAGAGATGTTATAACCTTGAAGCAGCAGCAGATGCTCAGCCTCACAGAAGGATTGTTCCTTTGTCCTCTTTATGGAGCGCTGAACATAACCTGCAAATATATTTTTTGAAAATTCAGATACCAAAAATTACAGGGGGAGGAGAATAAGAGGTACCGCTACACCTGATCTGAGAGCAGAGCCAAATAGCTGCAGTTGCCACCGCCGAGGAAGAAGCCCCGAGCAGGTCACTGTGTTGCACGGTGACACCGCCAGAGCATAGGTGGTAGGAGCTGGGCAGATACGAGACGAGAGAGGGAGAGGGACCGCCCGTGCTGGCGCCTCGCTGCCCGCGCCACCCTAAACCCTAACCCTAACCCTAGCCCTAACCCTAACCCTAACATAGGGAACATGTTGAACATCACCTGCAAAGGGAGCTGCAGGGGTAACGTGAAGACGGAGATGGAGGAAGGGAGGGGGCCAGCCGCGCCGACGCCGCACCTCCGCACCGCCGCCGCTGGCCTAGCCGCGCCCGCCCGCGGCGCGCTGCCGGCGCCCCGCCCGTGCTGACCGCGCCGTCGCCCCGCGACGCCCGCCCACGTCGCTGAGGCCGAGAGGAAGGGGAAGAGATGAGACCGAGGCCTCGCCTCGCTGCCGCTATGTCGCGCCGCCGCCGCTGCGTCCCGTCTCCGCGACGCCGCTGCCTCGTGTGGGAGGAGGGAGGAGGAGGTGGTGGTGGCGGTGTAGGAGGACGAGGAGAGGAGGGCTGCTGCCGCCGCTGCCGCGCCGCTCTCCCGGCGCCGCCGCCCCTGCTCGCACGGAGAGAGGGAGGGAGAGACGAGCGGAGACGGGAAGGCTCAGGAGGAGTTGCGTGCGTTTGTTTGTTAGTTTTTTTTTTTTTTTTTTTTGCAGGTGGGGAGCTGAAACGAGAATTAGAAGCTGAGAAGAGCTAGGTAAATTGGAGCTGCTTGAGATGAACAAATAGGACAAGGAGCTGGTAGAAGCTGCGGATTTCAACGAGAATCCGATGTAGCAAGAATCTAGTGGGAGCAGTCTCGGCCATCAGATGAAAGATCGGACGGCTAATAATATTTACGGTGATGTGGATGGGCGTTCTTTGGAGGAGCCCGGGCCGGATTGAAGGGGGTAACTAGTGGCACGGCGTGCCCTCGCGCGCCCGGGAGGAAGAGTTGTGGAACCGACAATGGAGGATCATTAGTGATGACAATGAAATTCCATGGTATTTTGTAATATGGTAAAGTATGAAGCCACTATATTTTATAAATGGCTTTCATTATCATAAGGTAGCATAGCAGAAATAATTTACAAATAGCATGTAGTGTAGGATGTTTTAATAGTACGGATCATATTTTTGGTACATTGGAGATGGTCCTAGGGCACTAAATTTCAGTACCTATACAAAAGAGCTAGAGTGGTACACGTAATTCTCGTATAAGATTAGTACCAAGTGGACTGCTTTAGCTTCGTTGGGGTTCGGCATACAAATATTGTCGATAATGACTACGACTTGCGGTTGATGTGGAAAAGCTTGACGAATGTTTGGGCGAAAAATATTATAGAAGTGGACTTTGAGCTTCGTCTGTCTTCAACATAATTGGAGGAAGAATCACTCGATTCCTAGTCATGTAAATGAAACAAAATTGAGTTAGCACAAAACAAAAGCATGCGTAAAACAAAATTTCACCCAACCGAAATGATGCGCAGTCAATTAATGAACATATTAAGTTTAGACAAGGCTAGAAGGAAAATGCCAATTCACTTCCATATCCACAATGTTTGTCAATCGATACCTTCTCCCTACCGGGGTCTCTAAAATGCTCTTTGTGTTGTGTGATCTCCATATACTTCCGTCACTGAAAAATATTTCGTATGAACCTAACTCACCAAAATAACAAATGTCAAAATTATCTAATTAAGGTATTCCGTACAATAACGAATATGGTAGGAATTTGATATGGTCAACGTACCTTCAAGTTTTCCTCGGCCGAGGAAATATGGAGTAGGGATTTACTTCCTCCTCGGGAGTAGCAAGCGCTCTTGCGGTCTTTTCTTCCCGTATATCATTGGAAACCATAATGACCATATGATAACTAAATAGTCCCATATTAAACTTCAAGCAATTTCAGCCAACAAACCTCAAGTTTAACGGGCTTCTCCTTCTTTTTCATTGGTTTAGCATTATTTGCTTCTCTTTTTGGACCTAAAATTTCCGAAGCCCTTTCTCAATTTCCGCCTGTAGCATAACCAAATTGTAGTGACTTAGTGCAAGCCATATGGTGAAGTTCACATGAACAAATATAGGGGGAAAAATATAATAACTTCAACTATTCTCGTAACCTTGATTGACTTAGTATCACCCCAGGGATGCCTCTTCCTTACACGTCCACATAAGCTGCCAACCGAAAGAAAGAATTAGAAACAAATGATGCTCGTTATTATAGTCCCACATCAAAAGGAAAAATGAAAAGTGTGAAAAACCGCAACATTGAAGTAAAGGAAGGTGAAGTGGAACCCAAACAATTTATACAATACCGCTGCTCTACTAAGGATTCCATATTTTCTTTTAAAACATCCATGACCGTTGACTGAATCTCTTCAAACGATTCACGATTCACCAAACATGTTCGATCACTATGGAAAACAATGACACAAAGTTTTGTTTTTATGTGGGGCTACCAAACGAACCGGACAAGAAAAGGTGACCTTTTTCTATGTCAAGGGTAATGTAGCCCGAATGCTGAAATAAGGTGTGCTAAACTGGTTATCTATGATGGTGAGACACATGGTTTACCACTTGTACATAGGAAGTAGAAAATAGGGACAAATGAATTTTACAGTACCATGACATAGTAGATAGAAATCGACAAAAAGAATGGCGCTGTAATTTTAATTCTAGTGAACTTTTATCTCACTCTACTTATGTATTTGTTGCACTAAACATTCAATGGCCATATGAAAATGGCAATAAAAACTAAGTTACCTATTATCAGAAACCTAAACATTGTTGATATTTAATAGGGATCAGTCCACTCCTTTTGATAGCGATAATTTTGGAGCAAAGAAAATTTTATTTGAACATGAATTGCATTGTTCTATTACTATAAGTGGTATGTTTAAGCCATGACACAACCTTCAATTGGACTCTATTGTGGAAGTGAGGGCTTGCTGAAATAAGACAGGTAGTAGACTGATGATCCTAAGTAGCATCAAAAATTAAGAAATATATACAATTTGGAAATTTTTACCTTCCTTTTATCATTACTGGCGGTAAGGAGCATGTCCATTTATAACTAAGCACCTTGCTCCTTTAATAAAACCTTAGCAAGTCGGCACAGTTCCAAAGTTTGAGCTCAAAACAGTGGCGAAGAAAAAAAAAATGAACCTGTCCAAGTAAAAAACAGGACGTCTAATTTTTCATATGTCTACTGTCGTGATCAAGCTGCAGAGTTTTATGGCTGTTATTTAAACAAAGCTATAAACTGTTGAATCTACTATCATTAGTTGACCTATGTATCCAGCTATTCAATTTCAAACTAATAGTTTCATAAGCACAGCCTAAATGCAGTCCTAAAACATGATCTATATTCACGATATGGTAAAAGATGGCAGAGATAGCCTAGGGCACTTGTACATAATTAAAAGATGGTAACACATGTATGTGGTAGCAACAGCATGGAAACACCAACTTGAGTGTCATCCTCCAAAAGGCATGTCCTTAGTGACCAGTCATTCCAATTTGATCGGAGCAAAAGTGCAAAACATACGAGTCGAAAAGGACTAATTATTTCGAACTCCCAAGTAAGGATCAATCATTGGGACGGCAAAAATGTTAATGACATATCATAATAATTTTTTTGTAGAGGACTGGTTGCTTTGAGGTTATTAGCTATGAAGAAGCGATAATAAAAAGTAAAAAAAAAAAGAGTAATGTTGTTTTCCACGAACTGCTGCAGTGGGTACATAAGTCGATTCATTTTTTTCTTCATACAACATCCAGGGTAAATCAGATCTAAAACAAATTATGGATAGGTAACAATCGTTCATCTAACTGGAACCATATAAGAGACTTACTCGGGCACTTGCATCTTTTAACTGGAAGTTACATACCTCATAAGGGACTTATTAGGCACTTTGCATCTAAAGACCTGTCATAGAGATTTACACTTTTAGGGGCAATAAATAACTGAAGTTATGATGCTATCTCAAAATTCATTTATGGAGTGATGGCTTCTCGAACCAAAATTCGCAAAAAAGAGTTAAAGTCATTCTAACAAAATTCTCAAAAAAGAGTTAAAGTCATTCTAACAAAAATAGCCAAAAACATGATGGAAGCAAATATACTGAGTGAAATCCTTTTTATTGTTCTATATGATACTTCCCATTCATTAAATAATTTAAGAACAAGAGTAACATAGTATTGGAAAACTGAAGCAAGTTACATGACCTGGAAATCGCAGTCATCGGGTGGAGCTCTTTACCTGGTTGTTTGTTTCCGAGACACCGCATGGTGAAGGGCCTTTGTCGCCATGACTCAGCCTCCACTCTTCGTAACCAACATAGCACCGAGAAAAAGGGACCACGGTTCCTAGTCATGGATGGCGCACCTAAAAGAAAAAAAGCGGTTTGATTTTAGTACAATAATTTAGGAAAACGAACAAGTATGAGACAAACATTTTTTTTTACAAGAAGATAGTATGAGCCAAACATGTATTTGAGGAATCATATTACTTTGACACAATCTTAGTAACCAAAGATCAAGGTTTCAAAAAGGCATATGGGTAAACAATGAGCTCGGGACAAAACAAAATAGAATCAATACAATATCTTTGACGGCTATGAAACAAAATAGTTCGGGCAAGTGAGCAAGCGAGGGTCTGCACTCCGACCAACGAAGAGCAAAGTGAACAACAATCCCACAACCGTGAATAAAATATCTTAAGTTAAAAGAAAGTAATTTAATACTTCATCAATGGATAGTGGAAGAAAGCTTTTGTTATTCACGGTTCCAAGAAGCAAATTTTCTGGCCAATCAACACAAGTACGGAGCCTCTATGGATTACCACAAGCACCGCCGTCTTTGAAATGGAATTGCTTGCAGCAACTAAAATTCGAGAAAAGAACCAAACTCACTTGGTAACTGCTTTGTACTTGTAATGGAGAAATCCAAGCACCGTGATGCTTGAAGCTACGGATAGGCATCTAGGCAAGTAGAGATTCACGGATGCAAGATAATAGAATTACCTACGAAGCTAGTTCCTGAAAATGACGCAAGATCTAAATGCCACTTTGCTCAAATTAAAGAATTGGATGTTGTAGCTGAATGAACAGAGAGAGATCGATAGCATTCATATAAGCCTAAGTTGACAAAAAGAAAAGCCCAAGTTGACAAAAAAAATATATAAACTTCCCGAATCGAAATAAGAGCCCGTAACACTTAGGCTTTTCTTTTTGTCAACTTAGGCGTGTCTCTCTTGGTGAAGTCTTCAAGCGTGAATTTACCTATATTAGGCTTCCTAAATTCACGCTTGAAGACTTCACCAAGAGAAGACTTCATCAAGCATGAATTTACCTATATTATCACCCCATAGTGTAACCGTAAGATCATTATCAGCACAAAATACACCGACCTTGCTGCTCTTCCGACACAATCCATTCGAAGGAGATGACAAAGACTAAATAATGGTAATCCTCTTTTTCTCCTACATTATGGAAAAGCAGTCCACAACCTGTCCACGCATTAATAATCGGCACACAAATCAGGTTTAATATAAATAAAATCATGTATTAACTTGGTTCGAATAAATGGTCACATATTTGGCGAGTTCGAGTTTGGCCGCTAAGAAGCTAAAGCACGGCCTATAAGCGATGAAACACGAAAGTAGGGAAATGTTATCATTTCTTTTTAATATTTGCGGTAGCATATTTTCCAAAAAAATAGAGGAACACATCGGGGACCATCTTAGTAGTAAAGATAAGGCTTTGATGGACCATCTTTTTTTTAGTAACATGTCACCACGCTAGAGCATTGGAAATAAACTTAATAGTGTATAAACTCACGAAGCAAGAAAACACCGACCTTTGCTATATCCATTTATGAGTCTTGCATGCATAAACAAAGTGCACATAATTCCAAATCCGAAGTCAAGGAAAAAGGAGAACCAAATTTAGTGGCACACAAGACAAGTGTTAAACAATATAATCTCTGGGAATAGGGCATGTGCTCGGACTCGATAGTCCGTAATTTGACATAACAAACAATGATCACAAGCCTAGGATAAAAAAAGTTATGCATCACTTCACGGGCGGTAAGCACAAGCTCGACTACAAAGCCATGTGACCATTGACATCACAGCCCAAGGCAATGATCATAAGCAAGTATGCGTGCGAAACCAAAGGAAAAAGATAAGGTTCGAATCGATTCTTTGCAACGGTAAAAATTAAGAATCCAATAGGAGGCATAAGAATTCCCATGTGCACGGAGAGGAAACCGGTACAAGAGAAGGGATTCACCTTGAAGTAGAAGTCACCAAAACATCAAGGACCATTGGATGCAGCACCCTAACAAAGTGCGAAATTTTTACGCGACATGGATAGGAGTTCTACTTGGGAAGCCCGGGCCGAATTGCTCGTGATCATTGCCTAGCTCCGAGCATAACACGAAGACATAAAAGGAAAGAATCATCATAGCTCATAAACACTTTGCCTCGCTTTTTGTTAAAGAAAAGGAAGGATGAATCATCACTGCAGCAGCCCATTCCCTCATATCGAGAATGTCAACAAGACAAAAAAGCATTCATCATTGCAGGTGGCCAAGATCGAAACATTGCCTCGCTCGTAAATGGTATATGGCGCATCATTGCACTCTCAAGATCAAAACGAACCCGCAAAATCGGTAGAACCAAGATTCAATCTCGCAAACCTCACATCCCGCAAACAACCATGCAAGAGCACCATGCGAGATCGTGTCCACAAAGTGAAGGGGACCGCCACTCCATGAGCGCGGGCGAGAGATCGGAGAGGCAAGGCAAGAAGGGGAGAAAGAAGGGCAAGGAAGCAAACCAAGGTCGAGGACGTCGCCGCGGAAGGGGAGCGCCGGTGGGCACCAATGTCTTTGCCGGACCGCGACCCCACACTAACCGCGGCGGGGTGAAGCACCCGGCCCCGGCGCGGCGGAGCGCTCCCGGCGGCGTCGCGCGGCCGGCGAGCGCGGCGGTGGCCGCCGCGAGCGCGGGACCGGCGGCCGGTGTGGAGTACGCCGGCGCGGCCCCCGCCCAGACCCGGAGGCCAACGCGAGGTGACCGTCGAGGACCGCGGCGCGAGAGAAGGAGAGAGGGGAAATGCGAAGGGAGGCGGGAGCGGGAGACGGAAGCGGAGCACACGGCCGGCGCGGAGACGAGGCAGGCGGAGCGGAGGTGGATCTGGCGGCCCATGGCAGAGCGACCGCAAACGTCGCCCCCACACTCTTCTCCGTCGAGATCTGGCGGCCTTCTTCTACTCCTCCACCGGTGGCCATCCTCGTCCGTCCCAAAACCCGTGTGCGCGCCGAGACGAGGCGCGACGAGGTCCGACCGTGCGGTGGCCGTGCGGCGGGGAGGACGCGCGCGCCCGGGTGTGGCAAGCGTCGGCGAGGAGGCCTCCATCACCGGGCGCGGCCAGGCAACGGAGAGGAGGCACGCGAGGGCCGCCGTGGCCGCGCCATGGACGGGGAGGCTCACGAGGACCGGCGCGGCCGCGAGACGACGGAGGCTCACGGGGCGATGGCATGGCCGCGGTCGCCCGGCGCGGCCGGGCGGCGGAGGAGGCGGGCGTCGCGGCTGGAGCTCGCCCACGCCGTGGATGCCTCCTTCCCGGGATCGGCCCTGCCGTGGCCGCCCGCCCCGCCGCCGCTCAGGGGGCGCGCTCGCCCCAGCGCCGTCGCGCCGACCTCGCATCGCCGCTGCAGAGGGAGGGGTGCGGGTCCATCCCCGCACCGGAGCTCGCCGCTCCGGGGCCGCCGCCACTGGGGACAAGACCGCAGGACGGTTTGGAGATGGGGGAAAGGGAGCGACCAGAGAGAGAAAGGAAGGGGAGGGCACGTGGGGATGGGAGAAGGGGAGGAGGACGGCGATTCTTTGCCCGCGACGTGCGCCGGTGCCGTCGCCGGGGCCGGATTGGGAGGGAGAGGGAGCGAGGAGGAAGGAGAGGAGGGCGGCGCGCCCCCCACTTGCGCACGGCGGCCCCGCGGGCCGCCGCCGCCCGGCCACATCTCGAGAGATGGGGAGAGGGGAGCGACCGGAGAGAGGACGAGGAGAGCACGCGGGGGTGGGAGAGGGGGAGGAGGTGGGCGGCCGTCGCCGCGCGCCGCTCGGCCGGGTGCCGTCGCCGGATCTAGATCGGGAGAGAGGAGAAAGAAAAGATAATAAGGTCTTGCTTTTTTTATCGGAGCCGTGAGACCACCTCAATTATTGAAAGGAAGCAAGTGGAATCGAGAATCGAATCTGGACATGGATTCAAGCGAGAAGCGACGAATGGCGAGAGGGAGCGGACAAAGGAAGGGAAGAAGCCGAACGAAACACAGTAACCAGAATCCACTTTTAGCTTTTTCACCCACACGATGGTAAATCGGATGGCCCCAAATTTACTGGCGTACGTGTGCTGGCGTTCCTTGGAGGAGCCCGGCGCGGATTGAAGGGGTTAATGCGCATCAATTAGACCCTTATCTGAGAGGCCGGTTTACTACACCCGTCTCTAATGAGTCTCATTAGAGACGCGGCTTACCAAAACCCATCTTTGATGACTGTCACTAGATGCGGAAATGTGCGTCCCTGAGAGCCGCGAACTTTTGCCGTCTCTAATAAAGGTTTACAGCGGTCGCTAATTAGCTGTTTTAACATGATCATTAGGTTTTCTCATTCTGCCTTACCAGTGGCGGTAGATCACCTGAAGTGAAATTGCGTGAAGCAGCACATCTGGAAACACTTCTAAGCAAGATGCGAGACATATTTCCTCATCATTGATGAATACAAAACATGAAACTAGAGCACATCTGCACTGTTTACAATGTAATCGTCATAGACCAATTTTTTAGGGTTACCCAAAATAGAACAATTCCAGAGCAGGACGGCGTCATACATTTGCTGGGTAGTAGTGTCAGACCCTGCCGGCGGCGAGGGCCCGGCAGACTCCGGCGAGCCGATTCTACTGCTATGCTACCGGAGAAGAGGAAGATAGGGAAGCAACCCAGCAGAGGACCGGTTGAGTTTAATAGAAAGTAGTTCAATGTTTACAAATTTGTTAAGGCAACAGGAAAAGAAAACTCCTATTTATCCTCCTTGCTGCTCTTCTTTGCATCGCATGCCTTGCAGCTCCACTCCGGCCCATTGACTCGGACGGAAGCCTTCTTGGGCCGTTTGCCACGACGCGGCCCATTCAGCACTTCGGGATCACCCGGGTGTGGTGTGCTGACACCCCCTCCTCCTTGAGAAGCGGCTTGCCCCCAAGCCGGCGCTGCTGGAAACAACTGCTTGATGGCGACTTCATCTTCCCAAGTTGCCAGCTCCTTGTCAATGCCACTCCATTTGATGAGCAGTTGAGGTATCGCATCAGGTCCACGGCGCTGAAGACGGCGTTCCAGGACTGCCTCTGGATACTGAAGACAGTCATCATGATCAGGCAAGGATTGAATTACCTCAGCCGATGGTGGAGGCACCGCCTTGAGGAGTGAAACGTGGAAAACTGGATGGATCAGGGAAGAAGGAGGAAGCTTCAATTTGTAAGCCACAGACCCAATCTTGTCGATGATTTTGAAGGGCCCAAAGTACTTGAAACATAGTTTGTGATGAGACCGTGGTGCCAATGAAGACTGCACGTAGGGCTGAAGCCGCAGGAACACATGATCACCGATGTTGAATGAGCGTTCAGTGCGGTTCTTGTCAGCCTGGTTCTTCATTCGTTGCTGTGCCCTGAGAAGATGCTGACGAATGGAAGCCTGCATAGTCTGTCTCTCTGCCAACTTGGCTTGAACATCAGGAATTGGCGACACCATCTCATCAGTAAGACCAAAGAAGGAAGGACCATGGCCATAAAGAACTTCGAATGGAGAGCGGCCCAGAGAGGAGTGGAAACTGGTATTATACCAGAATTCCGCCAGAGACAGCCATCGGGCCCAACTTCTTGGACAAGAGTGCACGAAGCATCGAAGATAAGTCTCAAGGCATTGATTAACGCGCTCGGTCTGCCCGTGAGGATGGTAAGCAGAGCTGAGGGAGAGAGTGACCTTGGCAGCCTTGAAGAACTCCTTCCAGAAAGAGCTGGTGAAGATAGCATCACGATCTGAAATTATATGGGTAGGCATGCCATGCAGCTTGAAAACTGAATCCATGAACAGTTGAGCAACCTTCTCAGCCGAGTAAGGGTGTTGGAGAGGAATGAAGTGGCCATATTTGCTATACTTGTCGACCACCACCAGGATACAATTAACAGTTCCAGAAGTGGGAAGGCCATCGATGAAATCCATGCTGACCACCTGCCAAGAATCAGAAGGAACAGGCAGAGGGGAAAGGAGACCAGGGTACTTCACTCGGTCAGGCTTAGCTTGCAAACATGTGGTGCAAGAGGAGACATAGTTCTTGATATCTGTCTTCATGCCCTTCCAAGCAAACAGTTGCTTAATACGCCGATGAGTGACAGGAAAACCTGAGTGGCCACCCAAAGCACTGTCATGTAAAGCTGTCAAGACCTTGAGCTGAAGCTTCCTGTTGGAACCAAGCCAAATGCGGCCTTTGTATCTGATAACTCCATTAGACAGAGTGTATGGAGGCTTAGCATCCGGAGCCAGAGATAACTGCTGAAGAAGGTTGGCAGCACACTTGTCATCACGGTACCCGTCGACCAACTCAGCTAACCATGAAGGAGTAACTGAAGAAACTGCCTGCAACTGTACAGGAGCAGATGGGTGTCTTGACAGCGCATCAGCGGCTTGATTAGAAGCACCAGGTTTATACACAACACGGTACTGCAACCCTGCAAGCCGAGTGTACATCTTGATTTGCCACGGCGTGTGCAAGCGTTGATCAGTTATGTGAATGAGACTATGATCGGTGAAGATGACAAATTCGAGTGTTGCGAGATAAGCGCGCCATTGATCAACAGCCACAAGGATCACCAAGTATTCCTTGTCATAAGTAGATAAGCCACAGTGCGGGGGCCCAAAGATTTGCTTACATAAGCTAAGGGATGGCCCTCTTGCGGACCGCACCAACCCCAACATCACTAGCATCTCGTTTGCAATTGAAAAGGCTTGTTGAAGTCGAGCAAGGCTAACACCGGAGCTGTGATCGAGCATTCTTCGAGTAGCAAAGGCCGTAGAATGAATGCTAGTCCACGAAAAATAGTTCTCTTCTTCGAAGATCATACGGGGCCTTGCTATGACAAAGCAAAATGGCGCACAAACTTCCCGTAGTAGCCTGCTAATCCCGAAAACTACGGAGTTGTTTTGCATCGCTTGGTTGTGGCCACCGCTTTGAACAGATCGCAACTTTGAAGGGTCGGTGCTGACAACATCGCACTCACCACATGTCCCGCATAAGCGATGGACTCCTGGGCAAATCGACATTTACTCGGTTTCACCAGCCATTGGTCCTTAGACAACAATTCAAACACCATTTTGAGATGAACTAGGTGCTCCTCCAGTGTTTTGCTATAGACCAAGATATCATCAAAGAAAACAATCACACAGATACGAAGGAGAGGCTTCAAAGTGCTGTTCATGGCTCCCTGGAATGTATTTGGAGTGCCTGTCAATCCAAAAGACATGACAGTGTACTCGAACTGCCCCCAGTGGGTTTGGAAAGCCGTCTTGAACTCTTCCCCAGGTGCTAGGCGAATCTGATTGAAGCCTGCACGAAGGTCCAGACAAGAGAACCATTTGGCGCCAGACAACTCATCTAACAATTCATCGATGACTGGGATAGGGAATTTGCTTTTAACAGTGAGAGCGTTGAGCATCCTGTAATCCACGCACATCCGCCAGGATTGGTCCTTCTTCTTGACCAGCAGCACCGGAGATGAAAATGGACTGCGGCTAGGGCGAATCATTCCGGTCTGCAAGAGCTCCGACACTTGAGTCTCAATTTCAGACTTGAATTTTGGAGAGTAGCGATATTGCCTGACTGAAACTGGTTGTGCACCAGGAACCAATGGGATTGTATGGTCGCAATCACGGCGAGGTGGTAAAGCTGAAGGCTCAGCAAACAATGGAGAGAACTGATCCAATAGCTGCTGAACTTGAGGCAAAATCTCTGGAGGCTGAGAATCGGGAATCAAGAAGATATGCCAAACAACCGCACCACGACATTCTTGAGAAAACAGACCTTGAGTACCGCTGAACCTCGCCATAAGGAATGGTCATCTCGCCTAGAATGCCGCTTGACTCTCATAGGTGAGAAAGCCTCTAACCAATCCATGCCAATAATGACATCAAAGGAGCTCAAAGGTAAAACTCTAAGTGTGGAATGGAAGAGGAACCCCGCACTTGCCATTCACAATCGGGAATCTCCATTGTGCACGCATCACGTAATCATTGGCTACCCCGACGGACATAGGATCGGGTAATGGTCGATGGCCTGGAATGTAAGTAGCCACTGCGCAGCCCGATGAACGAATGGCTCACGCCGAATCAATCAAGATAAGCACTGACGTCCCAGCCACAGTTCCCATGATTTGAAATGTTGGAACAAGAAGAACCGAGACTCGCCACGAAGATAAAGCCATGAGCGGATTAACCGAGGGTTCAGTATCAGAATGATGATGTTCCTCCTCGGGTTGATCTTCAGGCATTGGCTCAAAGTGCTCCTGAAAAACTTCCCAAACCTCATGGAGAGCCTGCAGCTGAGGTTGAGCAGCACAACGGTGGCCATAAGAATATTTCTCACCGCAACGGACACAAAGGCCATGAGCTCTGCGGTAACCCTTGAGCGCAGAGAGCTTGTCATCAGTGGCAGCCGACTTGGACGAAGCTGACTTGTCATCAACAGTAGGCTTGTCAGCAGCAGGACGGAATGGAGCAGCTGGAACAGAGATTCGATTCCCGGCATGCCTGGGAAAATGCTGAGCATCAGAGCGGTGGCCATCTCTGCTCCGAGTGGACTCCATCGCCTCTTCCTGCAGTAAGGCGAGAGTGTACGCAGAATCCAAAGTAGAAGGCCGAGAAACAAAAACAATAGAATGGATGTCCTCGCGTAATCCTCCCACAAATTTCTGGATAAAGGAAACTAAGTCTGGGTTTGGGTTGTAAGACTTAAGCTGATCAACCAGTTCAGTGAACCGATCGACATAGTCTTGGACTGTGGTGGTCATGCGAATTTGGTTCATCTTGCGATGCAGGAGCTCATGTTGGTCACGGCTAAAACGTTCATGGATTTTGGTGCAAAAGGTGAGCCAGTCCATGGATAGGAGGGATGCTTCAGAAGATTGGAACCAACGTTTTGCAGCCCCAGTGAAATGCATCGTGGAGACACGAATCCACATTATTGGCTCCACTGCATACATCTGGAAGTAATTGGAAGCGCATGAAATCCAGAACTGGGCATCCTCCCCGTCGAATTTGGGGAAATCGAGCTTGGGTAATCGGCCAAGGTGAGGAGTATGGTGATGTGAATATGGTTCAACAGGGTAGGATGGATCATGATTTTGATGGGCATGGTTAAAATTGGGAGGGTGGGTGTAGTGGTATGTTTGAAATTGGGGTGATGGATGAGGATGGGAGGGCAATTGGGATGGAATTTGTGTGTGGAATGTGGTGTTCATTGGTCCTGGAGGATTGGGTAGTTGGTAGGGAGAAGCAAATTGGGTGACTATGGGTGTGGAATTGGATTGATGTTGGGTATGAACTGCTTCAGGGCGAACTGGGATAGGATTCAATCGAGGGAATGCAGGAGGTGGATGGTGAGACGTACCAAAGTGGTGGGGTGGGGCGACGGTCGAGACCGTCCCATACCCCATGACGCAGTGCCCATTGGGCGTGTTGGCGGAGCCGCCGGCGGCGTGGTGCGCGGCGGCGGTCGACGCCGAGTTGGTGACGAAGGCTGGACGCGGCGGAGTAGAAGCCGAGTATGTCGCAGGTCCAGATTCCTCCATCGCCCAAGCTGGATCGACCCTGTGAGCGCGAGGAGCAGCCCCCAGGAGTCGAGCGACGTCGCGGCGAACGTCTTCCAACGAAGCTTCAACCCAAGGGCGCCAATCCTCCATCACCGCCGAGTTTGCCTCCAGAGCTTCGACCCGGGCGTCGCGCTCGTTGTGGATCTCCTCCAGCCGGATCGAGCCCAGATCTGCAACCTGCTGCTCCAGCTCGGCTGTGCCCGAGTCGATGTCGAGGCCCCATGTCTCGGTCGCCGAACAGAAATCCTCCATGGCGCCGATTCGCTGCCGGATCTCCTGAACCGGCACGCGCTCCAACTCGCGCAGTCGACGATCCGCGTCCACCGCCTCCTGCGCCGACAGCCGGCGCTCCGCATCCACCGCCTCCAACGACTCAAGGCGCGGCAGCGCGGACTGGATCGGGGCCTGCTCGAGCGCGGCGAAGCGCCGATCAACTTCCTCGGAGCGCGCCGCCCGCGCGGACTCCCAGGAGGAGAACCTGGCCTCCCACTTGGTGTCGAAGGATTCGAATCGCTTGGCGAGGTCCTCGATCGCCGATTTCACGTTAGGCTCCATGGCGCCGAGCTCCTTCCGCCGTCGCGTGTAGTAGAGGTGGACGGAGGAAGCGGACTCCAGCACGCGCTCGGGATCTCACTGAGCTGATACCAATGTCAGACCCTGCCGGCGGCGAGGGCCCGGCAGACTCCGGCGAGCCGATTCTACTGCTACGCTACCGGAGAAGAGGAAGATAGGGAAGCAACCCGGCAGAGGACCGGTTGAGTTTAATAGAAAGTAGTTCAATGTTTACAAATTTGTTAAGGCAACAGGAAAAGGAAACTCCTATTTATCCTCCTTGCTGCTCTTCTTTGCATCGCACACCTTGCAGCTCCACTCCGGCCCATTGACTCGGACGGAAGCCTTCTTGGGCCGTTTGCCACGACGCGGCCCATTCAGCACTTCGGGATCACCCGGGTGTGGTGTGCTGACAAGTAGTAACCTGAAATTTATTGATTTGGCTACATCTTACAAAGACAAACCAGGATGAAGTTTATGGAGCCCAGCTCACAGCACATCGTCTAGGTAACTACATCAAAACGTAGGTATGTAGTTTCGCAAAAAAAAAGCCTAGGTATGTAAGTTCTCTTCACCAGTCAATTCCTAGATTCCTTGACGTAAATAGGTCTTCAATATAGAGGATTACTGGTGCAGACGATCTCACAAACTTCTGCATTTGAACCTTTGCCGTCTCCTCTGCAAGCGCCGAAGAGGCATTGTCAGTCTCACCACAGATCAAAATTAAGCTACATCACTATGACAAACCCAAGATATCATATTAAGGTTTTGATAAATCTGTTAAATCATGACACATGCACATCAAAATAAGGTCTAAAAGAATATCTATCTAGAAAATAATTCGTGACGTGAATCAATTGTGACGTGATCAGTTCAGCATAAAAAATGGCTTCTTGCTAGGGGCTGAAGCTTAAAGAAACAAGAAGTTTGAGCTGCAGAAGAGGTTACCATCTTCATTTAATTTCTTCAACAGCTGCGAATCTGAGGGAAGGGCGTACATTGCAACAGCCGTTGCCATCCTCATGGCCCAGCCATGGTGAGGAGCTAGCACCTGAGCATAAGCTACTGGTGCTGCATTCCTGAGTGAGTTGACGCTGAAATAATAGCAGCAGCATTTGATCAGTTGGGCATGCAAGGAAAGTAAATTTTTAAGTGACCACGAATGGAGTACAATGACGGCTTTGTGAGCAACTTGTACTTACTGTGTTAATAGTGTTTGCTCAAACAGAACCTTAACCGCATCAATCCCACGCTTCACTCTAAGTAGATTCCTTGTATGGCTCCCAAGTTCCCTGACTGTGTTTTTCTGAATGTCTAACTCAACCATTGCAGGCAGTGTTGAGATAGACTTGGATGCCTCTAGCAAATCGTCGACCTGTAAACAGTTCGGACGAAGGGATCAGAGAAGAACACGACCAGGCTGCCCATTACATTTGCTCGATTAGGAAAGCAATTCAGAGGCGAAAGCTAGAGCCAAGCAGGGGCCAAAGCTTTTGGGACATCAAAAAGTTGAACCAAGATGCAAGGGGCATGCACCTAGACCAAAACAAAACAAGGCCTTGTTTAGATAGTGAAAAAACTTGCCTTTTCAAATACTATAGCATTTCGTTTGTATTTGACAAATATTATTCAATCATGGCCTAACTAGACTCAAAAGATTCGTATCATGGTTTACAACTAATCTATATAATTAGTTATTTATTTTACCAATTTTAATGCTTCTATGTATACCACATAATATTTGATGTGATGGAGAGAGAGTGAAATTTTCGAGGCATCTAAACAAGGCGCAAGTATCAAATTATTGCACACTATGTTTGCTATCGCAGTGTAACCAGAGGGACGAGAGATCTGCTAAAAGAAGGCAAGCGCAGCAGATAGGATTCCTTGAACTGTTGAACACAGCCTCTGAATCAGATGATATCTGCTCGGATCTAGTTTAGTTGTACTGTTGGAGGTCATTTCGTCCTAATTTGATCTTCTTTTTTTTTTTTGAACTTCTAATTTGATCTTCCTTACTTACGAGCGACCTCAGCTGTCACGTTCATTCAAGTACAGGCAAGCAGCATATATGAAAATAAACCGTGGACTAAATCACGCCAACCAACTACTAGCCTATTACTGAGCGGCGGTTTGGGGGTGTGTGGGGTGGGTGCGAGGAGTGGTATGTAGTAGTAGGTACCTTGGAGACGTAGTCCATCTCGGCGAACTTGAAGCCGATGCCGAGGCAGCCAAAGAGGCCGGAGACGTTTGAGCAGGCTCGCGCGAACGCCCCAACCCCAACGTCCCCCGCCCACGCGGGCGACTGCTTGACGACGGCGGCGAGATGCTCAAACGACGCCGCCATCCGCCGCAGCGGCTTCTCCGCCTCGCTCGACCCCATCGGCGCCGGCGCTCTTGCAATCTGGCCGGGAAGGACGAGTCCGGTCTCCTCCCTTTCGGCGCACCGCTTCGCCCACGCCGCCAGCCTGGGGCACTCCTCCTCAATGCTAAACTCCCCGAACCGCTCGTCATAGCTGAGGAACCACGCCGTGAAGGGCATGAGAGCGACGTCCTCCAAACCGAACCGGTCCTCGTTGCTGAAGTAGGGCTTGTCCCCGAGCACCGTCTCCAGCGTTTTCAATATCTCTACCATCTCGGCCTGCCCCTGCGGCTCCCCCTTGAGCTGCCACAGCCGGGACCCGTAGTCGTAGACCTCCTTGTCGACGTACTCGGCCCAGAACCTGGTCCCCCCGCGCGCATTGGCCTCGGGGAGGGCCTGCGCGGTGGCCGGGAAGGCCTTGTCGACGTATTGGAGGATGATGAGGCCATCGTGGAGGAGGACGGGAATCTTCTTGTTGCTGGCGCGGCGGCGGAGCTCGCTCGTGTTGCCCAGGTCCTGCTCCAGGTACTCGTACGCCAGGCCCTTCTCAGCCAGCGCGATGCGGCACCGCTTCCCTAACGGGCTCACCCAGATGTCCAGCAGCTGCAGACCGGCCTGCTGCTCCGTCTCTCCCGCCATTATTGCCTCTTGGTGGCTCCTCTCTCTCTCGAATGACGACGCCGTGGTGGGGAGAGCTCTGCTTTATAGGCCCGGGAAAGACTCTTGGACTCGTGGTAGCACACTGGAAAAGATTCGGGTGGGTTTTTCTTTTTTTTTTTATGGAAACGACCCCGAAGGGGCTAGAATTCTAGGTATGGCTCCATTAATTCCTGGAACAGTATAAACCCTTCTTTACAGAAAACTCATTAAAGAAAAGGAAATTTCAAACAAAGCAAGAACCTAATTTCGACTAGGCCTGTCGCAAATAAATCCCTTCAAGACACAATTTCAACAAGGTCTGTTTAAATTTATACTGCAACAAGCCATCTCAAGGTCAGTTTAAATTTCTACCACGACAAGCCAGTTCAACGCCCGTCTCATTCTCTGTTCGGCTGCTTTTATAGCCGCTGCTGCTGGCTGCTACCAGTTCAAAGACTACAGTGATGTGTGAGTAGGTAAACAGCCACCACAGCAACTGCAGATGCTGAGGGCCTATTTGGAACGAAGGATTGCAAAACAGAGAAATAGAAAAAATGTAGAAATGGCAGTGGGTGAAAATTGAAAAACCATAGGATTCAAAAATGCAGGAATAGAAAATTTGAGCTGTTTGGATCGCAGGAAACGACAAACGGCATCACCACATGTCCGAGCAACAAAACACCTTTTATTATTTTGTTGAGGAACAAATTATTTCTGTCAATTCACTTAACAATTTTAAGGTTTGATTTACAAACTTATTAATTGGCCAGACATGTTATTATGGTATAGTAATTTCTTTTTTGTGAAAACTAGTATAGTAATATACAATTGTCTTCTTTACTCATGCTAACTTATAATATATAGTGCGGGACCCACGGTGTAGTTATCTGTCTCACCTATAGCACCTGCTTCTTCTACCTCAGTTCATCTTCATCCCACGACCCTTTCTTTTTTTTGGCTCTAAGGCTCAAGTACTTTCAATATGTATTCTAAGGCTCAAGTACTTTCAATATGTACTTTCAATATGTTTATCTTCTTTACATTATTGAACTACTGACCTAAATCGCTTCCATAAATTATGGAGCCTCAATATGTACTTTCAATATGTTTATCTTCTTTACATTACTTGAACTACTGACCTAAATCGCTTCCATAAATTAGCTTCACTCATGGAGCCTGAAATAATTAAGCCAAATGAGTTGGCTCACGCACTCAGCCATCTTAAAAGGCTCTTCGGGCCAGCTTTTTCAGTTGGCTACCACAGAAAGCCATTTGATGAGGCTAGGGACTATTTTGCTAACAGAAGATGTTTTACTGGTCAATCACTGTGATGTTTTGGCTTCATTTTTAGCTCATTAGGGTTTTTTTGAAACTTTCGGATCTAGAGAGTCTCCACACGAGCGAGGAACTAGGAGCGACGAATAAAGCGGTCAAGCAAGCACTAGATTAGCTTGGGCCATGATCAATCACTGTGGTTTTTTGGCTCTAAGGCTCAAGTACTTTCAATATATACTTTCAATAGCTTGGGCCATGGTCAATCACTGTGATTTTTTGGTTCTAAGGCTCAAGTACTTTCAATATGTTTATCTTCTTTACATTACTGAACTACTGACCTAAATCGCTTCCATAAATTAGCTTCACTCATGGAGCCTCAATATGTACTTTCAATATGTTTATCTTCTTTACATTACTGAACTATTGACCTAAATCGCTTCCATAAATTAGCTTCACTCATGGAGCCTGAAATAATTAAGCCAAATGAGTTGGCTCACGCACTCAGCCATCTTAAAAGGCTCTCCGGGCCTGCTTTTTCAGTTGGCTTCCACGAAAAGCCATTTGATGAGGCTAGGGACTATTTTGCTAACAGAAGATGTTTTACTGGTCAATCACTGTGATTTTTTGGCTTCATTTTTAGCTCATTAGGTTTTTTTTGAAACTTTCGGATCTAGAGTTGCCACACGAGCGAGGAACTAGGAGCGATGAATAAAGCGGTCAAGCAAGCACTAGATTAGCTTGGGCCATGGTCAATCACTGTGATTTTTTGGCTCTAAGGCTCAAGCCCGTGTCTTCGCATGCAAAAGCTCGTCAGCTCGTGGGCTGCGCCTAGCGTATGCTTTTTGCGGTCTCCCAAAAAAAAAAGTTTGCGTCATCGATATGTACGGTCTTGACATCGTCTTTAGCGACAGGCGAATCGACGGAGATTTTTTTTATTGCCTCAACTTTTTAAAAGTATCCGAACTTATGCATCAACTCACGCTACACACCCATCTTAATACACCCACACCTTCAGTGCGTAAGCTAGAGCCTACAACCTATATCTAAGTCTATAAGTACATGGCTGAAAGAATCGACAGAGTTGGAAGAAAAAGGTCTGTTGTCCTCTAGCTGTAATTTCATTCTTTCTTGAGGGCCTTGCTGTAAACCCAGGGTGTACTGTGTTATGATTTAATATGAAATTTCAACCCTTTTTCAGAACAAAGGAGAAATAATTAAATGAGTTGCTAAAATATCTAGCTCCATCAGTGCATCAATTCAAGGTCAAGCCTTCATGGATTTACCTAGAAGACCAAGCCTGCCACAAGCAACAATGTGAATTGTGGAAAAAGACTACATAACCCCCTCAACTATTCAGAGTAGTCTACTTCACCCCCAAACTATAAAACCGGATTTTCTACCCCTTGAACTTTCTAAAACCAGTCAAATAACCCCCAAACGGTTTTAGACGGTGATTTTGCTACAATGACGGTGGTTTTGTCTTTTTCTTTTTTATCTATTTCTATTGAATCTTTAAAAAATCAAAATAAATCATAGAAAAATCATAAAATAAAAAATTTAATTTTTTTGGACTCCACATATGTAGATCTACACAAAGGTGACCATATAATATAGTATGCTTTAGTATAAAGTTTTTGTTATAGCTTTAGATCTATGTTTTCTATAATTAATTAAATAATTCATAGCTGCAGTTTCTATGGTCTAATTATGGTAAAATTTTTATGATGAGATAATTATTATATGCTTGAACTATGGTAAAAATTTCATACTCATTGGATCATATATAATAAATTATAATTTATTATATATGATCCAATGAGTATGAAATTTTTACCATAGTTCAAGCATATAATAATTAGTTCATCATAAAAATTTCACCACAATTAGACCATATAAGCTGCAGCTATGAATTATTTCAATTAATTATAGAAAACATAGATCTAAAGCTACAACAAAACTTTATACTAAAGCATACCATATTATTTGTTCACTGTGTAGATCTACTCACGTGGAGTCCAATAAAATTAAATTTTCTATTTTATGATTTTTCTGTGGTTTACTATGTTTTTTAAAGATTCAGCGAAAAAACTAAAACCAATGTTACTATAGCAAAACCACCGTCTAAAATTGCTTGGGGGATAATTTGACCAGTTTTAGAAAGTTCAGTGGGTAGAAAATCTAGTTTTATAGTTTAGGGATAAAGTAGATCACTCTAAATAATTGAGGGGGTTATGTAGACTTTTTCAATTGGAGAACCAGCGGGGGAGCGCTATGCCGGCCGACGTTTTCTCACCAGGCTTGTCCCCATTAATAACCAGTCCCCGGAGTCACAGTCAAAATGCGCCGACGTTTTCTCACTGGGGCTTGTTCCCATTAATAATTAGTCCCCGAAGTCACAATCCAAATGCGACGTGTCCATCTACTTGCGAGACTTTAATTTTCCAAATGCCTTTTTGGTTTTCAGACATCACTTCAACCGGTGCCCAACAGGTGCCGATGTTTGAATTTTTTTTTTCTAACATTAGTGCAAGTAGATGCACCAGTGTTTGCTCATTAAATAATCGTTGCTAGTCTTGAAAAGCTGGAGCACTGCAGACAAGGAAGAAACGAGTGAATATTTTAAATCATAAATTGTAGGTCCCGCTAGGAAAAAGAGCGATGCTTGACACTGCTGCGTCTATTAGTGAAGCTAGTAATCTTTTGACGTGACGTTTCAAGCATTAGCAGTGTTGCCTCGCGCTGTGGAAGGCCTAGTAGGTCTGTGTGCGTCTGTGAGTGTGCGTGTAGAGTGCGTGTGGTGTGTCAGTATGGGTGTGTATATGTACAGCTGTACTAGTAAAAATGTGAAATGGACATAAGACTCAAGATTTGGGGCAGTTCACAGCCGGCCAAAGAAAAGCTTTTAGTACAAAGCAAAAGTGTTACACCACGAGAAGGAAGAACAGCAACAGGTTAAGGCAAGGGCTTCTTATTAATAACAAACGCCTGGGCATTGGACCGGCCATAGAAAGAGCAAAAGGGGTAGTCAACCAAACAGTCTGCGTCATTCACACAGGCTATTAGAACAAGAGAGAACACACTGAAAGAGGTGGAGTTAGGCTGACCAACAAACGCATGGGCATTGGACATTTGGACCGGCCATAGAAAGAGCAAAAGGGGTCAGTCATCTTGAGTCAACCAAACAGTGCGCCATTCACACAAGCACAGCCTCTTTTTAGAAGAACAGAGAACACTCAAGAAAAAGAGGTGGTCGCCAGAAAGAGAGGTGCACCATTCACACAAGCACAAGCGCAAGGCAAACCAATCAGTCAGGAGAGGAGGACCAAGCGTCAGCCTGGTTGGCTGAGTCCCGGGGCTTGTCCCCATTAATAATCAGTTCCAGGAGTCACAATCGAAATACGACGTGCCGACATTTTCTCACCGGGGCTTGTCCCCATTAATAATCAGTCCCCGGAGTCACAATCGAAATGCGACGTATCCGTCTAGACTTTAATGGTTTCGTTGATCTCATTAGGGCTTTGTTTAGATTCCAAAATTAGTGCACCAAATTCACTATGCAGAATTCCTATTCCCCGTCACATCAAAAACGTCAAGACATATATAGAATCTAAATATAGATGAAATAAAAAACTAATTATTACGCGACAGTTGTCAGACTTTCATGGCATCTAACATTTTAAGCGCAATTAATCAATGTTTGAACAATTATTACCAAATAAAAATAAAATTGCTATAGTGTGACGGGACATCTACTATGCAGATTTTGGCCACCAATTTTGGTAACTAAACAAGACCTAGGAATGCGATCTTTCGAGAGCTGCGTATAGTTAGGCCTTCCACTCCAAATGCCTTTTTGTTTTCCGACATCACTTCTACCGGTTCCCCAGCACTATAGCTGCCGATGCTTGAAAAAATTTCCAGGCATCGGCACAAGTAGAAACACCAGCGTTTGCTCATTAAATAATCGTTGCTAGTCTTGAAAAGCTGGAGTACTACAGACACGATGTTTTTGAATCACAAATTGTGGGTCTCGCTAGGGAAGAGAGTGATGCTTGACACTGCAGCTTATACTGCTCGTGAAGCTACGGTAGTAATTACTTTCTTTTTGATTGCAGGGCTTTGTATGTGTGCGCGTGTAATTGGAGTTATCACAGAGAGGGGGCTTGGGCTGAAAGGCGGTTGGTGAGGGAGAGAGCGGAGCGGCTCCGACAGCGCGGCGGCGCGCGCGCCGACGAGGATTCCGGCGAGGGCAAGGGGACTCCGGCCATCAAAACTAGGAGAATCGCATCAGGAGGTCGCGCTCTACCGATCGACCGGTGAGTTTTCCCTTCCTTCGACTGCTTCCCCGGCCATGGCGTCGCCTCGCGATGAGGATCCCCTGTTCAGAGCGCTTAGAGATAGAGACGCCGGGCGAGCTGCGCATGGCATGGTTCCCTCGCATGAGGAAGGTAGGAGAGCTTGGTCGCAGGAGGAGTTGGCTAGGGATTCTAGCTCGCAGGGGAGGATACAGCGGATTGTTCAATTGGGGAGTTCATCTAGCGCTCCGTCAGGGACTGAATCGATACCTGTTCTATCTGCACTTGATCAGGGAGAGTGGCCAAATTTGGGAGTGATTCCGAATGGTAAACCTGGGAATCGCAGACTTACAATGGCTCCGGGGAGATTGGAGGATAGGTTGGTAGCAACTGGTTACCAACCGACAACTAAGGGAGGTAAGCTGGAAGCAAAGAGGATTTTGGCCAATGAGATCAAACAAAGCTTGTTCAGCAATGAAAATGGTGTACAGAGCTCGGATGGGGGTAAGGGAGAACAGTATATGGAGGACCTCGAGATAGCTTGTCCTAGCCTTGAAGCAGCCATGGATAGAATGCTGAAAGTGCAAGGGAAGCCTGCTGAGATGACTGAGAAACAGGGGAGTACTGAAGAACAGATGAATGTTGGGAGACAGAGCAATTTTGAACATAGGCAGAGTTTGGTACTGGGCCGAGATGATACGAGATATAGTCATTCTTGGGCTCCAAAAGGCCCTGGGCCCAAACCTGGCTTTTACTGGATCCCCAAGAATGCTATCAACCTGGATGTGCATTATCCAGCCAGCAAGAGGGAGGTGTGGCTTTTAGGTCACACGGCAAAGAAGGTGAGAGTTCTTCCTCCACCGCCGCCGCTTACCAGCTCGTTTGCGCAAGTTGTGAGAGCTTCGATGGCTGAGTGGAGGAAAGGCAAGAGGAAGCAAGAAGACTGGGGGCCGGCGGGTTGGATGGATCAAGATGATAGCCTGGGGGAAGAGCTGGAGGAGATGAACCAGAGAAGGCAAGGGAATCATCCTGTGAGATTCACAAGGGAGGACCGACAGGGGAGAGGATACCAGGGAGCTGTGCAGGGGGGGCGCGAGCAAGACAGAGGTGCTGCAAGCCGGCAAGGGGGAGAGCGCCCTGAAGGTAACCGTCATCCTTTTCCTCCCAATTTTCGTAGCCAGTCGAATTTGGGGGGTAGAGGGGGAGGACAAAACCCAAGTGCTGGTTTTCGCCAAGAATATCGACCTCAGGCACAGGATAACTGTCAGGAGAAGGGCAGAGACCAGGGGAGACTGATTGTGGCTAAGCCTACCAACCAGGGAGGTAACTATCCGACTAATCCCAAGGAAATGAGATGCTATAATTGCTTGCAAGTAGGACATCTGCAAGTAGACTGTCAGAATGAATCTGTATGCTACAGATGCAATGGTAGGGGCCATATGGCTGCTGATTGCAGGAATCAGTCCATCAGGGAGATTAAGATGTATGGATATGGCATTACTGGTTATGGTTTCTATGAATTGAATATCCCTAATGCTGCTGTTAAGGTTGTGCAAACTGCTGGGGTGCTCACTGTGTTGGAGGGAGAGGCTGATGAGTATAAAGTGGAGAGGGAGCTCAAAAACTTGGTGAAAAGGGAGTGGGACTTCAAGGTCAAGATCATGGGACATAATGAATACCTTGTGATTTTTCCAGATAAGGAGTCCTTGGACACTTGGACTAGGGTTGGAGAATTTAGAATGAAGTTGTATGGGCTGAAGGTGGAGCTGGTCAAGACTCTGAGGAGTCCAGAGACCTCCTCAGTTCTGCAGACTGTGTGGGTTAAAATTCATAAAATCCCTGATTATGCTCTTGAGGTTGAAGCTGTTAAAGCAGTGGCAAGCTTGGTGATGGAGCCTTTGGTGGTGGATGAGGTAAGTCTGATCAGAGCAGGTCCAGTTAGAGTGCAAGGGAGATGCAGAGATCCTGGTGTGATTGATTGCTCAATAGAGGTGTTCTTTAATGGGAGAGGTGTTATGGTCAGATATGAACCTGAAGAAAAACCCATGGGCAGGACCAGAGGGGCTCCTCCTCCACCTGGACCAAAGAAAACTGATGATAATCAAGATAAAGGAGGGGATAAAGATCAGGGGAAGGATGCTAACAAAAAAAGCACAAGTAAATTTGATAGGTTTCAAAACCTGGACACTGAGGGAGATGGATCTTATGGGGAGGATATGGATGAAGAATTGGAGAATGCTGAAATGGAAAATACAGAAGGAATTCAGTCGAGAGAGGTGACTCCTCTTGCTGCTTTCCATCCAAGTATGGGGATGCTGAAAGTGATTGATATGCAACAGGAGGGAGAGCTTGAAGAAACCAGGACTGATATGATTGGTGAGGGAGAGGAACAACAGGAACTTTCACCTCATGAACACCAATTTTTGATACATGGGGGAGATAGGGATTACCTAATGAACAAGTCTAGCTGGCCCAAGTTGCTGACCAACAAAGAAAAGGAATGTGGAGAGTGCCTCACACAGGAGTTGATGCTTGTGAGCCCTGAAAATGCAAACATTCCAAAAGGTCGAGGTGACGAGGGAAAGGAGGAGGAAGCAATCATGGATAACTGGTCTGATGTGAGCAGGGAGTCTGATGAAGAGGATGCTTCTCAAGGGTGGCAAGTTTCTCAATCAAGAAAAGGGAGGAGGAAGAGAGCCAAAACAGTTGTTGTAGCTACTAGAACCAGCAATAGAGTGCCAAGAGATGGAAGGTCTATCTCTGAAAAAGCAACTGCCAGGGTGGCTGCCAAGAACTGCCTGACTAAGTCTGCTACAACTGCAAGGGAGAACACTGGGGGGACTGCTGCTAATTCAGGTAATAGCCTTACTAGCAATCCTTTTACTATTTTGAATAATACTAGTGACTCTGAACTGCATGCTGTTTTGAATGATTTGAATGTTACTTCTGATAATATTGTGAAGCAAATTGATATGTTCAAAGCTGAGGAGCTTGTTAGGGCTGCTCTAGCAGAGAAAAATTGCAGGTTGTACCTTGAGAAATTGAGGGAGAAAGATAATATTGTTACTGAAGAACAAATCAGTGATTTAGCTATGAGAGTTATTGATAATAAGGAAAGGTTGTCAACTGCAGTGGAACAACCTGAACAAGAAGAGGAGCCTGAAATGTTAGAGGAGGGGGTGGGGAATAAGTTTCCTAAATGAGGCTCCTATTCTGGAATATCAGGGGTCTGGGAAAGACCAGAAAAAGGAACCTAGTAGGGGAGCATGTAATGCAAGAAGGTCTGGATGTGATAGCCATCCAGGAGACTATCAAAGCTGATTTTGAGGACTGGGAGTTAACAGAAATGTCAGGGAACAGGGAGTTTTCTTGGATATGGATTGCTGCTAGAGGTCACTCAGGAGGCTTGTTGACTGGTATCAGTAGGGAGGGATATGAAGTGGAAGATTCCATCATCTCAGATTATGCTCTGGGAGTTTTAGTAAGAGACAGAATCACTAATTACAGGTTTTGGATTGTAAATGTTTATGGACCAGCTAATCATGATCTGTCAAATGATTTCATTGGGAGTCTTCAGAATTTATGCAATGAGGTTGCTTTACCTATCATTTTAGGGGGAGATTTTAATTTGATCAGAGACAACAAGGATAGAAACAGGGGCCAAGGGGACCCTAGGTTGATGAATTTGTTTAATGATTTCATTGGAGAGTTCCAATTGAGGGAGCTGTTTGTGAAAGGCACTAAATATTCTTGGACAAACAAACAGACTGATCCTCTCTTGGTTAAACTGGATAGGATCCTAGTTTCAGCCAGCTGGGATTTGCACTTTATGAACAGCTATGCTTGGTACAAGCCTAGAGTAGGGTCGATCACTCACCTCTACTTTTGGATACTTGGGAGCATAGAGAGCGAGAAAACAAAATACTTTTTCTTTCAAGAAAAATGGTTTAAGATGGAGAGATTTGTCCAGATGATAAGCAAAGCAAATGGATCCAATTGAAGGATGCAGTGTACACGGAAACTATTCTTTGAACTATTGGCACCAATGTCTGCAGGGGCTGAGGCAGTAATTGAGGGACTGGAATTTGAGGGTAAATGGGGAGCAAAACAAAATTAAAGGGAGTATTAATAAGAGGATCGAAGAGATTGATAGGATAGCTGAGAAAAGATTGTTGTCTATGGAAGAATGGGATGAGAGGCTAAAATGTGAGGAGAAACTGGAAGAAATGATTAATTTGGAGAAACTACAGTGGAAGCAGATGGCTGGAAAGAACTGGGTTTTACAAGGAGATGCCAATACTAGTTTTTTTCATTTGTTTATGAATGGGAGAAGGAAAAAAGAATTCGATCTTGGTTTTAGAGTCTGACCAAGGGGAATTGAGAAGTCAAGAGGACATAACTAATCACATAGTGAGCTACTATAAACAACTCTTTGGGAATAGTGGGGAGTATACTGTGAAACTGGGAGATAATTTACGGCCGGAGAAGTATTGCTTGAGTGAAACAGATCGATGGGGTTAATAAAACCTTTTTCTATGGAGGAGATCAAGCTTACCATTATGGATATGAAAGAGAATTCAGCTCCTGGGCCCAATGGCTATAGTGTTTCCTTTTTCAAAAATGCTTTGGGAGATCATTAAATTGGATTTGGGGGATATGTTTAATGACTTCGGGCTAATCAATTGGATATTAAGAGATTGAACTTTGGTGTGATCACTTTGGTCCCTAAAGTGAAGGAGGCCAGATCTGTGAAAGACCCATATGTTTGCTTAATGTGGACTACAAATGCTTTACTAAAGTCTTAACCAACAGATTGGTCCCAATTGCTCAAAACATTGTGGGAGAGAACCAAACTGGATTCATCAAAGGGAGAAACATACTGGATGGGGTAGTGGTATTACATGAAGTTTTGCATGAGCTCCAGAAAAGTAAAGCAAGAGGACTCATATTGAAGATTGACTTTGAGAAGGCATATGACAGGGTGAGATGGAATTTTTTGGAGGATGTGATGAAAGGGAGAGGTTTTCCACCAAAATGGATTTCCTGGGTAATGAGCACCGTCGAGAGGGGAGAGTCTCGTATCAATGTAAATGGGGACGGGAGTGCATACTTTAGGACTTATAGAGGTCTGAGACAGGGGGACCCTTTGTCCCCACTGCTGTTTAACATAGTTGCTGATGCCTTGGGAGTTTTGCTGCAGAAAGGCATTGAGAATGGTCATCTTAAGGGAGTTTTGACTAATCTCATCCAGGGGGGAGTATCACATATACAATACGCTGATGACACTGTCATCATGATTGACCCTGAGGAGAAATATATCAGGAATTTGAAGCTTATCCTTTACTGTTTTGAATGGCTCTCAGGCTTGAAAATCAACTTCCACAAAAGTGAAGTGTATGTTTTTGGGGTTCCTCAGGAAGAAAAGGAGAAATTGGCAAATATGTTGAATTGTGCTCTAGGCTCTTTTCCCATGACTTACCTGGGTATCCCTGTGAGTTTCAAACATTTGAATATGGAGGTTTTCAGGCCTTTGGCACAAAAGATCAGGAAAAGGCTAGATCCTTGGAGGGGGAAACATATGACTTCTGGTGGGAGGCAAATACTGACTAATACCTGTCTGGGGAGTATTCCTTTGTACTGCATGGGATTCTATTTGCTAAAAGATGGGATTCATAAGGAATTCGACTCCATTAGAGCCAAGTTTTTCTGGCAAGGTGCAGAAGACAAGTTTAGATATCATATGGCTGGTTGGGAGATCATTAACAGGCCAAAAGAGCAGGGAGGCTTGGGTATAATCAATACCAAGTTAATGAATGAATGCTTAATCACTAAATGGGTATGGAAAGTATTCCAGGAACCTGAGAGCTTATGGTTCAGAATCATTAAGGCAAAATATCTGGATGAAAATGGCTTTTTTGGTTCTAATGGAGCAGGGGGATCACAGTTTTGGAAGGGTCTACATAGTGTCAAACACCTTATAGATTGGGGCTCTTCTTTCCAAGTTGGGAATGGAGATCACTGTAGGTTCTGGGAGGATTGCTGGGCAAAACCTGTCCCATTGAAAATATATTATGGGAATTTGTACAAATTGGTGAGAGATCCTTTAGCATTTGTCGTGTGATTGCGGGGAGGATGGGGAGTGGTATGTAGACTTCAAAAGATCTTTAAATACTCAAGAATATGTAGAATGGTTGGGCTTATTAGATGATCTGAAAGACATAGCTCTGACAGACAATAAAGCTGATAAAATGGTTTGGGAGTTAGAAAGCAAGAAGGCTTTCACTACTAAATCTCTTTACTGATTCGGTCGATAGAGGGACTACTTGTAGGATAGCTAAATATATCTGGAAGAGTAAAGTTCCTCTGAAAATCAAGGTTTTCTTGTGGCAAGTCATAAATGACAACCTACAGTCTGCACAAAACCTGGTTAAAAGAAACTGGAAGGGGGCGATAAACTGTTGTCTATGTGGGTTAACTGAGTCTGTTGATCATATCTTTTTTGAATGTCCCATGGCTAATTTGTCTGGAGCTTTGTAATGGGAGTGTTTAACCTTGATTCTTATCCTAATTCTTTGGAGGAGTTCTCGCAAACTTGGCTTAGGGAGAAATTAACTTGTCAAATCAAATGGCCATCTTTATTCTTGCAGGGATCACTTGGGCTCTCTGGTTATCCATAAACAAGATGGCGATCTCCAAAGTTGTGCCAAAGGCATCTACTGACGTTATCTATCATGCCATATCGCATATGCAGACCTGGAGCGTGGCGCTTAAGGAGAAGGACGAAAGCAAGTTTCAGCAGCTGAAGACGGTGGCCCTGGACGGTTTGAAGAACTTTCGGCCAACAAATGTGCATTTGTCCTCGGTAGTTGAAATGTAATTAGGAGTACCTGAGCTAAACTTGTTACTATCTGTTGCTTCTTTTGGGAGAGGGAGAGGATGAGAACTGTTTCTGCACGCTGGAATCCCCAGCTTTCCTTTCATTGTACTGCTACTATGGCTTTCAATAAAAGTCGAGGTTTCTCTCTTTAAAAAAAAAGCTACGGTAGTAATTTTTTTACGTGACATTTTAAGCATTGGCAGTGATGCCTCCCGCTGTGGAAGGCCGTATAGGTCTGTGAGTGTGCGTGTAGAGTGCGTGTGGTGAGTCTTGTATGGGTGTGTGTATTAAGTATAGGGGCGTAAAAAAAATGAATTGGACAGAAGACTCAAGATTTGGGGCTGCTCACAGCCGGCCAAAGAAAAGCTTTTAGTACAAAGCAAAAGTGTTACCACACAAGAGGGGGAAGAACAGCAACAGGTTAAGGCAAAGGCTTCTTATTAATTACAAATGCATGGGCAGTGGACCGGCCATAGAAAGAGCAAAAGGGGTCAGTCATCTTAAGTCAACCAAACAGTCTACACCATTCACACAAGCACAGCCTCTCATTAGAAGAAGAGACAACACAAGAAAGAGAGGTGGCAGCCAGAGGAGTTAAGCTGACCAACAAACGTCATTGGACCGGCCATAGAAAGAGCAAAAGGGGTCAGTCATCTTAAGTCAAGCAGACAGTGCACCATTCACACAAGCACAGCATCTTATTAGAAGAAGAAAAAACACTCAAGAAAGAGAGGTGGTCGCCAGAAAGAGAGGTGCACTATTCACACAAGCACAAGCAGGAAGACGAAAGAAGGCTTTATGCGCAAGGCAAACCAATCAGTCAGGAGAGGAGAACCCAACGTCAGCCCGGTTGATTGAGTCCCGGGGCTTGTCCCCAATAGAGCACTCACAGTGCAGACTCTATTATAGAGTCTAAAACTATTTATTACTCTTCAATTAATGATATTTTGTTGATGTGGCGGTATATTTATTGAAGAAAGAGGGTGAAAAACCAAGACTCCAGGTCCACAATCTTCGAGGTAATAAATAGATTTAGACTCTATGATAAAGTCTTGCATTGTGAGTGCCCTTAATAATCAGTCCCCGGAGTCACATTCGAAATGCGAAGTGGCGACGTTTTCTCACCGGGGCTTGTCCCCATTAATAATCAGTCCCCGGAGTCACAATCGAAATGCGACATGTTTATCTACTTGCGAGACTTTAATGGTTTCATTGATCTCATTAGGGCATCCATAGTGCAGATTCTACCATAGAGTGTAAAACTATTTATTACCCTTCTATTTATAATATTTTGCTGATATAGCGGTATATTTAATGAACAGAGAGAGAGAAAAAACCAAGACTCCAAAGTCTTATTTAGACTCTAAGTCCACAATCTTCAAAGTAATAAATATGCTTAAACTCTATGATAAAGTCTTGTATTGCGAGTGCCCTTACGAACACGATCTTTCAAGAGCTGTGTATAGTTAGGCCTTCCACTCCAAATGGTTTTTTGGTTTTCAGAGATCACTTCTACCGATGCAGCTGCGGATGCTTGAAAAAATTTCCAGGCATCGACGCAAGTACAAGCACCAGCGTTTGCTCATTAAATAATCGTTGCTACTCCCTCCGTTCCAAAATATTTGTCGCTTTCGCTTCCCGAGAAATAACTTCGACAAAATATATAGTAAAAATATTAATATTTATGGTACATAATTAGTATCATTGGAAAGATCTTTGAATCTAGTTTTTTAACAAATTTATTTAGAAATACAAATGTTGTGCATATTCTCTACAAATCAAGTCAAACTTGTGGCACTGTTGGCATTTCTTAGCATCATTACTAGAATTAGCAACGTCACCAAGAAATACCTCAACGATAGTTCTATTTGTTTACAGAATGAATCCGCAAGCACACGGAATTATCGTTGTAGCACTTCACCCGGGAGTATTCGGGTATCATTCATTTATAATTTTCCGTAGGAAGGCATGGTGTAAGAGTCTATAGTAGGAACAAAGATGTATGATAGACCACAACTCAATACAGGGATAAATCATGATGGTTTTGTGATAATGCGACACACACTAGGGCCAACCTCAAGGATAAAAGGGAAACAAATAATGAATGAATATTCCAAAGCGGAGCAGGCGTTCTAATATAGCCGTGCAAAGAACCAATCAATGATCACACAACATATATGACTGTAATTAGAGTTGAGCATGAGATAGACAGGGAGAACGCGGTAACTGGTCTGCCAGTCGATGGCGGCATTTACGAACTCCTACACGACATACGAATGTGGGGGATTACAAAGGACGGACATGGCTGTCACCACCTGCCGCCTACCACCTCAATCGAGGCATGCCGTCATATCCGAAGGCCCCCTCGCATTCAGACACCACGTCCACATACTAAGGAACTACCTATGACCCCATGGACTCCCACCCTTCGGATGGACGAGCTAGACATAGGCACTGAACCAACAAAAAAAGACTTCTCGAAGGGCAGCATTCTTGCCAAACCAGTTCCCGAAGGTACAACGAACCGTCATCTCTACTCCGTCATATATATGTGTTGCATGAATGGTTAAGCATAAAGTTGCACATGTTAAGATTATGACATTTGGACTATATATTAGTTCATATATCAAGATCATAACATGAATACAACTATACTCTAGTTCATATGCAATGCAATATAAAAGATAGGAGAACTTGAATATGGAAGAACTCTTCATAGTAATCTTATCAAGACTTGATCTTTCTTCCAAGGAGACAAGCTCTCCAAGTAGCTTTGCCTTACTCCAAGGTACTACTAATACTAAACTACTACTAAGGCTAAGTACTACACGAGAGGAGGTGGAGAGGAGGCTCCAAATGAGGTGTGTTGAGAGAGGGAACCCTCCCCCTTTATTTATAGTCTCCTTGAGGTGGGAATCAACTCTTAGCTACACCATTTGGGACCAAACAACCCGCGGTGCGCTGCTCCTTTGCGGGAATACCCACCGCCATTGAGTGTGGGCTGTCATCATGGCCGCCAGGCCAAGTCTGGGCCTGATTGGTGCCTGCGCAGGCGCGCCCGCACCCGGGGCACGCGCGCGCCCTCTAGGGCTCAGCTAGGCCCCATCTTTTGCAGGCACGTCGGCATCATCGTTAGCTTTCTGTGGCCGGGTGGATCACCTCAATCGGAGTTTGGATGCATCCGGGGCGCCCAATTTACTGAGGTATGCTCCTTTGCCATAGACATGCTTGTGCTTGGGCTAGGTCCCCTCGGCCTTATCTTCGCTATTGCTTCTGGAGTTGGACTGGATGTAGACTTGCTCAGTTGAGCTGGTGCATGGGAGTTTCCCAGGTTTGATCTTTGATTAGGCATCTCAGACCATTTGTATTGATTCGGCATTTCGTGCTTTCTCAAATGGTGCCTTTTTGGTATGAATCCCTTGTATTTGGTGTTGATTCCTGTGAAGTGACAATTCTTCCAATACAAGTGGAATTCGATCAGTAGCAAAGGTATATGTGTATAAAAATATATAATTCTCTCTTTTTCATCTTAAATTGGCGGTTATAAATCGGAGTTAAGGACCGCCAACAAGATCCCCCAAGCTTACCCCTTGCTCGTCCCGAGCAAGGCTGGGCTTTTGGATTGTTGATCAGAAGTTGCTACAATGCCGATCATATTTCAAATATACCAAGTTTATAAGTAAGTTTTCAATCTATTTGAATAGATCGGCATTTCTATCCACCCTTCTATTATTTTGAGCCAATGGGGCTTTTTAGCCTTATCGAGTCTTGGGCGATTGCAAGACAGAACAGATTCATGGACTTTGCTTATCATTCATCCCAGGCTCAACCATCTTTCCAGAGGTTTTTTTGAAAGTTTTGTAAATAAAAAAGTTAGTTTCTCAAATGATTCTCTCGATCACTCAAAATGTATAAGTATCTCACCAAAGGCATTTGGAGGTGTTGCCTTTCTTTCATAACCTACTACTAAGGCTGAGAGTGGAGCTTTGGGTAGGTATGAAAGTGGGCATACTTGAATCACATATATTGCCAAGTCAAAAAATGGACCAGACGGAGATACAAGACATACACCTTGATCGAGATGTGCAAGTGTGTGGAATGAAGAAATGGTTCCTATATTTGTGGTATTTTTTTTGGAACTCCATGCATCATGATAATCTCTCTTTATTGGTGGATGATGGATTGAAGGAGTATGGGCTATATATTGAACGGGGATCTAAGATTTCCCGTTTGTCTAATTGGTGGGACCTTTGTCCTCTTATGCCCCTTGGCATTTTTTTGAATAAATAACATAGCCCATAGCTTTATCTCTAGTACATGATGAACTGGAGAGATGTCATGATGGAATGCGTGGAGTGCTTTTAGCAACTAATGGGATGCGCAATCCTCAGGGTAAGAATCGGCATTTTATTTGGTGTACTGATGCGCGACTTCGAAGTAGAAGTCGATGTTTTTGGTGGATGATAGGGGTGCATGTCGTGCGCAACTCTCAGTGTAAGAGTTGATGAATTATTTGGTGGGTGCAAGTGAATCTCAATCAATGGTGTATGATCGTAGTCTAACATCGATCACAACAATTTGACCCTAGCTCAATGATCCGACAAGTAGCATATGACAGAAGGTTTTGCTAAGATATAAATGTCATATAGCTCTGGTAGGAATTTAATCATCATAGAGGAGCATGCTAAAGTTTTTGAATTTTGTAAAGCAAATACCCAAGTTCATCACAAAGAAGAAGCAAGCGTCAAATCATCCTACTATCTCACTTCTGACAATAACTTAGATAGAAATGGGGTCCATACTAAAGTTGTTCACGAAAAATAGGAATTTTAGCAAGGAATAAAAAGTATGCAAACTGTTCATCAATCGGTGAGAATAGGAATGGAGCGACAAATTTTTAATAACCCATCAATTTTTTTTAATTAAGCAATAAGAAATAGAGAGTGAGAAGATGCGCAAACGAAATGGTTTTGTTTGGTTGACGCGGTTGGTGCATCTCGTCGTGCCTCCCCTCCCCCCC
The DNA here is from genome assembly GCA_018135685.1 of Themeda triandra. NCBI lineage: Eukaryota > Viridiplantae > Streptophyta > Magnoliopsida > Poales > Poaceae > Themeda > Themeda triandra. Next base: position 24,340 of record JAENPR010001249.1, on the reverse strand, counting down.
CCCCCACACTTGTTTTTGTACTGTTCTTTATTCTTTCATGCAACAAAAACAAGTGTAGACAAGTCGAGGTGCACAAATAGTGTATATATATAATCTTCATTGAATTAAAAACTGGATACAATAGGCACACTTTTTGGAATACAAAAATTGAAAGGGAAATAAATGCTTGAAATAAAACGTGTGTGCCTGATTATTTGTGCCGCGATCTAATGGGCATCAGCCACTCCTGCTGCCCTGGCCACATCCTCAAGTTCTTCGAACATTTGGGTTTGAATAGCGTTGATTTCCTCCCCAAGCTTGATTTCCGTGGTGCTATGCACTCCACTAACCTAGCTCTGAGGTATCTGATATAAGCAGATAATTCTTTTATCTGCTTATTCATACCAGCCCTAGTTCATCCCTTGGGTTTTAGTGGATCCTCGCCGAACAACCCATCGGGCTGTCCACGAAGTGGAGGTTCGCAAACAAGGCGAGGAGCACCGGGATATGGGCTTCCGTCATGCCTTAGAAGCCTTTTTCCCTCCACCTGGGACATTTGCTCCTCCAACTGTGTAGGAGAAACTAGGAGCCTTAAAAGAGGATGAGTCAGACGGCTTAAGGTGTTTGCTAGGGTGGCTATCTTTTGAAGTACCAGGTGGTGCTTCAATGGCGAGGAGGACGGGTGGAGCCTCTTCCTTCCCTCTTTTCTCTAGGAAACTCTTAGCAAAAGTAAGAGCTTTCTCCCTACAGAATGGAGCAGAGGATGGAGGGGGAAGGAGAGCCATTGTTGCTAAACTTCTCAAGAGAGGAGGAATGGCTTGTGAATTGGTGAGAAGAGAAGAGAGGTGAGAGCTAAATTTATAGGTGGAGAGCAGGCCCCACGACTCCCTACGCAAGGAAACAAGAAATCCCCGCGATGCTGAACATTGGGACGAGATGGTAAGTTTTGGGAAGAAAATCAGGGGCCAGAGGCCACCTACTAGGCGCGCGCGCCTGAGGCTGGCAGGTCAGGTCCTCGCCCGATTTTCTTTCCATACTTTGTCCTGCCCAAATTCAAATTTGAATTTGATGGGGAATTTCCAGTTTGGCTGATTGATTGGCGTGATTGATCCTCTAATTCGAAAATTAAATAAAGATAAAATATTTTTGAAAATCTTTTTATAAAATAGATAAAACAAAAAGCATTTTTAGAGGATAAAAAACATTTTTGAAGAGAAAATGCTCTTTGCCCCTTTTTTTGAAAATAGTTTAGACAAAATAGATTAATTAAAATAATCGGGCATAATTAAATCTATTCTATCTATTTCTTGATTAAAATCTAAATTATGAGAAGGCTCAAGGAAGGGTTTTAGACGCTGATCGTTCACCTTGAAGATGTTACCGTCGTCGTCTCGAATGGTGATTGCCCCATGGGATGATGTGTCGACGACGGTGTACAGTCCTTTCCACTTGCTTCACAATTTTCCCTCACCGAATAGCTTCACCTTGAAGTTAAACATCAGGACTAGATCACCCTGATGGAAGGTCTTGAGCTTGATTCGGTTATCGTGCCATCTTCTTGTTCTTTCCTTACATAGCTTGGCACTTTGATAAGCCCTCTCTTGCCATTTCTCTAGCTCGGCAATTTGCTTTTGTCAGTTTCTGCCAGCTAGCTTGAGGTCCATATTCCAGCTTTTTGTTGCCCAGTAAGCTCGATGCTCGAGCTCCACTGGCAAATGGCAACTCTTCCCGTATACCAGCTGGAAAGGTGACATGCCGATAGGGGTCTTGTAAGCAGTCCAGTATGCCCAGAGTGCATCAGGGAGCTTACTTTTCCACCCCTTTCCCATGTCGTTGACCGTCTTCTGCAGGATGTTCTTGATTTGCTTGTTCGAGGTCTCAGCCTGGCCACTCGTTTGAGGATGATAAGGAGTGGCGATGTTGTGCTTGGCCCTAAGCTCCTTCAAGAGTGCTCTGAATGTTTTGTTAATGAAATGCGATCCTCCATCGCTTATCACCATGCGTGGTGTTCCAAAGTGAGAGAAGATGATCTCATGGAACATCTTTCTGGCATGCTTGGCATCAGCTGCTCGACAGGGCATGGCCTCGACCCACTTGGACACGTAGTTAACAGCAACGAGGATGTACTCGCAATCATGGGACTTCTGGAAGGGTCCCATGTAATCGATGCCCCACACATCAAATATTTCTATTTGAAGGTTGTAGTGGAGGGGCATCGCATTGCGTGCTGTAATACCTCCTTTGAACTGGCACTTCCGACACTTCCGAATGAATTCTTTGGTGTCCTCATACATCGTCGGCCAGAAGAATCCGCACTGCCAGATTTTGGCTTGTGTGCGGAATACTCCGTAATGACCCCTGTATGGTGCCAAATGGCATTTCTCGATGATTTGTAGCCCTTCTGCTGTTGGCACACATCTCCTCACCAAGCCATCGGAACACACCCGATACAGGTACAGGTCATCCCAAAGGTGACGTCGGCTTTTGACTTGTAACTTCCTCCTGTTTTTGCCCGGTGGTACGTATCCTGCAACCATGTAATTCACAATGTTTGCATACCACGGGTTGGATTCCGTCACCTTCAGCAGCATGTCCTCGTGTAGAAAGTAATTTATAGGTAACTCCTGCATGTTAGTTACCTGCATACACGACAAATGATCCGCAATGGTATTTTCTACTCCTTTCTTATCTTTTATTTCAAGGTCAAACTCTTGGAGTAAAAGAATCCAGCGAATCAAGCGAGGTTTGGCGTCTTTCTTAGTGAGCAAATATTTCAAAGCAGCGTGATCCGTATAAATGATCACTTTTGCTCCCACTAAGTAAGACCGAAACTTATCGATAGCAAAGACGACTGCCAAGAGCTCTTTCTCTGTGGTAGCGTAGTTGAGCTGAGCCCCTATTAGCGTCTTGCTAGCATAAGCTATTGCATGATGCTTCTTATCTTTGGTTTGGCCAAGGACCGCACCAATAGCATAGTCACTAGCATCACACATGATCTCAAAGGGTTGAGACCAATCGGGAGGTTGGATGATCAGTGCTGAGATTAGTGCTTGCTTAAGGGTATGAAAAGCTTTTAAGCACTCATCTGTGAACTCAAAAGGTGCATCCTTAGCTAGCAGGCTCATGAGGGGTCTAGCTATTTGAGAGAAATCTTTGATAAATCTCCTGTAGAAGCCTGCATGGCCTAGAAAGCTACGAATCCCTTTTATGTTCACTGGGGGAGGTAATTGCTCAATTACTTCTATTTTAGCCTTGTCTACCTCTATTCCCCTTTCAGACACCAGGTGCCCAAGGACAATGCCCTCGCAGACCATGAAATGGCACTTTTCCCAATTAAGTACCAGGTCCTTTTCCTCGCACCTTTGCAAGATCCTATCTAGGTTTTCAAGACAGTGATCGAAGGTTTTTTCATAGACTGAGAAATTGTCCATGAAAATTTCCATAATCTCTTCGATCATGTCTGAAAAGATAGACATCATGCACCGTTTGGAACGACGCGGGTGCGTTACACAACCCAAACGACATTCTACGATAAGCGTAAGTTCCGTAGGGGCATGTAAAAGTCGTCTTGCTCTAATCATCAGGATGGATAGGAATCTGATGATATCCTGAATACCCATCTAGGAAATAAAAGAAAGAGTGTTTTGCTAACCGCTCCAACATTTCATCAATGTAGGGGAGCGGAAAGTGATCTTTCTTTATTGCCGCATTGAGTTTTCGGTAATCAATGCACATCCTCCATCCTGTGACAGTTCGTTGAGGGATAAGCTCATTTTTATCATTCTCAACGACCGTCATTCCTCCCTTTTTGGGAACCACTTGGACTGGACTGACCCAGTCGCTATGTGGTACGGGATATATAATCCTAGCGTAAAAAAGTTTTAGAACTTACTTTTTCACGACTTCCTGCATCGCATTGTTAAGCCTACGTTGAGGCTCTCGTGTAGGCGTACTAGCTGGGTCTATAGGAATGCAATGGGTACAGAGTGCTGGGCTTATCCCCTTGAGGTCCTCTAGGCAATACCCAAAGACCGTACTATGTTTTCTAGGACAGCTATGAGTCGAGTAGTCTCCTCATCACTGAGCTTATCACTAATGATGGCTGGAGTTTGCGTGTTGCCATTCAAGAAAAAATAGCGCAGCCCTATGGACAAGGGTTTAAGCTCAATTGAAGGTCTTGACGGTTTCTCCTCCTTGGGTAATGTTGACATTTCTAATGCCACTTGGTGCTAGGTTGTCATCCCCAGCATGGCGCCAAAAATACTGGTACTAAATGTAACTGCTTCTCTAGAAATGAATATGATATCCGCAAGCGCATAGATAATACCGATGTAGCATTTTAACCGGGAGTAATCCAGGTATCATTATTTATATTTTACCACTGGGAAGGGAATGCACTGGATAATGAGCAATGAGCACTAGCACATGTGATAATGGAGAGCTTAACCTTGTTTTTATCTATCCTCTCATACAGGGTAAGTGTCACATAAAATATAGAAATGAATAGTAATTGACAAAGGATAAATGAGAGCTTTTAGCCACATGAAATAATGATAACCATCTCAATGTAGTACTCTAAGTTTATAACACTAGCATGGACTAGGACGATCTAGGGTATAATCCTAAGTTATTCTAACTATAAGATCAAAGTATACAATGATTAGTGCAAGAACATCTAGCAATCATGGCGGAAAAAGGTTATATCTATGCATAGTGATATTACCAGAGAAGATCAAGAACATAGCAATCACTTTAATGTAATAGGGGTATTCTGCTAGACCTATACTCGGGAGAAGATCAAGAACTCAGCAGGACCTCATGATCCAGAATATAGGGTGCAATCGTAGATAAATACGGTCTAGGCACCACGCCTACACAATATTTACCACTCACCCATCGATCTAATGAACAAGCGCTATACGATCCCATGCATAAACATAATTCTAGTCCAACTATGCTAAACATATAATCAAAGTAAACTAAGAACAATATAATTGAGAACATAATCAAGTAGAGCAAAGTCAATTCTGATATAACAGAATAGAATAAAGTACTATTCATAGTAGCAAGAACAATGATGAATATTACAAGAACGTTGAGGAAAATTACCAAGAACTCCAACAGATCCGGACTCCAAGCTAGGCTTGATTCCCTCTAGATCTATTCCTATGTAGCTATGCTACTAAATTATGGAGCTCTAATTGAGATGGTGGCTCTGGCTTCTCTGAATTCTTCAGATGAGAGAATGAACTCTTGAATTGAATGAATTGTTAGGGTTTCTCCTGAGGTCAGGGGCTCCGAATATATAACCCTCTAGGATGCACCACAGCCCTCGGATCAAACTGACCTAAATGGACAATTTTTATTCATCCTCAAAGGTGGTGGAGGCATAACCCGCGAGACTCGTTCTGATTGGTGGAGATGGGAAGGCGGCCGTCTCTAAGCCTAGGGCGGCTGCCCCTGGACACTGCCGGTGGCCCCAAGTTTCAGGGGTCGCCTTCTGGAGTCTTCTAGAGTATACAATTTTACCCGTTCGGTCTTTCTCTCTATGTAATCCTGACATGTGGACTTTCTTTGGTTCTTTTCTGATAACCCTCTGCAGAAATAGACAATCACCAAAACTCATGGAATTCTGTCAGTGTAATCCCTATATCTAGTAGGTGAACAAGTTTTTGTCCTTTCTCTTGCTGCATTGACGGTATAAAAAGGGTACTTATCTACCGTCAACAAACTCCCCCAAGCTTACCTTTTGCTCGTCCCTGAGCAAAGATAGACTCAGTGATGGATCAGGAGTTGCTACAATGCTTTCACACCTCAAAGGTACACATGCGTTCAAACAAGAACTCTTCTTCGGTATTAGAGTGAACTATTCTGACTCAAAACTTACTCATATTACCTTTCACCATGAGGCTTGTAACTGTCACTTGGGTCTTGAGTAGTTGAAGGATAGAATGGTCAAGTCAAGCGCCATGTGTCTTGATCTTTGATCAACTATTATTTCAGAGTTTTTGTAAGATTTTGAAATAAAACTCAGAGATTCCTTGTATTACTCTTTCAAGTCTCTCATTTGTGGTATTTCTGGATCCTCTCCAAGGCATGAGTAGTGTATGTCTTCTCTCTTCTCTCAGAATATGTGGTATTTATGGAATTAAGTCATAGTGAGGTTGCCTTCTCTCTCTCACCCTACTTCTAATAGGCTTATGTGGAGCCCATAGGTAGGGAGACAACTCAAACTCACTTGCATATATTGCATAGTTAAGCCATGGATCCAGAGGAACTAAACATACAATCAAGTCATATGTGCATGTGAATGAGGGGAATGAAATGAATGATAGGGTGATGGTGATAGTAAGGAAATGATTATGAGGGGTGATCAATGGTGAAGATCTACTTCTACACTTGCTCCTTTGGATATAACATACCTCCCTTTATTTGAAAACTTTGAAACTTCTTTGAAGGGAAGGACTTGGCTACTCTTTCTTTTCTTTTTTTTCTCTTTTTTTTAGAGCAACTAATCCTTTTGAATGAAACTTTAGCAACGGGGAGTATATAAATTGAAATGATAATAACTGGAGCTTTGTAGGTAAATAGAATGGCAACGAATCTTTTTGGATGTTTACTCCCAAGGTAGGAGTAGAACTTCTTCTGGATAGATTGGAATGAATGGTGTATGTATGTGTGAATGGATGAATGCGTACTCCCAGGGTAGGAGTAGCATAGGTGTGTGTCTCCAGGGTAGAAACAACATATAATGTGGTGGATGTGGATCTATATACGGGTGGTACTTCCAGGAACAGAAGTAGCACAGAGTGAATGTAGCATTATGAATGGGTGCATGCTTCTGAGGACAGAAGTAGCATAGAACAATGGATGGAAAGCACATAGTATTGACTTTAACTGCATGACTAATTTCTAAGGGTCAACACAGTATAACCACACTCAATGCCTACAAAATGATATATATACATATATAGCTGGTTTTCTTAATCTAGTAAGCATGAAAATATGGCTGTGGTAGGAATTTAAACTCTCGTCATAAAGGAACTCATCATGCAGAAATTTATGATTTTCATAAATAAATTTTCTAGAACTCTAGTATCTCTAGGAACAAGATGGACAGTAGCTCAAAACCTTCCCATATTATAACTGTCAACTACCTTGACTTAGATCAAGTATTCACTACCCACAAGTTTTAGGTTCAGAGCAAATCTCAAATCTAAATAATTATGTCTAAAACACGGGAGAGTGCAAGGTTGAAAACTAGGTACTTGAGAGGAATTACGGCAGAGCAACTATTCATCATCTCCATATAGAGTTTATTTTAGGGATCATTTTAAAGAAGATTAAAAGAGTTCTCCAAAAATAGAAAAGGATAAATAAGGAAATCTTTCTGGGTTTCTATGGTTATACATCTTTTTTAGTTGTTTTAACAAAGCAAGCTATAAGATAAATAGACGAGTTGGGATCACTTAGCTCGGTACATGGGGGATGCTCTCCCCCAAGCTGGATGTTGACGTAGTCTGCTGATATTGTTGACAGGCAATGAAGACGTTCTAGTCCTCCTAGAGTGTCGTGGATAGTTGCTGTTAGAGACAGTGCTCGACTGTTGAGGGCAGCACTCCAACAGAGGACTGGATGTCCTTCTGCCTATTAGCTCTTCTTGATCCTTGAAGTTCTGTGAAGCTCAAATAGACAACAAAGCTTGTAGAACTGATTAAGTGTTAGTGATAAAACCTTTAAGCCTTGGTTGACTAGAACTTTCTTAACCCAATTATCTTCTAACGGATCATAAGAAATATTTTTACCTTTTTATATATAAGAAATACAGACAGAAAAATAGATATGCTAAAAATTTATGCCACCACGGTGAATGATATTCACATAGGGCTTAGCAATTTTCTTGGATGCAAATGCACAACGTCTTTTTATTTTGTTTTCTAATGCAGAGATAATAAAACGTAGATGCAATCAAAATACGTGTAGGGAAAATAAATATGCTAAGGAGTAATGCAATGCTGAAAAGGAAAATGCTGATAAATACCAAGTTACCTCTTGGCACGGCGTTCGGTGATTGTAAGTCCTCCGAACATGACCTTCTTGTTCGCTCATTGATCAAGGGGTGCGTCAGATGGCGCCTCTGGGGTTGTTGCGTCTTGTGTAGGTTCTACCTCTGATTTTGTTTTTACCTTCCACACTTTCTTCGTTGGTGAGGGTAACCTGGAGGAGGAAGCTTCTGGAATTACTATCTCTTCTTCTGCTGGTTGTACCTCTTCTTCTTCTATAATGTTCTTTTCTTCTGGGTATCGATCTTCATATCTTGACACTTATCCTTCATAGTCAGCCCATCCATATGTGGTGATGTTCTTCTTGTTCTGGTGACGGGTACGCTGCCTTCTCCTTATTCTGTTCTTCTTGGGCACCTCATCGATTATACAATTATTATTGAAATAGCGGTGTACCTTTCTCAGTGGGAAAGTGGAGGTGGATCTCTCCTGTTCCAATGTAGATGATGGCCTTGGTGGTGTTGAGGAATGGTCTTCTTAGGATGATAGGTGGATCGTAGTCATCTCCCATGTCGATGACTAAGAAGTTTGTGGGGACGTAGTGGTCATCGATCTGAATGGCGACGTCCTTCACTAATCCTTCGACGAAGCGGAATGTCTGGTCTGCCATCTGCAGCTACGCATAGGTAGGCTCCAATGGCATAGTACCATATAAATATTCATAGGTTACCTTGGCCATTATGTTGATGCCCGATCCGATGTCACAGACAGCTTTATTGAAGGAGTTTCTGTGGATGGAACATTGAATGGTTGAGACACCTAGGTCATCCTTCTTGATCAGACATGGGGACTTGAGCAGGTGGTCATGCTCCCTGTGGAGTGCAGTGACCAACCTCACTGTCTCCGTCTTCTTGGTCTTGTTCTTCTTGGCAGGTGTCTTCTTCTTTTGATTCTGCTGCTGAGGGTGTGCTGGGAACTGCAACACTCTGTTCTTAAAGAAGAAAGTCTCTCTCTTGCCCTTGATGTTGAAGATGAACTTGGCAGTGTTGGCATATATGATGGCTCCGGCAGTGTTCAAGAATGGTCGTCCCAAAATGATGGGGGACCTTTCGTCTGTATCCACTACCGTGAAATCTGCAGGAACGTACGAGTTGCCCACTCGTAACACATATATCTTCTAGTATTCCCAAGAGGAAGCGGAGTGACTGATCTGCAAGATGCAAGCACATGGTTGTATACAATAAAGGATAATTGAATATTTTCTCATATATCACCTTGGGCATGATGTTGATGCTTGCACCAAAGTCGCAGACCACCTCATTGAAGTTGGTACTTCCAATGGAGATCGGTATGACCGGCCTCCCTGGATCTCCCTTCTTGATTGGTAGAGTCGAGTCATTCCATGACCCTCTTGATGGGTCACTCCAGTTGTCTCCTGCATTAAATATGTCTACAAGATTTGCAGTTTCTAGCCCTTCCGGTTATCCCGGCATTTTACCTTGGTCGACGAAGGGAACAAAGTTGGCAAGCTGTTGCAACTAGGATTCTAGCATTTTGTTAAAGCTAAGCTGGTTCTTGATGGCATTGGAAAAACCATCCATTCTATTGCTAATCATTTCTAGGGCTTTGTCATTGGATGCTAGCTTCTTGGATAGGTTGTCCATCAACTTGCCTTGGCTAAGCACTAACTCTCTCAAAGGCGGCTGATTGTAATTGTTGTAAGAGGAGTTATTACCTTGGTAGTTACCTGAGTAGTTGCCTGAGTAGTTAGGCCTCTGCTGTTGATTCCAGGCTTGATTTTGCTGAGGATGGTAGTAGTAGTTGTTGTTGTTGTTATTGAGGTAGTTCACGTCCTCCTTCAGCTCTGGGCAGTTGGCACCTGTATGCCTAGTCTCTCCACACTCTTCACACATCATGCGAGCATCATGTATATGCATGACTTCTTTCTTCTCAATGGCTCTCTCATCGAGCCTCTTCATCAGCAGGTCCATCTTGGCAGACAGCATGTCTACCTCCTTAAGCTGGTGCATTCCTCCACCTCTCTTGCGGGTCTGAGTTCTTTCTTCACTCCAACCTTGGTTGGATGCCATCTTCTCCACAAGAGCTGTGGCTTGAGGAATAGTGAGTGATAAGAATGCACCTCTAGCAGCAGCATCCATGGTCTCACAAGTGCTGTTGCTGAGCCCATGATAGAATGTCTGCATGAGCAGCCAATTCTCCATTCCATGATGAGGACATTCGAGGATGTAGTCTTGAAAGCGCTCCCAAGCTTCTGGGACGGTCTCATCATGTTATTGCTGAAAGCTTGATATCTTCCCACGGAGAGCATTGGTCTTGCCCATGGGAAAGAATTTCACCAGAAAATTGGTGGAACATAGTGCCCACGTAGTATTCTTCTCCTTATTGGCGTAGAACCACTGCTTCGCTCTTCCCAAGAGTGAGAATGGGAACATCCTTGATAGTAAAAGTGCTGCAGATCTCCAAAAAGTGTTGGAGGTGAGCACTAGCATCTTCATGGGCCTTCCCACAGAACTGGTTTCCTTGCACCATGTTGATCAGCGCAGGCTTGAGCTCGAAAGACTTGTCGATGTCCGCAGCTGGTCCAGTACAGATGTTGTCCGTAGTGGGAGCTGAGAACTCGCGAAGTGACTTGTTAGCCATGGCTTCAAACGCTGGTGTCAAGTCTCGAACAAAAGGTCGATCTTCTGATTGCTTAGTTCTCTTCAACTTGGCTCTGATCTTCCTGAATAGTGCTTCTGGATTATCAAGGTAGTTGTCAGGAAGATCAGACTTTTTCATACATTACCCCACATAAAATACATAGAATAGACAAAAGGCAAGGGTAAGGCTGTATGAGTAGAGAATGGTGACAGCGCTCAATCTCATCATCTAGTGCAGTGATGCTCATTATCCATTGGCTTTCAACCTTCCCCGGCAATGGCGCCAAAAATGCTTGTTGATATTTCTAATGCCACTTAGTGCTAGGTTGTCATCCCCAGCATGGCACCAAAAATGCTGGTGCTAAATGTAACTGCTTCTCTAGAAATGAATATGATATCCACAAGCGCACTGATAATACTGATGTAGCATTTTAACCGGAGTAATCCAGGTATCATTATTTATATTTTACCACTGGGAAGGGAATGTACTGGATAATGAGCAATGAGCACTGGCACATGTGATAATGGAGAGCTTAACCTTGTCTTTATCTATCCTCTCATACAGGGTAAGTGTCACATAAAATATAGAAATGAATAGTAATTGACAAAGGATAACATAGCAATTACTTCAATGTAATAGGGGTATTCTGCTAGACCTATACTCGGGAGAAGGAATACAAAGGACTCAATAGTACTGTCACTCCCGCGATCTACCTCACGATCCGGAATATAGGGTGCAATCGCAGATAAATACGGTCTAGGCACCATGCCTACACAATATTTACCACTCACCCATCGATCTAATGAGCAAGCGCTATACGATCCCATGCATAAACATAATTCTAGTCCAACTATGCTAAACATATAATCAAAGTAAACTAAGAATAATATAATTGAGAACATAATCAAGTAGAGCAAAGTCAATTCTGATATAATAGAATAGAATAAAGTACTATTCATAGTAGCAAGAACAATGATGAATATTACAAGAGCGTAGAGGAAAATTACCAAGAACTCCGACAGATCTGGACTCTAAGTTAGGCTTGACTCCCTCTTGATCTATTCCTATGTAGCTATGCTACTAAACTATGGAGCTCTAATTGAGATGGTGGCTCTGGCTTCTCTGAATTCTTCAGATGAGAGAATGAACTTTTGAATTGAATGAATTGTTAGGGTTTCTCCCGGGGTTAGGGGCTCTGAATATATAGCCCTCTAGAATGCACCACAGCCCTCGGATCAAATCGACCTAAATGGACGATTTTTATTCGTCCTCAAAGGCGGTGGAGGCATAATCCACAAGACTCGTTCTGATTAGTGGAGATGGGAAGGCGGCCACCTCCAAGCCTGGGACGGCCGCCCTTGAACACTGCCAGGTGGGCCCCAGGTTTCAGGGGTCGCCTTCTAGAGTTTTCTAGAGTATACAATTTTACCCGTTCGGTCTTTTTCTCTATGTAATCCTAACATGTGGACCTCCTTTGGTTCTTTTCTGATAACTCCTGCAGAAATAGACAATCACCAAAACGTGTGGAATTCTGTCAGTGTAATCCCTATATCTAGTAGGTGAACAAGTTTTAGTCCTTTCTCTTGCTGCGTTGACGGTATAAAAAGGGTACTTATCTACTGTCAACAGGTAACTCTATGGTTTCTCCTAGGTTGTCCTCATCATCAATAAAGTGATGGGAATCATGTTCTAGGGATGACTCGAGTGTTTTGCAAGGAACAACCGACATGACTTCCATGGGCACACTAGGGAGTGGTTCAGCCACCGAGTTTTTAGCTCGAGTAACTTGAATAGAAAATGATTCTCTTCCTAAGTTAACATTTAACTCCCCGGTCTTTGATGGAGTATCAAAGAGTTTTCCAGGGGGTGCCCAATTAAGACGTCGAAGTCCTGGACATCAAAAACATGAAAATCTAGGGCCATTTCGACAGTGTCATGGTGGAGAGTTACATTATGTATAATACCTAGTCCTCTCAAGGTAGTACGTGGTGTTACTCTGAGGGACTTGACTGTTGGGGCGCGTGACTTGTCTCCTAGACAGGTAAGTGCATAGGGCATAGGATTTGGACATTATGTTCATTCCAACAGTAGGGTTATACAAGACGTCCATCCATTCCCCTTGAACTTTGCATCGGAGGGGTGACGAAGGGGCGCGAATCTAAATTTCTTCAGACGCGAGCTCTCCCTAGGCCACCCACTCTGAGCTCATGATAGCGGTCAACTCTTTAATGGGCTTTATGAGGAAGAGCTCATCAAGAGGATCGCTTGGTGCAATAGGGATTGGTGGTCTCCTTTGACACGTATACTTTGAGGTATTTCCGAACTCTTCGAAGAGTTCGTCCTCGAATACGGGAAGTTCCGTGTGAAGGGAATCTTCCTCGGGGCTTCTGGTTCGGGAGAGGGTGTCTCTATCACAGGCTCAGCTTCCGCCGAAGAGACATCTTCTTTAACTGGCTCTAGTACAAACCGAATGGGTTCTAAAGGGGGAGTGTTTTCTAGGATATGATCTAGAAGTTCTTCTCCCTCCTCAGTGGTCTTATGTGTAAAAGACCCACCAGCGGTTGTATCGAGCAATAGGGCAGACTCTTTGCTAAGTCCTAACCAAAAGTGCTGCAGGAGCACATGGGTTGGGATAGACAAATCGGGACCTGACCTGGTTAAGATCATGAAACGATCCCACGCTGCACCTATGGTTTCATTTTCTTTTTGTCGGAAGTTGAGGATTTCTTGTCGTAGGAAAGCGATTCGAGATATAGGGAAGAATGCAAAACAGAACCTATCCCGTAGTTCTTCCCAATCTCCATTTACCTTCCCTATGGTATGGGCGTACCATTGCCTCACCCTTTCATTGAGAGAAAAGAGAAACAACTTCCACCTCAACGTTTCTTGTGACATGCCTAAAATGGTCAGGCAAGCACAAAGCTGCTCAAACTCCTGTAAGTGGTGATAACGGTTTTCATAATCCAAACCTGAAAAGGCTTAGTCCCGAACCATGGCTATGAAGCCTGGGCGGAGCTCGTAACTAGAAGCTATGATTGGCTTCGAGGATTGTGGTGGTTCTGCGAGCTCGCCCTTAGGAGCAGAAAGTTTTTGAACGGTGGGTAGCTCCAATTTATAAAAAGTAAAAAAGAAATGAAAATAGAAGCACAGGTAGAACAAGGTACACGGGCAACTAGGTTCGGAGATAACTATGACAACCGTTCCCCGGCAACGGCGCCAGAAATGCTTGTTGGTGTTTCTTAGCGAAAGTAGTAAAAGTCCGCAAGCGCACGGAAATACCGTTGTAGCACTTCACCCAGTGGTAAGCAGGGTATCGTATTTTCCACGGGGAACGGTAAGCGTAGGCTTTCTCTAAACGATGTTGCCCAGAGGCAGGAGAGTGGTAACTGGGGTAGGGAGGCTTCTCTACTGGTTTTATCCTTAAATAGGTTAGCTATGCCACTAATTCCTTACTTTGGGCACTGGATCGCACCTGGTCTGCCAGGTGACGCTGGCCTTTGGCTCTACGCCGCACCCGGACGTGGGGGATTACAGAGAACGGACAGGGCTGTCACCACCTGCCGCCTACCCCTCAACCGTAGAGTGTGAGGCAAACAAAGGTAACTCCTAGCTTAGACACCACGTCTACGCTATTCGTTACAGCTCTAGCGTTGGACAGAAACTTCCATCTTTATCAGGAGTCCTGTACTAGAACTATTGCCATGAGGACGATCGATGAACCCGCAAGAACTTAATGACAAAGTAACTTGCTGTAAGGTAAAGGCCAGAAGATAGACACGAACACTTACTTCAAGTAGTAAGATGTCGTAGAGGTATAAGCAAGGAGGAAGCCGACAAGTCCGGCACTCTGCCCCAGTGGAAGTTAGGCTTCCGGGAACACACGAGAAGAGTTGCTCCGCTCTTGACCTCTCTCACTCCCTACTTCTATTTGAGCCAGAAGCTAGATGTAATGGCTCCACTCTCTCTCTAGTGTAGACTTGTGAAAATGTGGGAACTAGAATGAATAAACTTGAAGAAAAACTTGTTGTTACATAAGAGAGAGGGCCTATGCTTAAATAGGGGGGAGAAGGTCGGTTTCGGGGGCTCAAATGACAAATTCACCTCTGCACCGCCTTTGCCCTTGATTGGTGGAACCGCCTCCAGGAAGATGGGGCCGCCTGGTGAAAGCTCCGGTTTGGTTTTGGTAATTAATGACACTCAACGTTGCTAATGCTTTGCTCTAAGTGTGGTTAGACACATAGCAACGTGACGATGGATGATGGAGCATGGTGATCACGGTGACGAACATGGTAGACATGTGAAGTGATCAAGCTCCGGTGATGAATGGAAACGCCCGTGGAGATCAAGGCGAAGGTATACTTGATAGGGCTTTCCGGTTTAGTGGTCAAGACACTATAGAGAGTGTGATCACATTTAGGATCGATAACCGACTATCAAGAGGGGTTTCCTCGGTTCATTCGCGGTTCTAAGTGCCTCTAGTTGTGACTTTGCATGATGCATGAGAGACTAACTAGAGGGCTAACACTTGTCGACGTGATCTTGAGAAGATACGCTAACTCCCGTGCTTGAGAAGTGATCTACTCTGTGGAGTTAGCACCTTGGACAAGTGGTTTGGAGATTGGATCGACGACGGCGCGACATCGAAGATCAAACGAGAAAGTAACAAGTCACGGGCGCGCGACGCGGCGCGGACGCCGGGCCTCGGGGGGGCCGGGACGCGGCCGGCGCGTGCCGGATCGGCACATCGGTGGCCGGGCTGGGCGCAGAGACCGTCCGGACGCGGGGGCGGACGCGGGCGGCGGCGGACGCGTCCGGGCGGCCGGACGCCGACCCAAGTAAACTTTCGGTCGGGCTGTCTCTCGCGGGTCGGTCGCCGGACACGCGGGCGGACGCGGCGCGCCGGACTTCGGGCGGGGACACCGTTGATCGTCCGGCGCTTGGTGACGTGGCGACTTTAAACTCCAACGGTCGGCTGGCCGCGGCGCGCTGAAGAGCGCCGGACGCTTCCGGCGGGCAGCGGCGGACGCGTCCGGCGCGTTCTGGAGCTCCAGCCCGAGGGGGCAACGGCTACTTTCGTGGAGGGGTCTATAAATAGACCATTGGCCGGTTTGGGGAGGCCCTCTTCGCCATTTCTACTCACTTGAGCATACTTTGAGCAGGAGAGACACTCCCCCACTCATCTCTTTGATTCCTTTGCTAATCTTGAGAGAGATTTGAGTGAGAACAAGTGATTTGCATTGAGAGTTGCATCTAGAGGCACTTGTTCATTGAGTGAGCTGCGGATTCTTGTTACTCTTCGGTGATTCCCGTCACCGTAGACGGTTTGGAGCAGCGGGTGGTGGTTGAGCTCGACTTGGTGATTGTTCGAGGCCACACCGGGTTCTTGTGAGGGTTCTTGATCCTTCCCCGCGGAGTTCGCGAAAGGATACTCTAGTGGATTGCTCGTGGCTTGTGGATCCTTGTCTTGTGTGGAGATTGCAGCTCCCCATTGGGGTCTTTGGCACCGAGCCAATTGAGCGGGCAACTCACCAAGCAAGTGTATCGCCACAACGAGGAGTAGCTTGCCGGGAAGCAAGTGAACCTCGGTAAAAAATCATTGTGTTGATTCGTGATTGCCGAGGCTTCGACCTCCTTGTGCTTATGCTTGAGCTCTCTAGGTGATTGGCTTCTACACCGGTGATTGGCTATCTTCTACTCTTCGCGGCGGTATAACATTCGATCATCTCTTTACTTTCCGCAAGGTAGAATTGCTTGTTGTGGTCGGTCGGGAACCACTCATCGTGTAGCTTAAATCCCGTGGGTAGAATTGCTTGGTTGGTTTCGGTGAACCGACATTGTGTAGCTTGATCACCGTTGTTGTGCGTGCAATCAAATTGAGTAGCCTTGCATGGTAGGACGGCTTGCATAGAGTAGTCGAAGCACTTGCTTTGCACATTTGCCGCCTTGCTATCTAATTGGGTTGTCTAGTGTTCTTGCTAGAATTTTATTAGGCTATTCACCCCCCCTCTAGCCATTGTGACCTTTCACGTGGTATCAGAGCCGGGCACCGTTTGTTTGTGTTGGATTAACATCCTACGGTGAAGCAATGGCGTTGGTTATGCATATCAACAACACCAAGAAGGCACCATCATTTCGAGGTGATGACTATGCCAAGTGGAAGCTCAAGATGAAGAGTCATCTCAAGTCAATCAACCTTGAGGTGTGGAAAGTTGTGGAAACAAAGTTTGAGCTTGTTGAGGGTGCGGTGCCAACACCGGCCGAAGAGAAGAAGCAACAAGCAAATGACATTGCCGTGAGTGCTTTCCATGAGGCACTTGATGATAAAGCTTTTGAGCTCATCAAGAACCTTGAGGTGGCTCATGACATTTGGAAGAAGCTAGAAGAAGCTTACGAGGGCACCGAAAGTGTCAAGACCGCAAGAGCCTACATGTTGCAAGAGAAGTTTGCAAGCTTCTCAATGAAGGAGGATGAGAGTGTGCCGGAGATGTTTCATAGGCTCCAAGTCATTGTCAATGAGCTCAAGGGACTTGGGGAAGAGATCAAGGACTCTCAATTCTCCACCAAGTTCATGAGGTGTCTTCCCAAGAGATTTGATATGTTGAAGACCGTCATGGTGAAGACAACAATGAAGGAGAAGCCAACTCCCAACCAAGTTCTTCAAGAGATAATGGCCGATGATGAGTTTAGAGAAGATCATGAGAAAGAAGAGTTGGTGAAGAAGAAGAAGAAGGAGAATGAGAAAAAGGATGATGACAAGAAGAGCGTGGCATTCAAGGCCACATCATCCAAGAGCAAGGGCAAGAAGAAGAAAGAAGAGTCATCAAGTGAAGATGAACCATGCTCTAGCTCAAGTGGGCAAGAAGAAGAAGTGAGTGAACAAATGGCAATCCTTGTGAAGAGAATGGGGAAGCTCATGAAGAAGGGGTACCGGTCCAAGAGCAAGAGAGGCTCATCCAAGTCAAGTGACCGTCCCATGAAGTGTTTCCGGTGCAATAGCAAGGATCATCTCATTGCCAAGTGTCCTTATGCAAGTGATGATGAAGATGCCATGAGGAAGGAGAGGAAGAAGCAAGAGAAGAAGAAGGAGGAGAAAGACTCCTCCCATCACAAGAAGAAGGGTGAATCTCATGTGGCAACTTGGGAGAGTGATTCATCTTCCTCAAGTGATGATGATGATGATGATTCCAAGAAGAAGAAGAAGAAGGGGCACGCAAGCATTGCCATTCAAGAGAAGCTTTCTCTATTTGGTGCTCCATCGTCTTGCTTCATGGCCAAGGCCACTAAGGTAAGACCTCCACCCGATAGTGATGATGAGAGTGATGATGATGATGACACCACAAAAGAAGAACTATGGGTCATGCTTGAGGATTGCAAAGGTGCTTTCAATGACTCTAGGAAAGAATGTAGGGGCTTGCGCAAGGATAAACAAAACCTTGAGCAAGAACTTATGGAGTTGAGGGCCTCTTATGAGAGTCTAATGGTAGACCATAAGAAGCTAGAGATTGCTCACTCCAAGCTTGAGAAAGCTCATTCTTCTCTAGTTGAGAAGCAAGAGAAAGAGCAATCACAAGTGGTGATCATAGAAAAGAAAAATGTGTCCACATCATGTGATTCACTTGATGATTCAATTGTTGTTGCATCACTTGACCCTTCATGCTCTTATGCCTCTACTTCATCTAGTAGTGTTAGTCATGCATGTGACTCTACACTAGTAGTTGAGAATGAGTCACTTAAGAAGGAAGTCAAGGAGCTCAACCACACCTTGGCTAAGGCTTATGGTGGTGAGGACCGCTTGCTTATGTGCTTGGGTAGCCAAAGAGCTTCTCTCTACAAAGAGGGATTGGGCTATACCCCCAAGAAAGGCAAGGCCATTTTTGCTCCTCATAAGACTAGTTTTGTGAAGAACAATGGTAGCTATTGCAAGAGTTGCAAGCAAGTTGGTCATCTAGAGCATGCATGCAAGAACAAGAACACTAGTGCCTCCTCTTACAAGTTGAATGCTTCTTACATGCTTGTTAAGAGTGAGAGTGGTGTGAGTGCTAGATTCATTGGTACACCATGGATGAGCTCAAAGAAGAAAGCTATATGGGTGCCAAAGACTCTAGTGACTAACCTTCAAGGACCCAAGCAAAAATGGGTACCTAAAGCTTGATGTCTTCTTGTAGGTCAATTACAAAGCCGGAGGGAGGCATTGGGTGCTTGATAGTGGTGCATCAAATCATATGACCGGTGAAGATAGTATGTTCAAGTCACTTGACAAGAATGACAATGGTGGATTCAACTCCATCACATTTGGTGACAATAGCAAGGGTGATGTCATGGGGCTTGGAAAGGTTGCAATTTCCAATGACAAGGATCTCTCCAATGTGTTGCTAGTTGATACTTTGAACTTCAATCTTTTGTCGGTGGCACAATTGTGTGATCTTGGCTACAAGTGCATATTTGATGACAAGCATGTTGAGGTAGTGAGCAAGGATCAAGCAAATATCATCTTCAAGGGGTTTAGGCATGGAAGCTTGTACTTGGTGGATTTCAATGCTAGTGAGGCTCAACTTTCATCATGTTTGATTGGCAAGTCAAGCAAGGGATGGCTATGGCATAGGCGCCTAGGTCATGTTGGCATGAAGCAATTGAACAAGTTGGTGAAGCATGATCTAGTGAGAGGCTTGAATGATGTCACATTTGAGAAGGATAGACCTTGTAGTGCATGTCAAGCCGGCAAGCAACATGGGAACTCACATCCCAAGAAGAATGAGATGTCAACTTCAAGAGCGTTTGAGTTGTTGCATATGGACTTGTTTGGCCCAACTCACTACACATCAATTGGGGGCAACAAGTATGGTTTTGTGATTGTGGATGATTACACAAGATACACTTGGGTGTTCTTTCTCTATGACAAAAGTGAAGTCTATGATCTATTCAAGTCATTTGTCAAGAGGGTGCAAAATGAGTTTGACACTACCATCAAGAAGATAAGAAGTGACAATGGGAGTGAATTCAAGAACACAAGAGTTGAAGAGTTGTGTGATGAGCTTGGAATTGTGCATCAATTCTCACCAATCTACACTCCCCAATCCAATGGTGTAGTTGAGAGGAAGAATAGGACCTTGATTGAGATGGCAAGAACTATGCTACTTGAGTACAATGTGAGTGAGAAGTTTTGGAGTGATGCTATCAACACGGCTTGCTATTATAGCAACCGCCTCTATTGCCATGGGAAGTTAGAGAAGACTCCATATGAAATCTTGAATGGAAGAAAGCCCAATATTGCTTACTTCCGGGTCTTTGGTTGCAAGTGCTACATACTCAAAAAGGGGCAAAGACTTGGCAAGTTTGACAAGAGATGTGATGAGGGATTTCTTCTTGGCTACTCTACTTCTAGCAAGGCTTATAGAGTGTGGAACTTGGCTAATGGTCTAGTTGAAGAGGTTCATGATGTTGAATTTGATGAAACCCAAGGCTCTCAAGTTGGAAATCAAAATCAAGAAGATATGAGTGGAGATCAATTGAACAATGCAATGAGACACATGGACATTGGTGACATTAGGCCAAGGCAAGTGGATGATGGTGATGAGGTGCAAGTGTCAACTCAAGTTGTGATCGATGATTCCAATGAGGCAAGCACAAGTGGTACTCAACTTGAAGATCAAGATCAAGGTCAAGAAAGCAATGGAAATGAGTTAGTTCTTCAACCTTCCAACATTGCAAGAGATCATCCTCTAGATCATATCATTGGTGACATTCAAAGAGGTGTGCAAACAAGATCAAGATTGGCAAGCATATGTGAGCATTACTCATTTGTATCATTCATTGAGCCAACCAAGATTGAAGAGGCATTAAAGGATCCGGATTGGATAAATGCCATGCATGAGGAGTTGAACAACTTCACTAGGAATGAGATTTGGGAGCTTGTTGAGAGGCCAAAGAAGCACAATGTGATTGGCACCAAGTGGGTCTTTAAGAACAAGCAAGATCAAGATGGTTTGGTTGTGAGGAACAAAGCAAGACTAGTGGCTCAAGGTTACACACAAGTTGAGGGTCTTGACTTTGGAGAAACATATGCACCGGTGGCAAGATTGGAGGCAATTAGAATCCTATTAGCCTATGCTTGTGCTCACAACATCAAGCTCTATCAAATGGATGTGAAGAGTGCATTTCTGTTGACGGTCCTTAAGTATCAATTTTATACCGTCAACGCAGCAAGAGAAAGGACTAATATGAGTTCACCTGTTAGATATAGGGGTTACACCGACGGAATTCCACGAGTTTTGGTGATTGTCTATTTCTCGCGGGGGTTATCGAAAAGAGAACCAAAGGAGGCCCACATGTCATGATTACATAGAGATAAAGACCGAACGGGTAAAATTGTATAATCTAGAAGACTCCAGAAGGCAAACCCTGGAAGCTGGGGCCCACCTGGCAGGGTGGCCAGTCGGCCGACCCAGGGGGGAGTCGGCCGACTCCCCACCTCCACCAATCAGGTGGAGTCTCGTGGATCCTGCCTCCACCGCCTTTGAGGATGAATAATTATCGTCCATTTAGGTCGGTTTGATCCGAGGGCTGTGGTTAATCCTAGGGGGCTATATATTCAGAGCCCCTGGCCCCTGGGTGAAACCCTAATTCATTCAAGAGTTCATTCTCTCATCAGAATTCAGAGAAGCCAGAGCCACCATCTCAATTAGAGCTCCGTAGTTTAGTAGCATAGCTACATAGGAATAGATCTAGAGGGAATCAAGCCTAGCTTGGAGTCCGGATCTGTCGAAGTTCTTGGTAATTCCCCTCTACATTCTTGTAATATTCATCATTGTTCGTGATACTATGAGTAGTACTTTATTCTATTCTATTATATCAGACTTGACTTTGCTCTATTTGATTATGTTCTCAATTATATTGTTCTTAGTTTACTTTGATTATATGTTTACCATAGTTGGACTAGAATTATGTTTATGCATAGGATCGTATAGCGCTTCGCTCATTAGATCGATGGGAGAGTGGTAAATATTGTGTAGGCGTGGTGCCTAGACCGTATTTATCTCGCGATTGCACCCTATTGGCCGGGTCGTGTGGTAGATCGCGGAAGTGACAGCCGTTGAGTCCTTTGTATTCCATCCCCGTTGGTAGGTCTTAGTAGAACAACCTATTACATTGAAGTCATTGCTATGTCTCTTGTCTTCTCTGGTAATATCACTATGCATAGATGTAACCTTTTCCCGCCATGATTGCTAGATGTTCTTGCACTAATCATTGTATGCTTTGACTTTGTAGTTAGAATAACATAGGATTATACCCTAGATTGTCCTAGTCCATGCTAGTGTTATAAGCTTAGAGTGCTAAGTTGAGATGGCTTATTACTATTATTTTATGTGGCTAAATGCTCTCATTTATCTTATGTCATTTATCATTCATTCCTATATTTTATGTGACACTTACCCCGTATGAGATGATCGATACGGATTAAGGTTAAGCTCTCCATTATAGCATGTGCATTGCTCATCACTCATTATCCAAAGCATTCCCTTCCCAAAGGGTAAAAATATAAATAACGATACCTGGATTACTCCTGGTTAAAATGCTACATCGGTATTATCTCGTGTGCTTGCGGATCCCATATTTATTTCTAGTAGCAAGTTGCATTATTTAGTACCGGCATTTTTGGCGCCATGTTGGGGATGACAACCTAACACCGAGTGGCGTTAGAAATGTCAACAAGCATTTTTGGCGCCGTTGCGGGGAAGGTTGAAAGCCAATGGATAATGAGCATCACCGCACTAGATAATGTGATTGAGCTGTCTTTGTCATACTAACCCATCTCTACAGGATTACCCTTGTTTTGTCTACCTGTGTATCTTATGCAGGGTAATCAAGACAATTCTTCCTGATAATTATATTGACGATCCAGAAGCTTTATTCAGGAAAGCCAGAAGCAAGTTGAAGAAGACCACCCAATCATCATCATCAACTCAACTTGGAAGTTTGTCAGAAGCAGAAAGTCGACCTTTCGTTCGAGACTTGACACCAGCGTTTGAAGCCATGGCGAACAAGTCACTCCGCGAGTTCTCAGCTCCAACTACGGACAACATTCGTACTGGACCAGCTGCAGACATCGAAGGAGCTTTTGAGCTCAAGCCTGCACTAATCAACATGGTGCAAGCAAGCCAGTTCTGTGGGAAGGCCCATGAAGATGCTAGTGCTCATCTCCAACACTTTCTGGAGATTTGTAGCACATTCACTATCAAGGATGTCCCCAGAGATGCTATACTACTTTGCCTCTTCCCATTCTCACTCTTGGGGAGAGCGAAGCAGTGGTTCTATGCCAATAAGGAGAAGAATCCTACGTGGGCACTATGTTCCACCAATTTCTTGGCGAAGTTCTTCCCCATGGGCAAGACAAATGCTCTTCGTGGGAAGATATCAAGCTTTCAAAGAACACCATGATGAGACTGTCCCGAAGCTTGGGAGCGCTTTCAAGATTACATCCTCGAGTGTCCTCATCATGGCATGGAGAATTGGCCGCTTATGCGTACATTCTACCATGGGCTTAGCAACAAGACACGTGAGACGATGGATGCCGCCGCGGGAGGTGCATTCTTATCACTCACTATTCCTCAAGCCACAGCTCTTGTGGAGAAGATGGCATCCAACCAAGGTTGGAGTGAAGAAAGAACTCGACCCGCAAGAGAGGTGGAGGAATGCACCACCGAAAGTGGTAGACATGCCGTCTCGCCAAAATGGATCTGCTAATGAAGAGGCTCGATGAGAGAGCCACGAAAAGAAAAAAGTCATGCATATACATGATGCTCGCATGACATGTGAAGAGTGTGGAGAGACCGGGCACACAAAGTGCACCGCCCGTAGCCGAAGGAGGACGTGAACTACCTCAACAACAACAACAATAATAATTACTATCGTCCTCGCGGAATCAAGGTTGGAATCAGCAGCGAGGCCTAACTACTCGTGCAATTATTCGTGCAACTATCAAGGTAACAACTCCTCCTACAATAATTACAACCAGCCGCCTTTGAGAGAGTTAGTGCTTTGAATCAAGGCAAGATGATGGACAATCCGTCCAAGAAGCCGACATCAAATGACAAGGTCCTAGAGACACTCGCAATGCAATGGATGGCTTTTCCAATGCCATCAAGAGTCAGCTCACTTCAACAAGATACTTGAGTCGCAGGTACAACAAACTTGTCAACCTTGCTCCCTCCACTCGGTCAAGGTAACCGGCGGACAACCCGAAGAGCTCGAGACCGCAAATCTTGTTAATATATTCAATGTAGAAGATAGCCGAAGTGATCCATCGAAGGGGTCATGGATTGACTCAACTCGCCAATCAAGAAGGGCGATCCAGGGAGACCGCTCATTCCGATCTCCATTGGAAGTACCAATTTCAATGAGGCAATCGTGACTTCGGTGCAAGCATCAACATCATGCCAAGAGTGATATATGAGAAGCTATTCGATGCCCCTTAGCATACACAACCATGTGCTTACAGCTTGCGAGATCGCCTCACTCCGTGTTCCTTTGGGAGTGCTTGAAGACATATGTGTACGAGTAGGCAACTCGTATGTTCCAAAGAGACTGTGGTAGTGGATACAGCAAAGGATGAAAGGTCCCCTATCATTCGGGACGACCATTCTTGAACACCGCTGGAGCCATCATGTATGCCAACACCGCCAAGATCATCTTCAACATCA
>JAENPR010002651.1:0-47041 GCA_018135685.1 Themeda triandra | reverse complement strand
GCTGCGTCGCCCTAATAGGTGTGGGCCATGACCAATGGACGTTTGCAATCGTAAGTGAACATCGGACGCGACCATACATAGCGGCGCCCTACACCTACCCGTGTGGTCCACACATGCCATATTTTCCGCATAAAACGTCGTTTTGGGCTTGTAGGTACTTTTGCATAGCCAAGCCATAGTAATTTTTGCACGTTGCCAAACCATGGTAAATTTCCACGGATGGAGTTTCCCTACTAGTGCGAGTACGAACCATTTTTACATTTTTATGTGGTGGGGCCCTCGATTTTTTTGTCATCGGTTCCTTCGGTCACGACGAATAGATATCGGCTCGGCCAAGCCGTACTCTCGGCCTAGCGCTCGTCGCCCTAATAGGTGTAGGCCGTGACCAATGGACGTTTGCAATCGTAAGTGAACATCGGACGCGACCATACATAGCGGCGCCCCTACACCTACCCGTGTGGTCCACACATGCCATATTTTCCGCATAAAACGTCGTTTTGGGCTTGTAGGTACTTTTGCATAGCCAAGCCATAGTAATTTTTGTACGTTGCCAAACCATGGTAAATTTCCATGGATGGAGTTTCCCTACTAGTGCGAGTATGAACCATTTTTACATTTTTATGTGGTGGGGCCCTCGATTTTTGTCATCGGTTCCTTCGGTCACGACGAATAGATATCGGCTCGGCCAAGCCGTACTCTACGGCCTAGCGCTCGTCGCCCTAATAGGTGTAGGCCGTGACCAATGGACGTTTGCAATCGTAAGTGAACATCGGACGCGACCATACATAGCGGCGCCCCTACACCTACCCGTGTGGTCCACACATGCCATATTTTCCGCATAAAACGTCGTTTTGGGCTTGTAGGTACTTTTGCATAGCCAAGCCATAGTAATTTTTGTACGTTGCCAAACCATGGTAAATTTCCACGGATGGAGTTTCCCTACTAGTGCGAGTATGAACCATTTTTACATTTTTATGTGGTGGGGCCCTCGATTTTTTTGTCATCGGTTCCTTCGGTCACGACGAATAGATATCGGCTCGGCCAGGCCGTACTCTACGGCCTAGCGCTCGTCGCCCTAATAGGTGTAGGCCGTGACCAATGGACGTTTGCAATCGTAAGTGAACATCGGACGCGACCATACATAGCGGCGCCCCTACACCTACCCGTGTGGTCCACACATGCCATATTTTCCGCATAAAACGTCGTTTTGGGCTTGTAGGTACTTTTGCATAGCCAAGCCATAGTAATTTTTGTACGTTGCCAAACCATGGTAAATTTCCACGGATGGAGTTTCCCTACTAGTGCGAGTATGAACCATTTTTACATTTTTATGTGGTGGGGCCCTCGATTTTTGTCATCGGTTCCTTCGGTCACGACGAATAGATATCGGCTCGGCCAAGGCCGTACTCGGCCTAGCGCTCGTCGCCCTAATAGGTGTAGGCCGTGACCAATGGACGTTTGCAATCGTAAGTGAACATCGGACGCGACCATACATAGCGCGCCCCTACACCTACCGTGTGGTCCACACATGCCATATTTTCCGCATAAAACGTCGTTTTGGGCTTGTAGGTACTTTTGCATAGCCAAGCCATAGTAATTTTTGTACGTTGCCAAACCATGGTAAATTTCCACGGATGGAGTTTCCCTACTAGTGCGAGTATGAACCATTTTTACATTTTTATGTGGTGGGGCCCTCGATTTTTGTCATCGGTTCCTTCGGTCACGACGAATAGATATCGGCTCGGCCAGGCCGTACTCTGACCTAGCGCTCGTCGCCCTAATAGGTGTAGGCCGTGACCAATGGACGTTTGCAATCGTAAGTGAACATCGGACGCGACCATACATAGCGCCCCTACACCTACCCGTGTGGTCCACACATGCCATATTTTCCGCATAAAACGTCGTTTTGGGCTTGTAGGTACTTTTGCATAGCCAAGCCATAGTAATTTTTGTACGTTGCCAAACCATGGTAAATTTCCACGGATGGAGTTTCCCTACTAGTGCGAGTATGAACCATTTTTACATTTTTATGTGGTGGGGCCCTCGATTTTTGTCATCGGTTCCTTCGGTCACGACGAATAGATATCGGCTCGGCGAGCCGTACTCTACGGCCTAGCGCTCGTCGCCCTAATAGGTGTAGGCCGTGACCAATGGACGTTTGCAATCGTAAGTGAACATCGGACGCGACCATACATAGCGGCGCCCCTACACCTACCCGTGTGGTCCACACATGCCATATTTTCCGCATAAAACGTCGTTTTGGGCTTGTAGGTACTTTTGCATAGCCAAGCCATAGTAATTTTTGTACGTTGCCAAACCATGGTAAATTTCCACGGATGGAGTTTCCCTACTAGTGCGAGTATGAACCATTTTTACATTTTTATGTGGTGGGGCCCTCGATTTTTGTCATCGGTTCCTTCGGTCACGACGAATAGATATCGGCTCGGCCGAGCCGTACTCTACGGCCTAGCGCTCGTCGCCCTAATAGGTGTAGGCCGTGACCAATGGACGTTTGCAATCGTAAGTGAACATCGGACGCGACCATACATGGCGCCTGCACTACGTGTGGTCCACACATGCCATATTTTCCGCATAAACGTCGTTTGGGTGTAGGTACTTTGCATAGCCAAGCCATAGTAATTTTTGTACGCTGCCAAACCATGGTAAATTTCCATGGATTAAGAGTTTCCCTACTAGTGCGAGTATCAACCATTTTTTTACATTTTTATGTGGTGGGGCCCTCGATTTTTTTGTCATCCGTTCCTTCGGTCATGACGAATAGATATCGCCCTCGTAGAGGCCGTACTCTACGGCCTAGCGCCGTCGCCCTAATAGGTGTAGGCGTGACCAATGGACGTTTGCAATCGTAAGTGAACATCGACGCGACCATACATAGCGGCGCCCTACACCTACCCGTGTGGTCCACATGCCATATTTTCCATAAAACGTCGTTTGGGCTTGTAGGTACTTTTGCATAGCCAAGCTATAGTAATTTTTGTACATTGCCAAACCATGGTAAATTTCCACGGATGGAGTTTCCCTACTAGTGTGAGTATGAACCATTTTTACATTTTTATGTGGTGGGGCCCTCGATTTTTTTGTCATCATGTGGTTCCTTCGGTCACGACGAATAGATATCGGCCGACCGAGCCGTACTCTGACCTAGCGCTCATCGCCCTAATAGGTGTGGGCCATGACCAATGGACGTTTGCAATCGTAAGTGAACATCGGACGCGACCATACATAGCGGCGCCCCTACACCTACCCGTGTGGTCCACACATGCCATATTTTCCACATAAACGTCGTTTTGGGCTTGTAGGTACTTTTGCATAGCCAAGCCATAGTAATTTTTGCACGTTGCCAAACCATGGTAAATTTCCACGGATGGAGTTTCCCTACTAGTGCGAGTACGAACCATTTTACATTTTTATGTGGTGGGGCCCTCGATTTTTTTGTCATCGGTTCCTTCGGTCACGACGAATAGATATCACTAAACCAAGCCGTACTCTACGCGCCTAGCGCTCGTCGCCCTAATAGGTGTAGGCCATGACCAATGGACGTTTGCAATCATAAGTGAACATCGGACGCGACCATACATAGCGGCGCCCCACACCTACCGTGTGGTCCACACATGCCATATTTCCGCATAAAACGTCGTTTGGGCTTGTAGGTACTTTTGCATAGCCAAGCCATAGTAATTTTTGCACGTTGCCAAACCATGGTAAATTTCCATGGATGGAGTTTCCCTACTAGTGTGAGTATCAACCATTTTTACATTTTTATGTGGTGGGGCCCTCGATTTTTTGTCATCTGGGTTTCGGTCACGACGAATAGATATCGGCTCGGCCGAGCGCGTACTCTATGGCCTAGCGCTGTCGCCCTAATAGGTGTAGGCCATGACCAATGGACGTTTGCAATCGTAAGTGAACATCGGACGCGACCATACATAGCGGCGCCCCTACACCTACCCGTGTGGTCCACACATGCCATATTTTCCGCATAAAACGTCGTTTTGGGCTTGTAGGTACTTTTGCATAGCCAAGCCATATAATTTTTTGTACGTTGCCAAACCATGGTAAATTTCACGGATGGAGTTTCCCTACTAGTGCGAGTATGAACCATTTTTACATTTTTATGTGTGGGGCCCTCGATTTTTTTTCATCTGGTTCCTTCGGTCACGACGAATAGATATCGGCTCGGCCGAGCCGTACTCTACGGCCTAGCGCTCGTCGCCCTAATAGGTGTAGGCCGTGACCAATGGACGTTTGCAATCGTAAGTGAACATCGGACGCGACCATACATAGCGGCGCCCCTACACCCTACCGTGTGGTCCACACATGCCATATTTTCCGCATAAAAACGTCGTTTTGGGCTTGTAGGTACTTTTGCATAGCCAAGCCATAGTAATTTTTGCACGTTGCCAAACCATGGTAAATTTCCACGGATGGAGTTTCCCTACTAGTGCGAGTACGAACCATTTTTACATTTTTATGTGGTGGGGCCCTCGATTTTTTTGTCATCTGGTTCCTTCGGTCACGACGAATAGATATCGGCTCGGCCGAGCCGTACTCTACGGCCTAGCGCTCGTCGCCCTAATAGGTGTAGGCCATGACCAATGGACGTTTGCAATCGTAAGTGAACATCGGACGCGACCATACATAGCGGCGCCCCTACACCTACCCGTGTGGTCCACACATGCCATATTTTCCGCATAAAACGTCGTTTTGGGCTTGTAGGTACTTTTGCATAGCCAAGCCATAGTAATTTTTGTACGTTGCCAAACCATGGTAAATTTCCACGGATGGAGTTTCCCTACTAGTGCGAGTATGAACCATTTTTACATTTTTATGTGGTGGGGCCCTCGATTTTTTTGTCATCTGGTTTCCTTCGGTCACGACGAATAGATATCGGCTCGGCCAAGCCGTACTCTGACCTAGCGCTCGTCGCCCTAATAGGTGTAGGCCGTGACCAATGGACGTTTGCAATCGTAAGTGAACATCGGACGCGACCATACATAGCGGCGCCCCTACACCTACCCGTGTGGTCCACACGTGCCATATTTTCCGCATAAAACGTCGTTTTGGGCTTGTAGGTACTTTTGCATAGCCAAGCCATAGTAATTTTTGCACGTTGCCAAACCATGGTAAATTTCCATGATGGAGTTTCCCTACTAGTGCGAGTATGAACCATTTTTACATTTTTATGTGGTGGGGCCCTCGATTTTTTTGTCATCGGTTCCTTCGGTCACGACGAATAGATATCGGCTCGGCAAGGCCGTACTCTGGCCTAGCGCTCGTCGCCCTAATAGGTGTAGGCGTGACCAATGGACGTTTGCAATCGTAAGTGAACATCGGACGCGACCATACATAGCGGCGCCCCTACACCTACCCGTGTGGTCCACACATGCCATATTTTCCGCATAAAACGTCGTTTTGGGCTTGTAGGTACTTTTGCATAGCCAAGCCATAGTAATTTTTGCACGTTGCCAAACCATGGTAAATTTCCACGGATGGAGTTTCCCTACTAGTGCGAGTATGAACCATTTTTACATTTTTATGTGGTGGGGCCCTCGATTTTTTTGTCATCTGGTTCCTTCGGTCACGACGAATAGATATCGCTCGGTGAGCCGTACTCTACGGCCTAGCGCTCGTCGCCCTAATAGGTGTAGGCCGTGACCAATGGACGTTTGCAATCGTAAGTGAACATCGGACGCGACCATACATAGCGGCGCCCCTACACCTACCCGTGTGGTCCACACATGCCATATTTTCCGCATAAAACGTCGTTTTGGGCTTGTAGGTACTTTTGCATAGCCAAGCCATAGTAATTTTTGCACGTTGCCAAACCATGGTAAATTTCCATGGATGGAGTTTCCCTACTAGTGCGAGTATGAACCATTTTTACATTTTTATGTGGTGGGGCCCTCGATTTTTTTGTCATCCGGTTCCTTCGGTCACGACGAATAGATATCGAAGCTCGGCCTAAGCCGTACTCTACGGCCTAGCGCTCGTCGCCCTAATAGGTGTAGGCCGTGACCAATGGACGTTTGCAATCGTAAGTGAACATCGGACGCGACCATACATAGCGCGCCCCTACACCTACCCGTGTGGTCCACACATGCCATATTTTCCGCATAAAACGTCGTTTTGGGCTTGTAGGTACTTTTGCATAGCCAAGCCATAGTAATTTTTGTACGTTGCCAAACCATGGTAAATTTCCATGGATGGAGTTTCCCTACTAGTGCGAGTATGAACCATTTTTACATTTTTATGTGGTGGGGCCCTCGATTTTTTTGTCATCCGGTTCCTTCGGTCACGACGAATAGATATCGGCTCGGCCAGAGCCGTACTCTACTGCCTAGCGCTCGTCGCCCTAATAGGTGTAGGCGTGACCAATGGACGTTTGCAATCGTAAGTGAACATCGGACGCGACCATACATAGCGGCGCCCCTACACCTACCCGTGTGGTCCACACATGCCATATTTTTCCGCATAAAACGTCGTTTTGGGCTTGTAGGTACTTTTGCATAGCCAAGCCATAGTAATTTTTGCACGTTGCCAAACCATGGTAAATTTCCACGGATGGAGTTTCCCTACTAGTGCGAGTATGAACCATTTTTACATTTTTATGTGGTGGGGCCCTCGATTTTTTTGTCATCTGGTTCCTTCGGTCACGACGAATAGATATCAGCTCGACCGAGCCGTACTCTACGGCCTAGCGCTCGTCGCCCTAATAGGTGTAGGCCATGACCAATGGACGTTTGCAATCGTAAGTGAACATCGGACGCGACCATACATAGCGGCGCCCCTACACCTACCCGTGTGGTCCACACATGCCATATTTTCCGCATAAAACGTCGTTTTGGGCTTGTAGGTACTTTTGCATAGCCAAGCCATAGTAATTTTTGCACGTTGCCAAACCATGGTAAATTTCCACGGATGGAGTTTCCCTACTAGTGCGAGTACGAACCATTTTTACATTTTTATGTGGTGGGGCCCTCGATTTTTTTGTCATCTGGTTCCTTCGGTCACGACGAATAGATATCGCTCGGCCAGCCGTACTCTACGGCCTAGCGCTCGTCGCCCCTAATAGGTGTAGGCCGTGACCAATGGACGTTTGCAATCGTAAGTGAACATCGGACGTGACCATACATAGCGGCGCGCCTACACCTACCCGTGTGGTCCACACATGCCATATTTTCCGCATAAAACGTCGTTTTGGGCTTGTAGGTACTTTTGCATAGCCAAGCTATAGTAATTTTTGTACGTTGCCAAACCATGGTAAATTTCCACGATGGAGTTTCCCTACTAGTGCGAGTATGAACCATTTTTACATTTTTATGTGGTGGGGCCCTCGATTTTTTGTCATCTCGGTTCCTTCGGTCCACGACGAATAGATATCGCTCGACCGAGCCGTACTCTGACCCTAGCGCTCGTCGCCCTAATAGGTGTAGGCCGTGACCAATGGACATTTGCAATCGTAAGTGAACATCGGACGCGACCATACATAGCGGCGCCCTACACCTACCCGTGTGGTCCACACATGCCATATTTTCCGCATAAAACGTCGTTTTGGGCTTGTAGGTACTTTTGCATAGCCAAGCCATAGTAATTTTTGCACGTTGCCAAACCATGGTAAATTTCCACGGATGGAGTTTCCCTACTAGTGCGAGTATGAACCATTTTTACATTTTTATGTGGTGGGGCCCTCGATTTTTTTCATCCGGTTCCTTCGGTCACGACGAATAGATATCAGCTCGACCGAGCCGTACTCTACGGCCTAGCGCTCGTCGCCTAATAGGTGTAGGCCGTGACCAATGGACGTTTGCAATCGTAAGTGAACATCGGACGCGACCATACATAGCGCGCCCCTACACCTACCCGTGTGGTCCACACATGCCATATTTTCCGCATAAAACGTCGTTTTGGGCTTGTAGGTACTTTTGCATAGCCAAGCCATAGTAATTTTTGCACGTTGCCAAACCATGGTAAATTTCCACGGATGGAGTTTCCCTACTAGTGCGAGTATGAACCATTTTTACATTTTTATGTGGTGGGGCCCTTGATTTTTTTGTCATCTGGTTCCTTCGGTCACGACGAATAGATATCGACCGAGCCGTACTCTGACCCTAGCGCTCGTCGCCCTAATAGGTGTAGGCCATGACCAATGGACGTTTGCAATCGTAAGTGAACATCGGACACGACCATACATAGCGCGCCCTACACCTACCCGTGTGGTCCACACATGCCATATTTTCCGCATAAAACGTCGTTTTGGGCTTGTAGGTACTTTTGCATAGCCAAGCTATAGTAATTTTTGTACGTTGCCAAACCATGGTAAATTTCCATGGATGGAGTTTCCATACTAGTGCGAGTATGAACCATTTTTACATTTTTATGTGGTGGGGCCCTCGATTTTTTTGTCATCCTGTTCCCGGTCACGACGAATAGATATCGGCTCGACCGAGCCGTACTCTACGGCCTAGCGCTCGTCGCCTAATAGGTGTAGGCCGTGACCAATGGACGTTTGCAATCGTAAGTGAACATCGGATGCGACCATACATAGCGGTGCCCCTACACCTACCCGTGTGGTCCACACATGCCATATTTTCCGCATAAAACGTCGTTTTGGGCTTGTAGGTACTTTTGCATAGCCAAGCCATAGTAATTTTTGTACGTTGCCAAACCATGGTAAATTTCCACGTGATGGAGTTTCCCTACTAGTGCGAGTATGAACCATTTTTACATTTTTATGTGGTGGGGCCCCGATTTTTTGTCATCTCGGTTCCTTCGGTCACGACGAATAGATATCGGCTCGGCCGAGCCGTACTCTACTGACCTAGCGCTCGTCGCCCTAATAGGTGTAGGCCGTGACCAATGGATGTTTGCAATCGTAAGTGAACATCGGACATGACCATACATAGCGGCGCCCCTACACCTACCCGTGTGGTCCACACATGCCATATTTTCCGCATAAAACGTCGTTTTGGGCTTGTAGGTACTTTTGCATAGCCAAGCCATAGTAATTTTTGTACGTTGCCAAACCATGGTAAATTTCCACGGATGGAGTTTCCCTACTAGTGCGAGTATGAACCATTTTTACATTTTTATGTGGTGGGGCCCTCGATTTTTTGTCATCCGGGTTCCTTCGGTCACGACGAATAGATATCGCTCGACCGAGCCGTACTCTACGGCCTAGCGCTCGTCGCCCTAATAGGTGTAGGCCATGACCAATGGACGTTTGCAATCGTAAGTGAACATCGGACGCGACCATACATAGCGCGCCCTACACCTACCGTGGTCCACACATGCCATATTTTCCGCATAAAACGTCGTTTTGGGCTTGTAGGTACTTTTGCATAGCCAAGCCATAGTAATTTTTGTACGTTGCCAAACCATGGTAAATTTCCACGGATGGAGTTTCCCTACTAGTGCGAGTACGAACCATTTTTACATTTTTATGTGGTGGGGCCCTCGATTTTTTTGTCATCTCGGTTCCTTCGGTCACGACGAATAGATATCGCTCGACCGAGCCGTACTCGGCCTAGCGCTCGTCGCCCTAATAGGTGTAGGCCGTGACCAATGGACGTTTGCAATTGTAAGTGAACATCGGACGCGACCATACATAGCGGCGCCCCTACACCTACCCGTGTGGTCCACACATGCCATATTTTCCGCATAAAACGTCGTTTTGGGCTTGTAGGTACTTTTGCATAGCCAAGCTATAGTAATTTTTGTACGTTGCCAAACCATGGTAAATTTCCACGGATGGAGTTTCCCAACTAGTGCGAATGAACCATTTTTACATTTTTATGTGGTGGGGCCCTTGATTTTTTTGTCATCTCGGTTCCTTCGGTCCACGACGAATAGATATCGCTCGACCGAGCCGTACTCTACCTAGCGCTCGTCGCCCTAGGTGTAGGCCGTGACCAATGGACGTTTGCAATCGTAAGTGAACATCGGACACGACCATACATAGCGGCGCCCCCTACACCTACCCCGTGGTCCACACATGCCATATTTTCCGCATAAAACGTCGTTTTGGGCTTGTAGGTACTTTTGCATAGCCAAGCCATAGTAATTTTTGTACGTTGCCAAACCATGGTAAATTTCCATGGATGGAGTTTCCCTACTAGTGCGAGTATGAACCATTTTTACATTTTTATGTGGTGGGGCCCTCGATTTTTGTCATACGGTTCCTTCGGTCACGACGAATAGATATCGGCTCGGCCAAGCCGTACTCTATGGCCTAGCGCTCGTCGCCTAATAGGTGTAGGCCGTGACCAATGGATGTTTGCAATCGTAAGTGAACATCGGACGCGACCATACATAGCGGCGCCCCACCCTACCCGTGTGGTCCACACATGCCATATTTTCCGCATAAAACGTCGTTTTGGGCTTGTAGGTACTTTTGCATAGCCAAGCCATAGTAATTTTTGTACGTTGCCAAACCATGGTAAATTTCCACGGATGGAGTTTCCCTACTAGTGCGAGTATGAACCATTTTTACATTTTTATGTGGTGGGGCCCTCGATTTTTTTGTCATCCTGTTCCTTCGGTCACGACGAATAGATATCGGCTCGGCCGAGCCGTACTCTACGGCCTAGCGCTCGTCGCCCTAATAGGTGTAGGCCGTGACCAATGGATGTTTGCAATCGTAAGTGAACATCGGACACGACCATACATAGCGGCCCCCTACACCTACCCGTGTGGTCCACACATGCCATATTTTCCGCATAAAACGTCGTTTTGGGCTTGTAGGTACTTTTGCATAGCCAAGCCATAGTAATTTTTGCACGTTGCCAAACCATGGTAAATTTCCACGGATGGAGTTTCCCTACTAGTGCGAGTATGAACCATTTTTACATTTTTATGTGGTGGGGCCCTCGATTTTTTGTCATCCGGTTCCTTCGGTCACGACGAATAGATATCGGCTCGGCCGAGCCGTACTCTACGGCCTAGCGCTCGTCGCCCTAATAGGTGTAGGCCGTGACCAATGGACGTTTGCAATCGTAAGTGAACATCGGATGCGACCATACATAGCGGCGCCCTACACCTACCCGTGTGGTCCACACATGCCATATTTTCCGCATAAAACGTCGTTTTGGGCTTGTAGGTACTTTTGCATAGCCAAGCTATAGTAATTTTTGTACGTTGCCAAACCATGGTAAATTTCCATGGATGGAGTTTCCCTACTAGTGCGAGTACGAACCATTTTTACATTTTTATGTGGTGGGGCCCTCGATTTTTTTGTCATCCGGTTCCTTCGGTCACGACGAATAGATATCGGCTCGACCGAGCCGTACTCTCTACGGCCTAGCGCTCGTCGCCCTAATAGGTGTAGGCCGTGACCAATGGACGTTTGCAATCGTAAGTGAACATCGGACGCGACCATACATAGCGCGCCCCCTACACCTACCCGTGTGGTCCACACATGCCATATTTTCCGCATAAAACGTCGTTTTGGGCTTGTAGGTACTTTTGCATAGCCAAGCCATAGTAATTTTTGTACGTTGCCAAACCATGGTAAATTTCCACGGATGGAGTTTCCCTACTAGTGCGAGTACGAACCATTTTTACATTTTTATGTGGTGGGGCCCTCGATTTTTTGTCATCTCGGTTCCTTCGGTCACGACGAATAGATATCAGCTCGACCGAGCCGTACTCTACGGCCTAGCGCTCGTCGCCCTAATAGGTGTAGGCCGTGACCAATGGACGTTTGCAATCGTAAGTGAACATCGGATGCGACCATACATAGCGGCGCCCCTACACCTACCCGTGTGGTCCACACATGCCATATTTTCCGCATAAAACGTCGTTTTGGGCTTGTAGGTACTTTTGCATAGCCAAGCTATAGTAATTTTTGTACGTTGCCAAACCATGGTAAATTTCCACGGATGGAGTTTCCCTACTAGTGCGAGTATGAACCATTTTTACATTTTTATGTGGTGGGGCCCTCGATTTTTTGTCATCTGGTTCCTTCGGTCACGACGAATAGATATCAGCTCGACCGAGCCGTACTCTGACCTAGCGCTCGTCGCCCTAATAGGTGTAGGCCGTGACCAATGGACGTTTGCAATCGTAAGTGAACATCGGATGCGACCATACATAGCGGCGCCCTACCCACCCGTGTGGTCCACACATGCCATATTTTCCGCATAAAACGTCGTTTTGGGCTTGTAGGTACTTTTGCATAGCCAAGCCATAGTAATTTTTGCACGTTGCCAAACCATGGTAAATTTCCACGGATGGAGTTTCCCTACTAGTGCGAGTACGAACCATTTTTACATTTTTATGTGGTGGGGCCTCGATTTTTTGTCATCTTGGTTCCTTCGGTCACGACGAATAGATATCGCTCGACCGAGCCGTACTCTACGGCCTAGCGCTCGTCGCCCTAATAGGTGTAGGCCGTGACCAATGGACGTTTGCAATCGTAAGTGAACATCGGACGCGACCATACATAGCGGCGCCCCTACACCTACCCGTGTGGTCCACACATGCCATATTTTCCGCATAAAACGTCGTTTTGGGCTTGTAGGTACTTTTGCATAGCCAAGCTATAGTAATTTTTGTACGTTGCCAAACCATGGTAAATTTCCACGGATGGAGTTTCCCTACTAGTGCGAGTATGAACCATTTTTACATTTTTATGTGGTGGGGCCTCGATTTTTTGTCATCTGGTTCCTTCGGTCACGACGAATAGATATCGGCTCGGCCGAGCCGTACTCTACGGCCTAGCGCTCGTCACCCTAATAGGTGTAGGCCGTGACCAATGGACGTTTGCAATCGTAAGTGAACATCGGATGCGACCATACATAGCGGCGCCCCTACACCTACCCGTGTGGTCCACACATGCCATATTTTCCGCATAAAAAACGTCGTTTTGGGCTTGTAGGTACTTTTGCATAGCCAAGCCATAGTAATTTTTGCACGTTGCCAAACCATGGTAAATTTCCACGGATGGAGTTTCCCTACTAGTGCGAGTATGAACCATTTTTACATTTTTATGTGGTGGGGCCCTCGATTTTTTTGTCATCGGTTCCTTCGGTCACGACGAATAGATATCGGCTCGTTCGAGCCGTACTCTACGGCCTAGCGCTCGTCGCCCTAATAGGTGTAGGCCATGACCAATGGACGTTTGCAATCGTAAGTGAACATCGGACGCGACCATACATAGCGGCGCCCTACACCTACCCGTGTGGTCCACACATGCCATATTTTCCGCATAAAACGTCGTTTTGGGCTTGTAGGTACTTTTGCATAGCCAAGCTATAGTAATTTTTGTACGTTGCCAAACCATGGTAAATTTCCACGGATGGAGTTTCCCTACTAGTGCGAGTACGAACCATTTTTACATTTTTATGTGGTGGGGCCCTCGATTTTTTTGTCATCCGGTTCCTTCGGTCATGACGAATAGATATCGCTCGGCCGAGCCGTACTCTACGGCCTAGCGCTCGTCGCCCTAATAGGTGTAGGCCGTGACCAATGGACGTTTGCAATCGTAAGTGAACATCGGACGCGACCATACATAGCGGCGCCCCTACACCTACCCGTGTGGTCCACACATGCCATATTTTCCGCATAAAACGTCGTTTTGGGCTTGTAGGTACTTTTGCATAGCCAAGCTATAGTAATTTTTGTACGTTGCCAAACCATGGTAAATTTCCACGGATGGAGTTTCCCTACTAGTGCGAGTATGAACCATTTTTACATTTTTATGTGGTGGGGCCCTCGATTTTTGTCATCCGGTTCCTTCGGTCCACGACGAATAGATATCGGCTCGACCGAGCCGTACTCTACGGCCTAGCGCTCGTCGCCCTAATAGGTGTAGGCCGTGACCAATGGACGTTTGCAATCGTAAGTGAACATCGGACGCGACCATACATAGCGGCGCCCTACACCTACCCGTGTGGTCCACACATGCCATATTTTCCGCATAAAACGTCGTTTTGGGCTTGTAGGTACTTTTGCATAGCCAAGCTATAGTAATTTTTGTACGTTGCCAAACCATGGTAAATTTCCACGGATGGAGTTTCCCTACTAGTGCGAGTATGAACCATTTTTACATTTTTATGTGGTGGGGCCCTCGATTTTTTTGTCATCCGGTTCCTTCGGTCACGACGAATAGATATCGGCTCGGCCGAGCCGTACTCTACGGCCTAGCGCTCGTCGCCCTAATAGGTGTAGGCCGTGACCAATGGACGTTTGCAATCGTAAGTGAACATCGGATGCGACCATACATAGCGGCGCCCTACACCTACCCGTGTGGTCCACACATGCCATATTTTCCGCATAAAACGTCGTTTTGGGCTTGTAGGTACTTTTGCATAGCCAAGCCATAGTAATTTTTGCACGTTGCCAAACCATGGTAAATTTCCACGGATGGAGTTTCCCTACTAGTGCGAGTATGAACCATTTTTACATTTTTATGTGGTGGGGCCCTCGATTTTTTTGTCATCGGTTCCTTCGGTCACGACGAATAGATATCGGCTCGACCGAGCCGTACTCTACGGCCTAGCGCTCGTCGCCCTAATAGGTGTAGGCCGTGACCAATGGACGTTTGCAATCGTAAGTGAACATCGGACGCGACCATACATAGCGGCGCCCCTACACCTACCCGTGTGGTCCACACATGCCATATTTTCCGCATAAAACGTCGTTTTGGGCTTGTAGGTACTTTTGCATAGCCAAGCTATAGTAATTTTTGTACGTTGCCAAACCATGGTAAATTTCCACGGATGGAGTTTCCCTACTAGTGCGAGTACGAACCATTTTTACATTTTTATGTGGTGGGGCCCTCGATTTTTTTGTCATCTGGTTCCTTCGGTCACGACGAATAGATATCAGCTCGACCGAGCCGTACTCTACGGCCTAGCGCTCGTCGCCCTAATAGGTGTAGGCCGTGACCAATGGACGTTTGCAATCGTAAGTGAACATCGGACGCGACCATACATAGCGGCGCCCTACACCTACCCGTGTGGTCCACACATGCCATATTTTCCGCATAAAACGTCGTTTTGGGCTTGTAGGTACTTTTGCATAGCCAAGCTATAGTAATTTTTGTACGTTGCCAAACCATGGTAAATTTCCACGGATGGAGTTTCCCTACTAGTGCGAGTATGAACCATTTTTACATTTTTATGTGGTGGGGCCTCGATTTTTTGTCATCCGGTTCCTTCGGTCACGACGAATAGATATCGGCTCGGCCGAGCCGTACTCTACGGCCTAGCGCTCGTCGCCCTAATAGGTGTAGGCCGTGACCAATGGACATTTGCAATCGTAAGTGAACATCGGACGCGACCATACATAGCGGCGCCCTACACCTACCCGTGTGGTCCACACATGCCATATTTTCCGCATAAAACGTCGTTTTGGGCTTGTAGGTACTTTTGCATAGCCAAGCCATAGTAATTTTTGCACGTTGCCAAACCATGGTAAATTTCCACGATGGAGTTTCCCTACTAGTGCGAGTATGAACCATTTTTACATTTTTATGTGGTGGGGCCCTCGATTTTTTTGTCATCCGGTTCCTTCGGTCACGACGAATAGATATCGGCTCGTTCGAGCCGTACTCTACGGCCTAGCGCTCGTCGCCTAATAGGTGTAGGCCGTGACCAATGGACGTTTGCAATTGTAAGTGAACATCGGACGCGACCATACATAGCGGCGCCCCTACACCTACCCGTGTGGTCCACACATGCCATATTTTCCGCATAAAACGTCGTTTTGGGCTTGTAGGTACTTTTGCATAGCCAAGCTATAGTAATTTTTGCACGTTGCCAAACCATGGTAAATTTCCACGGATGGAGTTTCCCAACTAGTGCGAGTATGAACCATTTTTACATTTTTATGTGGTGGGGCCCTCGATTTTTTTGTCATCGGTTCCTTCGGTCACGACGAATAGATATCGGCTCGGCCGAGCCGTACTCTACGGCCTAGCGCTCGTCGCCCTAATAGGTGTAGGCCGTGACCAATGGACGTTTGCAATTGTAAGTGAACATCAGACACGACCATACATAGCGGCGCCCTACACCTACCTGTGTGGTCCACACATGCCATATTTTCCGCATAAAACGTCGTTTTGGGCTTGTAGGTACTTTTGCATAGCCAAGCCATAGTAATTTTTGTACGTTGCCAAACCATGGTAAATTTCCATGGATGGAGTTTCCCTACTAGTGCGAGTATGAACCATTTTTACATTTTTATGTGGTGGGGCCCTCGATTTTTTTGTCATCGGGTTCCTTCGGTCACGACGAATAGATATCGGCTCGGCCGAGCCGTACTCTACGGCCTAGCGCTCGTCGCCCTAATAGGTGTAGGCCGTGACCAATGGACGTTTGCAATCGTAAGTGAACATCGGATGCGACCATACATAGCGGTGCCCCTACACCTACCCGTGTGGTCCACACATGCCATATTTTCCGCATAAAACGTCGTTTTGGGCTTGTAGGTACTTTTGCATAGCCAAGCCATAGTAATTTTTGTACGTTGCCAAACCATGGTAAATTTCCGTGGATGGAGTTTCCCTACTAGTGCGAGTACGAACCATTTTTACATTTTTATGTGGTGGGGCCTCGATTTTTTTGTCATCTGGTTCCTTCGGTCACGACGAATAGATATCAGCTCGACCGAGCCGTACTCTACGGCCTAGCGCTCGTCGCCCTAATAGGTGTAGGCCGTGACCAATGGATGTTTGCAATCGTAAGTGAACATCGGACACGACCATACATAGCGGCGCCCCTACACCTACCCGTGTGGTCCACACATGCCATATTTTCCGCATAAAACGTCGTTTTGGGCTTGTAGGTACTTTTGCATAGCCAAGCCATAGTAATTTTTGTACGTTGCCAAACCATGGTAAATTTCCACGGATGGAGTTTCCCTACTAGTGCGAGTATGAACCATTTTTACATTTTTATGTGGTCGGGCCCTCGATTTTTTTGTCATCTCGGTTCCTTCGGTCACGACGAATAGATATCGCTCGACCGAGCCGTACTCTACGGCCTAGCGCTCGCCGCCCTAATAGGTGTAGGCCGTGACCAATGGACATTTGCAATCGTAAGTGAACATCGGACGCGACCATACATAGCGGCGCCCCTACACCTACCCGTGTGGTCCACACATGCCATATTTTCCGCATAAAACGTCGTTTTGGGCTTGTAGGTACTTTTGTATAGCCAAGCCATAGTAATTTTTGCACGTTGCCAAAGCCATGGTAAATTTCCACGATGGAGTTTCCCTACTAGTGCGAGTATGAACCATTTTTACATTTTTATGTGGTGGGGCCCTCGATTTTTTTGTCATCCGGTTCCTTCGGTCACGACGAATAGATATCGCTCGTTCGAGCCGTACTCTACGGCCTAGCGCTCGTCGCCCTAATAGGTGTAGGCCGTGACCAATGGACGTTTGCAATTGTAAGTGAACATCGGACGCGACCATACATAGCGGCACCCCTACACCTACCCGTGTGGTCCACACATGCCATATTTTCCGCATAAAACGTCGTTTTGGGCTTGTAGGTACTTTTGCATAGCCAAGCTATAGTAATTTTTGTACGTTGCCAAACCATGGTAAATTTCCACGGATGGAGTTTCCCTACTAGTGCGAGTATGAACCATTTTTACATTTTTATGTGGTGGGGCCCTCGATTTTTTTGTCATCTGGTTCCTTCGGTCACGACGAATAGATATCAGCTCGACCGAGCCGTACTCTACGGCCTAGCGCTCGTCGCCCTAATAGGTGTAGGCCGTGACCAATGGACGTTTGCAATTGTAAGTGAACATCGGACGCGACCATACATAGCGGCGCCCCTACACCTACCCGTGTGGTCCACACATGCCATATTTTCCGCATAAAACGTCGTTTTGGGCTTGTAGGTACTTTTGCATAGCCAAGCCATAGTAATTTTTGTACGTTGCCAAACCATGGTAAATTTCCATGGATGGAGTTTCCCTACTAGTGCGAGTATGAACCATTTTTACATTTTTATGTGGTGGGGCCCTCGATTTTTTTTGTCATCTGGTTCCTTCGGTCACGACGAATAGATATCAGCTCGACCGAGCCGTACTCTACGGCCTAGCGCTCGTCGCCCTAATAGGTGTAGGCC
The DNA here is from genome assembly GCA_018135685.1 of Themeda triandra. Taxonomy (NCBI): domain Eukaryota; kingdom Viridiplantae; phylum Streptophyta; class Magnoliopsida; order Poales; family Poaceae; genus Themeda; species Themeda triandra. Next base: position 28,935 of record JAENPR010002651.1, on the reverse strand, counting down.
GTGACCAATGGATGTTTGCAATCGTAAGTGAACATCGGACGCGACCATACATAGCGGCCCCTACACCTACCCGTGTGGTCCACACATGCCATATTTTCCGCATAAAACGTCGTTTTGGGCTTGTAGGTACTTTTGCATAGCCAAGCCATAGTAATTTTTGTACGTTGCCAAACCATGGTAAATTTCCACGGATGGAGTTTCCCTACTAGTGCGAGTATGAACCATTTTTACATTTTTATGTGGTGGGGCCCTCGATTTTTTTGTCATCCGGTTCCTTCGGTCACGACGAATAGATATCGCTCGACCGAGCCGTACTCTACGGCCTAGCGCTCGTCGCCCTAATAGGTGTAGGCCGTGACCAATGGATGTTTGCAATCGTAAGTGAACATCGGACGCGACCATACATAGCGGCGCCCCTACACCTACCCGTGTGGTCCACACATGCCATATTTTCCGCATAAAACGTCGTTTTGGGCTTGTAGGTACTTTTGCATAGCCAAGCCATAGTAATTTTTGTACGTTGCCAAACCATGGTAAATTTCCACGGATGGAGTTTCCCTACTAGTGCGAGTATGAACCATTTTTACATTTTTATGTGGTGGGGCCCTCGATTTTTTGTCATCTGGTTCCTTCGGTCACGACGAATAGATATCAGCTCGACCGAGCCGTACTCTACGGCCTAGCGCTCGTCGCCCTAATAGGTGTAGGCCGTGACCAATGGATGTTTGCAATCGTAAGTGAACATCGGACGCGACCATACATAGCGGCGCCCCTACACCTACCCGTGTGGTCCACACATGCCATATTTTCCGCATAAAACGTCGTTTTGGGCTTGTAGGTACTTTTGCATAGCCAAGCCATAGTAATTTTTGTACGTTGCCAAACCATGGTAAATTTCCACGGATGGAGTTTCCCTACTAGTGCGAGTATGAACCATTTTTACATTTTTATGTGGTGGGGCCCTCGATTTTTTTGTCATCCGGTTCCTTCGGTCACGACGAATAGATATCGCTCGACCGAGCCGTACTCTACGGCCTAGCGCTCGTCGCCCTAATAGGTGTAGGCCATGACCAATGGACGTTTGCAATCGTAAGTGAACATCGGACGCGACCATACATAGCGGCGCCCCTACACCTACCCGTGTGGTCCACACATGCCATATTTTCCGCATAAAACGTCGTTTTGGGCTTGTAGGTACTTTTGCATAGCCAAGCCATAGTAATTTTTGTACGTTGCCAAACCATGGTAAATTTTCATGGATGGAGTTTCCCTACTAGTGCGAGTATGAACCATTTTTACATTTTTATGTGGTGGGGCCCTCGATTTTTTTGTCATCTGGTTCCTTCGGTCACGACGAATAGATATCAGCTCGACCGAGCCGTACTCTACGGCCTAGCGCTCGTCGCCCTAATAGGTGTAGGCCGTGACCAATGGACGTTTGCAATTGTAAGTGAACATCGGACGCGACCATACATAGCGGCGCCCCTACACCTACCCGTGTGGTCCACACATGCCATATTTTCCGCATAAAACGTCGTTTTGGGCTTGTAGGTACTTTTGCATAGCCAAGCCATAGTAATTTTTGTACGTTGCCAAACCATGGTAAATTTCCATGGATGGAGTTTCCCTACTAGTGCGAGTATGAACCATTTTTACATTTTTATGTGGTGGGGCCCTCGATTTTTTTGTCATCTGGTTCCTTCGGTCACGACGAATAGATATCAGCTCGACCGAGCCGTACTCTACGGCCTAGCGCTCGTCGCCCTAATAGGTGTAGGCCGTGACCAATGGACGTTTGCAATCGTAAGTGAACATCGGACGCGACCATACATAGCGGCGCCCCTACACCTACCCGTGTGGTCCACACATGCCATATTTTCCGCATAAAACGTCGTTTTGGGCTTGTAGGTACTTTTGCATAGCCAAGCCATAGTAATTTTTGTACGTTGCCAAACCATGGTAAATTTCCACGGATGGAGTTTCCCTACTAGTGCGAGTATGAACCATTTTTACATTTTTATGTGGTGGGGCCCTCGATTTTTTTGTCATCTGGTTCCTTCGGTCACGACGAATAGATATCAGCTCGACCGAGCCGTACTCTACGGCCTAGCGCTCATCGCCCTAATAGGTGTAGGCCGTGACCAATGGACGTTTGCAATCGTAAGTGAACATCGGATGCGACCATACATAGCGGCGCCCCTACACCTACCCGTGTGGTCCACACATGCCATATTTTCCGCATAAAACGTCGTTTTGGGCTTGTAGGTACTTTTGCATAGCCAAGCCATAGTAATTTTTGTACGTTGCCAAACCATGGTAAATTTCCACGGATGGAGTTTCCCTACTAGTGCGAGTATGAACCATTTTTACATTTTTATGTGGTGGGGCCCTCGATTTTTTTGTCATCCGGTTCCTTCGGTCACGACGAATAGATATCGGCTCGACCGAGCCGTACTCTACGGCCTAGCGCTCGTCGCCCTAATAGGTGTAGGCCGTGACCAATGGACGTTTGCAATCGTAAGTGAACATCGGACGCGACCATACATAGCGGCGCCCCTACACCTACCCGTGTGGTCCACACATGCCATATTTTCCGCATAAAACGTCGTTTTGGGCTTGTAGGTACTTTTGCATAGCCAAGCCATAGTAATTTTTGTACGTTGCCAAACCATGGTAAATTTCCACGGATGGAGTTTCCCTACTAGTGCGAGTATGAACCATTTTTACATTTTTATGTGGTGGGGCCCTCGATTTTTTTGTCATCCGGTTCCTTCGGTCACGACGAATAGATATCGCTCGACCGAGCCGTACTCTACGGCCTAGCGCTCGTCGCCCTAATAGGTGTAGGCCGTGACCAATGGACGTTTGCAATCGTAAGTGAACATCGGACGCGACCATACATAGCGGCGCCCTACACCTACCCGTGTGGTCCACACATGCCATATTTTCCGCATAAAACGTCGTTTTGGGCTTGTAGGTACTTTTGCATAGCCAAGCCATAGTAATTTTTGCACGTTGCCAAAGCATGGTAAATTTCCACGGATGGAGTTTCCCTACTAGTGCGAGTATGAACCATTTTTACATTTTTATGTGGTGGGGCCCTCGATTTTTTTGTCATCGGTTCCTTCGGTCACGACGAATAGATATCGGCTCGGCCGAGCCGTACTCTACGGCCTAGCGCTCGTCGCCCTAATAGGTGTAGGCCGTGACCAATGGACGTTTGCAATCATAAGTGAACATCGGACGCGACCATACATAGCGGCGCCCCTACACCTACCCGTGTGGTCCACACATGCCATATTTTCCGCATAAAACGTCGTTTTGGGCTTGTAGGTACTTTTGCATAGCCAAGCCATAGTAATTTTTGTACGTTGCCAAACCATGGTAAATTTCCATGGATGGAGTTTCCCTACTAGTGCGAGTATGAACCATTTTTACATTTTTATGTGGTGGGGCCCTCGATTTTTTTGTCATCCGGTTCCTTCGGTCCACGACGAATAGATATCGCTCGACCGAGCCGTACTCTACGGCCTAGCGCTCGTCGCCCTAATAGGTGTAGGCCGTGACCAATGGACGTTTGCAATCGTAAGTGAACATCGGACGCGACCATACATAGCGGCGCCCCTACACCTACCCGTGTGGTCCACACATGCCATATTTTCCGCATAAAACGTCGTTTTGGGCTTGTAGGTACTTTTGCATAGCCAAGCTATAGTAATTTTTGTACGTTGCCAAACCATGGTAAATTTCCACGGATGGAGTTTCCCTACTAGTGCGAGTATGAACCATTTTTACATTTTTATGTGGTGGGGCCCTCGATTTTTTTGTCATCTGGTTCCTTCGGTCACGACGAATAGATATCGCCGACCGAGCCGTACTCTACGGCCTAGCGCTCGTCGCCCTAATAGGTGTAGGCCGTGACCAATGGACGTTTGCAATCGTAAGTGAACATCGGACGCGACCATACATAGCGGCGCCCCTACACCTACCCGTGTGGTCCACACATGCCATATTTTCCGCATAAAACGTCGTTTTGGGCTTGTAGGTACTTTTGCATAGCCAAGCTATAGTAATTTTTGTACGTTGCCAAACCATGGTAAATTTCCACGGATGGAGTTTCCCTACTAGTGCGAGTATGAACCATTTTTACATTTTTATGTGGTGGGGCCCTCGATTTTTTTGTCATCTCGGTTCCTTCGGTCACGACGAATAGATATCGGCTCGGCGAGCCGTACTCTACGGCCTAGCGCTCGTCGCCCTAATAGGTGTAGGCCGTGACCAATGGACGTTTGCAATCGTAAGTGAACATCGGACGCGACCATACATAGCGGCGCCCCTACACCTACCCGTGTGGTCCACACATGCCATATTTTCCGCATAAAACGTCGTTTTGGGCTTGTAGGTACTTTTGCATAGCCAAGCCATAGTAATTTTTGTACGTTGCCAAACCATGGTAAATTTCCACGGATGGAGTTTCCCTACTAGTGCGAGTATGAACCATTTTTACATTTTTATGTGGTGGGGCCCTCGATTTTTTTGTCATCTGGTTCCTTCGGTCACGACGAATAGATATCAGCTCGACCGAGCCGTACTCTACGGCCTAGCGCTCGTTGCCCTAATAGGTGTAGGCCATGACCAATGGACGTTTGCAATCATAAGTGAACATCGGACGCGACCATACATAGCGGCGCCCCTACACCTACCCGTGTGGTCCACACATGCCATATTTTCCGCATAAAACGTCGTTTTGGGCTTGTAGGTACTTTTGCATAGCCAAGCCATAGTAATTTTTGTACGTTGCCAAACCATGGTAAATTTCCATGGATGGAGTTTCCCTACTAGTGCGAGTATGAACCATTTTTACATTTTTATGTGGTGGGGCCCTCGATTTTTTTGTCATCCGGTTCCTTCGGTCACGACGAATAGATATCGCTCGGCCGAGCCGTACTCTACGGCCTAGCGCTCGTCGCCCTAATAGGTGTAGGCCGTGACCAATGGACGTTTGCAATCGTAAGTGAACATCGGATGCGACCATACATAGCGGCGCCCCTACACCTACCCGTGTGGTCCACACATGCCATATTTTCCGCATAAAACGTCGTTTTGGGCTTGTAGGTACTTTTGCATAGCCAAGCCATAGTAATTTTTGTACGTTGCCAAACCATGGTAAATTTCCGTGGATGGAGTTTCCCTACTAGTGCGAGTATGAACCATTTTTACATTTTTATGTGGTGGGGCCCTCGATTTTTTTGTCATCCGGTTCCTTCGGTCACGACGAATAGATATCAGCTCGACCGAGCCGTACTCTACGGCCTAGCGCTCATCGCCCTAATAGGTGTAGGCCGTGACCAATGGATGTTTGCAATCGTAAGTGAACATCGGACACGACCATACATAGCGGCGCCCTACACCTACCCGTGTGGTCCACATGCCATATTTTCCGCATAAAACGTCGTTTTGGGCTTGTAGGTACTTTTGCATAGCCAAGCCATAGTAATTTTTGTACGTTGCCAAACCATGGTAAATTTCCACGGATGGAGTTTCCCTACTAGTGCGAGTATGAACCATTTTTACATTTTTATGTGGTCGGGCCCTCGATTTTTTTGTCATCCGGTTCCTTCGGTCACGACGAATAGATATCGCTCGACCGAGCCGTACTCTACGGCCTAGCGCTCGTCGCCCTAATAGGTGTAGGCCGTGACCAATGGACGTTTGCAATCGTAAGTGAACATCGGACGCGACCATACATAGCGGCGCCCTACACCTACCCGTGTGGTCCACACATGCCATATTTTCCGCATAAAACGTCGTTTTGGGCTTGTAGGTACTTTTGCATAGCCAAGCCATAGTAATTTTTGTACGTTGCCAAACCATGGTAAATTTCCATGGATGGAGTTTCCCTACTAGTGTGAGTATGAACCATTTTTACATTTTTATGTGGTGGGGCCCTCGATTTTTTTGTCATCCGGTTCCTTCGGTCACGACGAATAGATATCAGCTCGACCGAGCCGTACTCTACGGCCTAGCGCTCGTCGCCCTAATAGGTGTGGGCCATGACCAATGGACGTTTGCAATCATAAGTGAACATCGGACGCGACCATACATAGCGGCGCCCCTACACCTACCCGTGTGGTCCACACATGCCATATTTTCCGCATAAAACGTCGTTTTGGGCTTGTAGGTACTTTTGCATAGCCAAGCCATAGTAATTTTTGCACGTTGCCAAACCATGGTAAATTTCCACGGATGGAGTTTCCCTACTAGTGCGAGTATGAACCATTTTTACATTTTTATGTGGTGGGGCCCTCGATTTTTTTGTCATCCGGTTCCTTCGGTCCACGACGAATAGATATCGGCTCGACCGAGCCGTACTCTACGGCCTAGCGCTCGTCGCCCTAATAGGTGTAGGCCGTGACCAATGGACGTTTGCAATCGTAAAAGTGAACATCGGACGCGACCATACATAGCGGCGCCCCTACACCTACCCGTGTGGTCCACACATGCCATATTTTCCGCATAAAACGTCGTTTTGGGCTTGTAGGTACTTTTGCATAGCCAAGCCATAGTAATTTTTGTACGTTGCCAAACCATGGTAAATTTCCATGGATGGAGTTTCCCTACTAGTGCGAGTATGAACCATTTTTACATTTTTATGTGGTGGGGCCCTCGATTTTTTGTCATCTGGTTCCTTCGGTCACGACGAATAGATATCAGCTCGACCGAGCCATACTCTACGGCCTAGCGCTCGTCGCCCTAATAGGTGTAGGCCGTGACCAATGGACGTTTGCAATCGTAAGTGAACATCGGACGCGACCATACATAGCGGCGCCCTACACCTACCCGTGTGGTCCACACATGCCATATTTTCCGCATAAAACGTCGTTTTGGGCTTGTAGGTACTTTTGCATAGCCAAGCTATAGTAATTTTTGTACGTTGCCAAACCATGGTAAATTTCCACGGATGGAGTTTCCCTACTAGTGCGAGTATGAACCATTTTTACATTTTTATGTGGTGGGGCCCTCGATTTTTTTGTCATCTGGTTCCTTCGGTCACGACGAATAGATATCAGCTCGACCGAGCCGTACTCTACGGCCTAGCGCTCGTCGCCCTAATAGGTGTAGGCCGTGACCAATGGACGTTTGCAATCGTAAGTGAACATCGGACGCGACCATACATAGCGGCGCCCCTACACCTACCCGTGTGGTCCACACATGCCATATTTTCCGCATAAAACGTCGTTTTGGGCTTGTAGGTACTTTTGCATAGCCAAGCCATAGTAATTTTTGTACGTTGCCAAACCATGGTAAATTTCCACGGATGGAGTTTCCCTACTAGTGTGAGTATGAACCATTTTTACATTTTTATGTGGTGGGGCCCTCAATTTTTTTGTCATCCGGTTCCTTCGGTCACGACGAATAGATATCGCTCGACCGAGCCGTACTCTACGGCCTAGCGCTCGTCGCCCTAATAGGTGTAGGCCGTGACCAATGGATGTTTGCAATCATAAGTGAACATCGGACGACCATACATAGCGGCGCCCCTACACCTACCCGTGTGGTCCACACATGCCATATTTTTTAAAATAAAACGTCGTTTTGGGCTTGTAGGTACTTTTGCATAGCCAAGCCATAGTAATTTTTGTACGTTGCCAAACCATGGTAAATTTCCACGGATGGAGTTTCCCTACTAGTGCGAGTATGAACCATTTTTACATTTTTATGTGGTGGGGCCCTCGATTTTTTTGTCATCTCGGTTCCTTCGGTCACGACGAATAGATATCGCTCGACCGAGCCGTACTCTGACCTAGCGCTCGGTTGCCCTAATAGGTGTAGGCCATGACCAATGGACGTTTGCAATTGTAAGTGAACATCGGACGTGACCATACATAGCGGCGCCCTACACCTACCCGTGTGGTCCACACATGCCATATTTTCCGCATAAAACGTCGTTTTGGGCTTGTAGGTACTTTTGCATAGCCAAGCCATAGTAATTTTTGTACGTTGCCAAACCATGGTAAATTTCCATGGATGGAGTTTCCCTACTAGTGCGAGTATGAACCATTTTTACATTTTTATGTGGTGGGGCCCTCGATTTTTTTGTCATCTGGTTCCTTCGGTCACGACGAATAGATATCGGCTCGACCGAGCCGTACTCTACGGCCTAGCGCTCGTCGCCTAATAGGTGTGGGCCATGACCAATGGACGTTTGCAATCTTAAGTGAACATCGGACGCGACCATACATAGCGGCACCCCTACACCTACCCGTGTGGTCCACACATGCCATATTTTCCGCATAAAACGTCGTTTTGGGCTTGTAGGTACTTTTGCATAGCCAAGCCATAGTAATTTTTGCACGTTGCCAAACCATGGTAAATTTCCACGGATGGAGTTTCCCTACTAGTGCGAGTATGAACCATTTTTACATTTTTATGTGGTGGGGCCCTTGATTTTTTTGTCATCTGGTTCCTTCGGTCACGACGAATAGATATCTGCTCGACCGAGCCGTACTCTACGGCCTAACGCTCGTCGCCCTAATAGGTGTAGGCCGTGACCAATGGACGTTTGCAATCGTAAGTGAACATCAGACGCGACCATACATAGCGGCGCCCTACACCTACCCGTGTGGTCCACACATGCCATATTTTCCACATAAAACGTCATTTTGGGCTTGTAGGTACTTTTGCATAGCCAAGTGTTGCACGTTGCCAAACCATGGTGTTGACGTTTAAGTGCCAATTTTTACCGTCAACTAAACATGAGAAAGGACTAAAATATGTTCACCAACTAGATATAGGGGTTATACCGATGTAATTCCACGAGTTTTGGTGAATGTCTCATTTCGCAGGTGTCGGCTGAAAATACCCAAGGAAGGCCCACATGTCGGGTTTACATAGAGATAATTGGGAACCGGTGAAAATTTTGTAATCTGGAAGGTTCGAGAAGGCTCGGGACCAAACGGGAGCCCGAACGGGCTCGGTGGAGAGTCGGCCGACTCCCACCCTTGGTCGGCCGACTCATGACTGGACCAATCGCATCGGCCTCACGGATCCCTGTTCCACCGCCTTTGAGGATGAATAATAATCGTCCGTTTAGGTCGGTTTGATCCGAGGGCCGTGGTGCATCCTAGGGGGCTATATAAACGGGCCCCCGGCCCCTAGAGGAGGCATCCCTAAAACCCTAATTCATTATCTCCCGGCGGGATCGGTGTTGTAGAGGCGTCCCTTGAATGGATGACTTCTCTTCTCTAGAGAATTAGAGCTAGACATTCCAATGTAGTAGATTAGATCTAGATGAGAGTTAGGGAGAGCGGAATTACGCTCCGGTTACGGAGAAGTCTTCGGAGATTTGGTAGTCTTTGTATCTACTCTTGTAAGACTTATGCTTTAATATATTTATCTTCTCTATCTACTTTATGCCTTTCATATGTATGCTTAGTATAGTTGTTACATTCTAGCATGGGATCTTCGCTCGTATTGAGTGCTCTAGTTATCATATGTAATTAGAGTAGTAATTGATAGTGTAGGCATGGTGTCTAGACTATAGGTTACCTAAGGTTGCACCCAATCCCACGGATAGTTGTGGTAGCCCCAGAGGTGACAAATCGTCGGGCCTTTGTATTCCACCACGTTCGGGTTGGTGTTTCATAGAGCTTTTTGGCAGCCTTCCCCAACTACTCTTTACCTAGTCTTCTTCGAGAGTTGGAAAGGACTTGCTTTGCTCCAAAGTGCTATTGTGTGATCACTATACTTATCCATACCCCGTTATCATAGAACCAAAGTAATAGAGAAGAATATAGGAACCTAGATCTCTCCCGTTGTCCTCCCGCTATATCTAGTTACTCATTTATCATAATTCTCATTTGTGCTTATATTACATAAATATATATATATCATTTACCCCCGCTTTAGTCTAGTTGGTTTACTAAGTTAGTAGATACATGATGGTGATTTATTAGATTCTTTAACCCTTGCTTCCCCGTGGTAAAATATAAATAACGATACCCGGATACTCCCGGTAAAATGCTACAATGGTATGTTCTCAGGCGCTTGAATCCTTCTTATTTTAGTTGCACTTAACAAATACCAACAAGCATTTTTGGCGCCGTTGTCGGGAAGCAATTGGTGTTAAGTTTTTGATAATGATCTTGATATCTACTAATTTAGTGTATCACTAGCTTTAGTAGGATTACCCCTTGTTCTGTTAAGTGTGGAATAGACAGACAAAAGATGCCGTTTTGACCTTCCAACAAGTTTCCACAAGAAAAGATGAGACATTAAAGAGCCCGGGGTCCCCCAACATTCAACATTCATGAACATTGGAACCCCGCCACCTCACGTAATGTAGAAAAGGTCGTCATCACAAGAATTTCAAATCACTTCACAAGTGACGAACATAGATGCTGCACCGCTCACAAATTTCATCATGTGAGTCATGGTAAGTATGATCAAGAAAGGTGAGATAGTCTTGCTCATGGACTTTAAAATTGATGAGTAGTTATTTTTTTGAATTCTTGCACCCCACCGCATGTTTACTTTTAACAATTCATGCATTTTCTCCGTTTAGCTTATTTATGTTTGCTCATCCATTGCATGTTTAGTTTCTTGCATGCATTCACATGCCATTTGCATCTAAAAAATAAATAAAAAAATGTTTATATATATATATATTTCTCACCATGATCATGCTCTTTCTTCTCCATTTGAGTAAATCTCTATAGTGCTTTCATGTCACCTTTGTTTGCTATAGTATGTTTTGGTTTGGAAGTACTTCTAAAGGGTATTTCCAAAGGCTTTTAAATTAAGCATGGTGCTTAGGTTAAATTGTCTTCCTTGACCAAATTAAGACATGGAGTCTAGTTTGGTTATTGAACTAAAAATGTGCTTTAGTGGATACTGGTTATTTTGTTGGACTAACCCATGCGGAAATCCATAAACACATTTTGGGTAAGTCAAGAGATGAACTCATGTGAGAGATGAAGAAAGGCATGTGATGAACTTCAACAACTTTGTGCAAAAAGACAAATTCATTCATCATCCAAGAAAGAATTGTAAGTATCAAATATCATTCACATTGTCTTTTATTGTAAGTTACCTTTGCCTTGAACCATGTTAAGTGCCTTAAAAAAAGTTGCTAGAAAACTTTATAAATAAAATCTATGCTAAAAGTAATTCAAATCCATCTTTTCATTAGCATAGATGATGATCATTTACATAGTGGATAATAGCCCATAGTTTGAAATTGTTGCAATCCTTCGGGTATGTGTCCACTAACATTTTGTAGGAAAGAACTTATGATGTGCCTGTTCGTGGATTGGCATCACCTGCGAAATAGCCACTTCAGTGATGGAACAAAGAAGAAGACAAGAGTTCCACAAGAAGGAACAACAACTTTAACTCACTCAAAGAAGTGGATCAAGGCGACAAGCTATGAGCAACCTTGAAGACATCATAGCATTGAGCCCAACACTCGAGCTAGGATGCCAATGAGGAGCAGGTGCAACACATCTCATTTTAGCCAATTAAAGACCTCGCTCTCATTGTTCCCGAAGAGTGAAGACACCATCTTGCACATTGGTAGCAAGGACAAGGATGGCATGATAAGCATGCATCCTTGTGTCAACCAATCACCAATCAAGGGTTGACCATCGACCAAGCCTTGAAGGACCATGACCATGGTTGCAAGATAATATCCCTAAGCCATTGGAGATGAAGCATGTATACAAATTCTAAAGAAGCTCCTTCCTTGATCATCAAGATGGATGGCGTACAACTCTTCGCCATGCCGTTAGAAGACAAAGACCATCAAGGAAGAAGTCGAGTCTACATCTCCAATGAACATCAATGCGTCAACCAAAACTCAATGAAAATCAAGAATGGTTGATGAAAGAAGATCATGAAACCGCCGTCTCCTCATCCCGGATTGGATAGTCCAAACAAAAGCGAGAATGCAAAGGAGAGATCTCTACTCAACGGACTTATAATCGAAGTCCCTCTCGGATACATGAAGGCTTACAAACAGAGGACAAACAATTAATGTCGAGGACATAGGAGTACAACACACTCGAGGGATGACTCAACACTCGTATTTGGTTTTACGTGGCGAGCGACAACAAGGTCAAGCTTGGGGGAGGAAGGCCGATGACTCTTCAAACAGTGATCCAGCAATGCTCTTTCTCTTTTCAAGCCCTCGTCGCTCTGGCACGTTGAGAAGAAACAATGAGTGGAGCACAAGGTCTAGGCATAAAAAAAAAAGAAGAGAGGAAGCAAAATGAAGGAGTGCAATTTTAGAAGACAAGATGCTCAAGGAGAGAGGTCAATCAAGCAAGGCAAACTCCAAGAAGAAGTAAAGGACCACTAGACGCATCTACCCTTCATCACAAGGATCAAATGATACACCTTTGGGATCAAGGAGTGAACATGACAAGAAGTCCTTCGGAAGGACTTAAATCATTGAACCCTCGCCAAGGAGGTAACTTGGTATTTATCAAGATTTCCTTTCATAGCATTGCATTTTCCTTTAAGCATACTTATTTTCCCTATATGCATCTTAATTGCATCTTCGCTTTACTATCTTTGCACTAGAAAAAGAAAATAAAGATTTGTGCATTTGCATCCAGAAAACTACTAAGCCCCATGTGAATAATCATTCATTGTGGTGGCATAAAAATAATTTTTTAGCATATCTATTTTCTTTGTCTACATTCCTTTATTATAAAAAAAAAAAGATAAAAATATTTCTTGTGATCCCGTTATAAGACATTTGAGTTAAGGCTGTTCTAGACAACCAAGGCTTAGAGGTTTTATCACTAACGCTTAATCGTTCCACAAGCTTTGTTGTCTATTTGAGCTTCACAAAGAACATAAAGGATCAAGAAAAGCTACCGCATTTAAGGATGTCCAGTCTCCCGTCGAAGTGCTCGTCCGCAACATTCAACGCTTGTCTCCAACGGCAACTATCCACGAAACTCCCCCGGAAGACTAGAACTCCTTCATCGCCTGTCGGCAATATTCGCGAGACTATGTCAACATCCAAATTGGGGGAGAGCATCCCCCGTGTATCAAGCTAAGTGTTCCAACTTGTCTATTTATTTATAGAGCTTGCTAAACAACTAAAAAAGATGCATAATCCTAGAAACCCGTAAAGATTTCCTTATTTATCTTTTCTACTTTTGGAGAGCTCTTATTAACTTGTCTTTAAGTAATCCCTAGAATAAACTCTACATGGAGATGATGAATAGTTGCTTTGCCATAATTCCTTTCAAGTACCTAGTTTTCAACCTTGCACTCTTCCGAGTTTTAGGCACAACTGTTTAGATTTGAGATTTGCTCAACCCGAAACTTGTGGGTAGCGAATGCTTGATCTAAGTCTAGGTAGTTGGTGGATATGATATGGGAAGGTTTTGAGTCAGTCATCCATCTTGTTCCTAGAGATACTAGAGTTCTGAGAATTTATCTTTGAAAATATTAAATTCCTGCATGATGAGTTCCTTTATGATGAGAGTTCAAATTCCTACCACAGCCATATATTCATGCTTACTAGATTAGGAAAACCCATCTATTTATATAGAACATTTTATAGGCATTGAGTGTAGTCTTTATAGGCATTGAGTGTGGTTATGCAGTGGACCCATAAGGAATCGATCATGCGGTTAAAGTCAATACTATGTGCTCTCCATCCATTGATCTATGCTACTTCGTCCTCGAAGCATGCACCCATTTTATAAATACTACATTCATTCTCGTGCTACTGTCCCTAGAAGTACCACCCACATATAGATCCACATCCATCACATATTGTGCTATCTCTATCCCGGAGGTACACACTTATGCTGCTCCTACCCCGGGAGTACGCATTCCCCCACATACTATTGTGCTATCTCTACCCCGAAGATACGCGCTTATGCTGCTCCTACCCCGGGAGTACGCATCCATCCATCCATCCATTCATCCATCCATTCTTCCACATATATATATATATATATATATATATATATATATATATATATATATATATATATATATATATATATATATATATATATATATATATATATATATATATATATATATATTATTCCATTCCACTCATTTCATTCAGAAAATGTTCTACTCCTACATTGGGAGTGAACACTCAAAAATATTCATGGCCATCCTATCCCGGGAGTGAACATCTAGAGATAATCATCGCCGCTCCAATTGCCTACATAAAAGCTCCAAATATTATCATTCCAAGTTATACACTCCCCATTGCTAAAGTTCGTTTTCGAGGATTGGTTTCTCTAAAAAAAAGAAAAAAAGAGAAAAAAAAAAAAGAAAGAAAAAAAGAGAAGAGTAGCCAAGTCCTTCCTTTAAGAAGTTTCAAAGTTTTTGAATAAAGGGAGTCATGTTATCCCCAAAGGAGCAAGTGTAGAAGTAGATGTTCACCAAGAGATCACCCCTCATAATCATTTCCTTATCATCATCATCTTATCATCCATTCCATTTTCTCATTCACATGCACATATGACTTTATTATTATTTTAGTTCCTATTGGATCCATGGTCTAACTGTGCAATATATGCAAGTGAGTTTTGAGTGTCTCCCCACCTATAAGCTCCACATAAGCCTATTAGAAAGTAAGGTGAGAGAGAGAAGGCACTTTCCACTATGCCTTAGTTCCACAAATACCACATATTTTGAGAGAAGAGAGAAGGCATACACTACTCATGCCTTGGAGAGGATCCGTAAATACCACAAATGAGAGATCTGAAAGGTTCATACAAGGAACTCGAGAGTTTTTATTTGAAAATCTTGCAAAAACTCCAGAATAATAGTTGATCAAAGAGCGAGAAACATAGCGCTTGACTTGACCATTCTGTCTTTCAACCGCTCAAGACCCAAGTGACGGTTACAAGCCCCATGGTGAAAGGTAATATGAGTAAGTTTTGAGTCGAATAGTTCACTCTAATCCGGAGGAGAGTTCTTGTTTGAACGCATGTGTACTTTTGAGGCGTGAAAGCATTGTAGCAACTCCCGATCTATCACTCGAGTTTATCTTTGCTCGTAGACGAGCAAAAGGTAAGCTTGGGGAGTTGTTGACGGTCGTTAAGTGCCAATTTTTACCGTCAACTAAACATGAGAAAGGACTAAAATATGTTCACCAACTAGATATAGGGGTTATACCTGATGTAATTCCACGAGTTTTGGTGAATGTCCTGTTTCATAGGTGTCACCTGAAAATACCCAAGGAAGGCCCACATGTCGGTTTACATAGAGATAATTGGGAACCGGTGAAAATTCTGTAATGAAGGTTCGAGAAGGCTCGGGACCAAACGGGAGCCCGAACGGGCTCGGTGGAGAGTCGGCCGACTCCCACCCTTGGTCGGCCGACTCATGACCTGGACCAATCGCATCGCCTCGCGGATCCCTGTTCCACCGCCTTTGAGGATGAATAATAATCGTCCGTTTAGGTCGGTTTGATCCGAGGGCTGTGGTGCATCCTAGGGGCTATATAAACATGGCCCCCGGCCCCGGAGGAGGCATCCCTAAAACCCTAATTCATTATCTCCCGGCCGGGATCGAGTTGTAGAGGCGTCCCTTGAATGGATGACTTCTCTTCTCTAGAGAATTAGAGCTAGACATTCCAATGTAGTAGATTAGATCTAGATGAGAGTTAGGGAGCGGAGCTACGCTCCGGTTCCGAGAATTCTTCGTAGATTTGGTATGTCTTTGTATCTACTCTTGTATGACTTATGCTTTAATATATTTATCTTCTCTATCTACTTTATGCCTTTCATATGTATGCTTAGTATAGTTGTTACATTCTAGCATGGGATCTTCGCTCGTATTGAGTACTCTAGTTATCATATGTAATTAGAGTAGTAATTGATAGTGTAGGCATGGTGTCTAGACTAGGTTACCCGAGGTTGCGCCAATCCCACGGATAGTTGTGGTAGCCCCGCAGGTGACAAAATGGCTCGCCTTTGTATTCCACCACGTTCGGGTTGGTGTTTCGTAGAGCTTTTTGGCAGCCTTCTCCCCGACTACTCTTTACCCATTCTTCTTCGAGAGTTGGAAAGGTACCGTTGCTCCAAAGTGCTATTGTGTGATCGCTATACTTATCCATACCCTCGTTATCATAGAACCAAAGTAATAGAGAAGAACATAGGAACCTAGATCTCTCCCGTTGTCCTCCCGCTATATCTAGTTACTCATTCATCGCTTAATTCTCCTATTTGTGCTTATACATAAATCTTATCATATATCTTTTACCCCCGCTTTAGTCTAGTTGGTTTACTAAGTTAGTAGATACATGATGGTGATTTATTAGATTCTTTAACCCCGCTTCCCCGTGGTAAAATATAAATAACGATACCGGATACTCCCGGTAAAATGCTACAATGGTATGTTCTCAGGCGCTTGCGGAATCCTTCTTATTTTAGTTGCACTTAACAAATACCAACACCAAGCCATAGTAATTTTTGTACGTTGCCAAACCATGGTAAATTTCCACGGATGGAGTTTCCCTACTAGTGCGAGTATGAACCATTTTTACATTTTTATGTGGTGGGGCCCTCAATTTTTTTGTCATCCGGTTCCTTCGGTCACGACGAATAGATATCGCCGACCGAGCCGTACTCTACGGCCTAGCGCTCGTCGCCCTAATAGGTGTAGGCCATGACCAATGGACGTTTGGAATCGTAAGTGAACATCGGACGCGACCATACATAGCGGCGCCCTACACCTACCCGTGCGGTCCACACATGCCATATTTTCCGCATAAAACGTCGTTTTGGGCTTGTAGGTACTTTTGCATAGCCAAGCCATAGTAATTTTTGTACGTTGCCAAACCATGGTAAATTTCCATGGATGGAGTTTCCTACTAGTGCGAGTATGAACCATTTTTACATTTTTATGTGGTGGGGCCCTCGATTTTTTTGTCATCTGGTTCCTTCGGTCACGACGAATAGATATCAGCTCGACCGAGCCGTACTCTACGGCCTAGCGCTCGTCGCCCTAATAGGTGTAGGCCATGACCAATGGACGTTTGCAATCGTAAGTGAACATCGGATGCGACCATACATAGCGGCGCCCTACACCTACCCGTGTGGTCCACACATGCCATATTTTCCGCATAAAACGTCGTTTTGGGCTTGTAGGTACTTTTGCATAGCCAAGCCATAGTAATTTTTGCACGTTGCCAAACCATGGTAAATTTCCACGATGGAGTTTCCCTACTAGTGCGAGTATGAACCATTTTTACATTTTTATGTGGTGGGGCCCTCAATTTTTGTCATCCGGTTCCTTCGGTCATGACGAATAGATATCAGCCCTCGAACCGAGCCGTACTCTATGGCCTAGCGCTCGTCGCCCTAATAGGTGTAGGCCGTGACCAATGGACGTTTGCAATCGTAAGTGAACATCGGACGCGACCATACATAGCGGCGCCCCTACACCTACCCGTGTGGTCCACACATGCCATATTTTCCGCATAAAACGTCGTTTTGGGCTTGTAGGTACTTTTGCATAGCCAAGCCATAGTAATTTTTGTACGTTGCCAAACCATGGTAAATTTCCATGGATGGAGTTTCCCTACTAGTGCGAGTATGAACCATTTTTACAATTTTATGTGGTGGGGCCCTCGATTTTTTTGTCATCCGGTTCCTTCGGTCACGACGAATAGATATCGGCTCGACCGAGCCGTACTCTACGGCCTAGCGCTCGTCGCCTAATAGGTGTAGGCCATGACCAATGGATGTTTGCAATCGTAAGTGAACATCGGACGCGACCATACATAGCGGCGCCCCTACACCTACCCGTGTGGTCCACACATGCCATATTTTCCGCATAAAACGTCGTTTTGGGCTTGTAGGTACTTTTGCATAGCCAAGCTATAGTAATTTTTGTACGTTGCCAAACCATGGTAAATTTCCACGGATGGAGTTTCCCTACTAGTGTGAGTATGAACCATTTTTAAATTTTTATGTGGTGGGGCCCTTGATTTTTTTGTCATCCGGTTCCTTCGGTCACGACGAATAGATATCGGCTCGACCGAGCCGTACTCTACGGCCTAGCGCTCGTCGCCTAATAGGTGTAGGCCATGACCAATGGACGTTTGCAATCGTAAGTGAACATCGGATGCGACCATACATAGCGGCGCCCTACACCTACCCGTGTGGTCCACACATGCCATATTTTCCGCATAAAACGTCGTTTTGGGCTTGTAGGTACTTTTGCATAGCCAAGCCATAGTAATTTTTGTACGTTGCCAAACCATGGTAAATTTCCACGGATGGAGTTTCCCTACTAGTGCGAGTATGAACCATTTTTACATTTTTATGTGGTGGGGCCCTCGATTTTTTTGTCATCTCGGGTTCCTTCGGTCACGACGAATAGATATCGCTCGACCGAGCCGTACTCTACGGCCTAGCGCTCGTCGCCCTAATAGGTGTAGGCCATGACCAATGGACGTTTGGAATCGTAAGTGAACATCGGACGCGACCATACATAGCGGCGCCCCTACACCTACCCGTGCGGTCCACACATGCCATATTTTCCGCATAAAACGTCGTTTTGGGCTTGTAGGTACTTTTGCATAGCCAAGCCATAGTAATTTTTGTACGTTGCCAAACCATGGTAAATTTCCATGGATGGAGTTTCCCTACTAGTGCGAGTATGAACCATTTTTACATTTTTATGTGGTGGGGCCCTCGATTTTTTTGTCATCTGGTTCCTTCGGTCACGACGAATAGATATCAGCTCGACCGAGCCGTACTCTACGGCCTAGCGCTCGTCGCCCTAATAGGTGTGGGCCATGACCAATGGACGTTTGCAATCATAAGTGAACATCGGACGCGACCATACATAGCGGCGCCCCTACACCTACCCGTGTGGTCCACACATGCCATATTTTTCGCATAAAACGTCGTTTTGGGCTTGTAGGTACTTTTGCATAGCCAAGCCATAGTAATTTTTGCACGTTGCCAAACCATGGTAAATTTCCATGGATGGAGTTTCCCTACTAGTGCGAGTATGAACCATTTTTACATTTTTATGTGGTGGGGCCCTCGATTTTTTTGTCATCTGGTTCCTTCGGTCACGACGAATAGATATCGCTCGACCGAGCCGTACTCTACGGCCTAGCGCTGTCGCCCTAATAGGTGTAGGCCATGACCAATGGATGTTTGCAATCGTAAGTGAACATCGGACGTGACCATACATAGCGGCGCCCTACACCTACCCGTGTGGTCCACACATGCCATATTTTCCGCATAAAACGTCGTTTTGGGCTTGTAGGTACTTTTGCATAGCCAAGCTATAGTAATTTTTGTACGTTGCCAAACCATGGTAAATTTCCACGGATGGAGTTTCCCTACTAGTGTGAGTATGAACCATTTTTAATTTTTATGTGGTGGGGCCCTTGATTTTTTTGTCATCCGGTTCCTTCGGTCACGACGAATAGATATCGCTCGACCGAGCCGTACTCTACGGCCTAGCGCTCGTCGCCCTAATAGGTGTAGGCCGTGACCAATGGACGTTTGCAATCGTAAGTGAACATCGGATGCGACCATACATAGCGGCGCCCTACACCTACCCGTGTGGTCCACACATGCCATATTTTCCGCATAAAACGTCGTTTTGGGCTTGTAGGTACTTTTGCATAGCCAAGCCATAGTAATTTTTGCACGTTGCCAAACCATGGTAAATTTCCACGATGGAGTTTCCCTACTAGTGCGAGTATGAACCATTTTTACATTTTTATGTGGTGGGGCCCTCAATTTTTTTGTCATCCGGTTCCTTCGGTCATGACGAATAGATATCGCTCGAACGAGCCGTACTCTATGGCCTAGCGCTCGTCGCCCTAATAGGTGTAGGCCGTGACCAATATACGTTTGCAATCGTAAGTGAACATCGGACGCGACCATACATAGCGGCGCCCTACACCTACCCGTGTGGTCCACACATGCCATATTTTCCGCATAAAACGTCGTTTTGGGCTTGTAGGTACTTTTGCATAGCCAAGCCATAGTAATTTTTGCACGTTGCCAAACCATGGTAAATTTCCATGGATGGAGTTTCCCTACTAGTGTGAGTACAAACCATTTTTACATTTTTATGTGGTGGGGCCTCGATTTTTTTGTCATCCGGTTCCTTCGGTCACGACGAATAGATATCGCTCGACCGAGCCGTACTCTACGGCCTAGCGCTCGTCGCCTAATAGGTGTAGGCCATGACCAATGGATGTTTGCAATCGTAAGTGAACATCGGACGTGACCATACATAGCGGCGCCCTACACCTACCCGTGTGGTCCACACATGCCATATTTTCCGCATAAAACGTCGTTTTGGGCTTGTAGGTACTTTTGCATAGCCAAGCTATAGTAATTTTTGTACGTTGCCAAACCATGGTAAATTTCCACGATGGAGTTTCCCTACTAGTGTGAGTATGAACCATTTTTAAATTTTTATGTGGTGGGGCCCTTGATTTTTTTGTCATCCGGTTCCTTCGGTCACGACGAATAGATATCGCCTCGACCGAGCCGTACTCTACGGCCTAGCGCTCGTCGCCCTAATAGGTGTAGGCCATGACCAATGGACGTTTGCAATCGTAAGTGAACATCGGACGCGACCATACATAGCGGCGCCCTACACCTACCCGTGTGGTCCACACATGCCATATTTTCCGCATAAAACGTCGTTTTGGGCTTGTAGGTACTTTTGCATAGCCAAGCCATAGTAATTTTTGTACGTTGCCAAACCATGGTAAATTTCCACGATGGAGTTTCCCTACTAGTGCGAGTATGAACCATTTTTACATTTTTATGTGGTGGGGCCCTCGATTTTTTTGTCATCCGGTTCCTTCGGTCACGACGAATAGATATCACCGACCGAGCCGTACTCTACGGCCTAGCGCTCGTCAGCCCTAATAGGTGTAGGCCATGGACCAATGGACGTTTGCAATCGTAAGTGAACATCGGACGCGACCATACATAGCGGCGCCCTACACCTACCCGTGTGGTCCACACATGCCATATTTTCCGCATAAAACGTCATTTTGGGCTTGTAGGTACTTTTGCATAGCCAAGCTATAGTAATTTTTGTACGTTGCCAAACCATGGTAAATTTCCACGGATGGAGTTTCCCTACTAGTGCGAGTATGAACCATTTTTACATTTTTATGTGGTGGGGCCCTCGATTTTTTTGTCATCCGGTTCCTTCGGTCACGACGAATAGATATCGCCTCGACCGAGCCGTACTCTACGGCCTAGCGCTCGTCGCCCTAATAGGTGTAGGCCATGACCAATGGACGTTTGCAATCGTAAGTGAACATCGGACGCGACCATACATAGCGGCGCCCCTACACCTACCCGTGTGGTCCACACATGCCATATTTTCCGCATAAAACGTCGTTTTGGGCTTGTAGGTACTTTTGCATAGCCAAGCCATAGTAATTTTTGTACGTTGCCAAACCATGGTAAATTTCCACGGATGGAGTTTCCCTACTAGTGCGAGTATGAACCATTTTTACATTTTTATGTGGTGGGGCCCTCGATTTTTTTGTCATCCGGTTCCTTCGGTCACGACGAATAGATATCGCCGACCGAGCCGTACTCTACGGCCTAGCGCTCGTCGCCCTAATAGG
Source organism: Themeda triandra (assembly GCA_018135685.1). Lineage (NCBI taxonomy): Eukaryota > Viridiplantae > Streptophyta > Magnoliopsida > Poales > Poaceae > Themeda > Themeda triandra. The sequence continues at coordinate 7,313 of JAENPR010002651.1, read as the reverse complement.
TGTAGGCCATGACCAATGGACATTTGCAATCGTAAGTGAACATCGGACGCGACCATACATAGCGGCGCCCCAACACCTACCCGTGTGGTCCACACATGCCATATTTTCCGCATAAAACGTCGTTTTGGGCTTGTAGGTACTTTTGCATAGCCAAGCTATAGTAATTTTTGTACATTGCCAAACCATGGTAAATTTCCACGGATGGAGTTTCCCTACTAGTGTGAGTATGAACCATTTTTACATTTTTATGTGGTGGGGCCCTCGATTTTTTTGTCATCTGGTTCCTTCGGTCACGACGAATAGATATCAGCTCGACCGAGCCGTACTCTACGGCCTAGCGCTCGTCGCCCTAATAGGTGTAGGCCGTGACCAATGGACGTTTGCAATCGTAAGTGAACATCGGATGCGACCATACATAGCGGCGCCCTACACCAACCCGTGTGGTCCACACATGCCATATTTTCCGCATAAAACGTCGTTTTGGGCTTGTAGGTACTTTTGCATAGCCAAGCTATAGTAATTTTTGTACGTTGCCAAACCATGGTAAATTTCCACGGATGGAGTTTCCCTACTAGTGCGAGTATGAACCATTTTTACATTTTTATGTGGTGGGGCCCTCGATTTTTTTGTCATCCGGTTCCTTCGGTCACGACGAATAGATATCACTCGACCGAGCCGTACTCTACGGCCTAGCGCTCGTCAGCCTCTAATAGGTGTAGGCCGTGACCAATGGACATTTGCAATCGTAAGTGAACATCGGACGCGACCATACATAGCGGCGCCCAACACCTACCCGTGTGGTCCACACATGCCATATTTTCCGCATAAAACGTCGTTTTGGGCTTGTAGGTACTTTTGCATAGCCAAGCCATAGTAATTTTTGTACATTGCCAAACCATGGTAAATTTCCACGGATGGAGTTTCCTACTAGTGCGAGTATGAACCATTTTTACATTTTTATGTGGTGGGGCCCTCGATTTTTTGTCATCCGGTTCCTTCGGTCACGACGAATAGATATCGCTCGACCGAGCCGTACTCTACGGCCTAGCGCTCGTCGCCCTAATAGGTGTAGGCCATGACCAATGGATGTTTGCAATCGTAAGTGAACATCGGACGCGACCATACATAGCGGCGCCCCTACACCTACCCGTGTGGTCCACACATGCCATATTTTCCGCATAAAACGTCATTTTGGGCTTGTAGGTACTTTTGCATAGCCAAGCTATAGTAATTTTTGTACGTTGCCAAACCATGGTAAATTTCCACGGATGGAGTTTCCCTACTAGTGCGAGTATGAACCATTTTTACATTTTTATGTGGTGGGGCCCTCGATTTTTTTGTCATCTGGTTCCTTCGGTCACGACGAATAGATATCAGCTCGACCGAGCCGTACTCTACGGCCTAGCGCTCGTCACCCTAATAGGTGTAGGCCGTGACCAATGGACGTTTGCAATCGTAAGTGAACATCGGACGCGACCATACATAGCGGCGCCCCTACACCTACCCGTGTGGTCCACACATGCCATATTTTCCGCATAAAACGTCGTTTTGGGCTTGTAGGTACTTTTGCATAGCCAAGCTATAGTAATTTTTGTACGTTGCCAAACCATGGTAAATTTCCACGATGGAGTTTCCTACTAGTGCGAGTATGAACCATTTTTACATTTTTATGTGGTGGGGCCCTCGATTTTTTTGTCATCCGGTTCCTTCGGTCACGACGAATAGATATCGGCCGACCGAGCCGTACTCTACGGCCTAGAGCTCGTCACCCTAATAGGTGTAGGCCGTGACCAATGGATGTTTGCAATCGTAAGTGAACATCGGACGCGACCATACATAGCGGCGCCCTACACCTACCCGTGTGGTCCACACATGCCATATTTTTCGCATAAAACGTCGTTTTGGGCTTGTAGGTACTTTTGCATAGCCAAGCTATAGTAATTTTTGTACGTTGCCAAACCATGGTAAATTTCCACGATGGAGTTTCCTACTAGTGCGAGTATGAACCATTTTTACATTTTTATGTGGTGGGGCCCTCGATTTTTTTGTCATCCGGTTCCTTCGGTCACGACGAATAGATATCGGCCGACCGAGCCGTACTCTACGGCCTAGCGCTGTCGCCCTAATAGGTGTAGGCCGTGACCAATGGACGTTTGCAATCGTAAGTGAACATCGGACGCGACCATACATAGCGGCGCCCTACACCTACCCGTGTGGTCCACACATGCCATATTTTCCGCATAAAACGTCGTTTTGGGCTTGTAGGTACTTTTGCATAGCCAAGCTATAGTAATTTTTGTACGTTGCCAAACCATGGTAAATTTCCACGATGGAGTTTCCCTACTAGTGCGAGTATGAACCATTTTTACATTTTTATGTGGTGGGGCCCTCGATTTTTTTGTCATCCGGTTCCTTCGGTCACGACGAATAGATATCAGCTCGACCGAGCCGTACTCTACGGCCTAGCGCTCGTCGCCCTAATAGGTGTAGGCCGTGACCAATGGACGTTTGCAATCGTAAGTGAACATCGGACGAGACCATACATAGCGGCGCCCCTACACCTACCCGTGTGGTCCACACATGCCATATTTTCCGCATAAAACGTCGTTTTGGGCTTGTAGGTACTTTTGCATAGCCAAGCCATAGTAATTTTTGTACGTTGCCAAACCATGGTAAATTTCCACTGATGGAGTTTCCTACTAGTGCGAGTATGAACCATTTTTACATTTTTATGTGGTGGGGCCCTCGATTTTTTTGTCATCCGGTTCCTTCGGTCACGACGAATAGATATCGCCGACCGAGCCGTACTCTACGGCCTAGCGCTCGTCGCCCTAATAGGTGTAGGCCGTGACCAATGGACGTTTGCAATCATAAGTGAACATCGGACGCGACCATACATAGCGGCGCCCTACACCTACCCGTGTGGTCCACACATGCCATATTTTCCGCATAAAACGTCGTTTTGGGCTTGTAGGTACTTTTGCATAGCCAAGCCATAGTAATTTTTGTACATTGCCAAACCATGGTAAATTTCCATGGATGGAGTTTCCCTACTAGTGTGAGTATGAACCATTTTTACATTTTTATGTGGTGGGGCCCTCGATTTTTTTGTCATCTCGGTTCCTTCGGTCACGACGAATAGATATCGCTCGACCGAGCCGCACTCTACGGCCTAGCGCTCGTCGCCCTAATAGGTGTAGGCCGTGACCAATGGACATTTGCAATCGTAAGTGAACATCGGACGCGACCATACATAGCGGCGCCCTACACCTACCCGTGTGGTCCACACATGCCATATTTTCCGCATAAAACGTCGTTTTGGGCTTGTAGGTACTTTTGCATAGCCAAGCCATAGTAATTTTTGTACGTTGCCAAACCATGGTAAATTTCCACGGATGGAGTTTCCCTACTAGTGCGAGTATGAACCATTTTTACATTTTTATGTGGTGGGGCCCTCGATTTTTTTCATCCGGTTCCTTCGGTCACGACGAATAGATATCGCCGGCCGAGTCGTACTCTACGGCCTAGCGCTCGTCACCCTAATAGGTGTAGGCCGTGACCAATGGACGTTTGCAATCGTAAGTGAACATCGGACGCGACCATACATAGCGGCGCCCCTACACCTACCCGTGTGGTCCACACATGCCATATTTTCCGCATAAAACGTCGTTTTGGGCTTGTAGGTACTTTTGCATAGCCAAGCCATAGTAATTTTTGTACGTTGCCAAACCATGGTAAATTTCCACGGATGGAGTTTCCCTACTAGTGCGAGTATGAACCATTTTTACATTTTTATGTGGTGGGGCCCTTGATTTTTTTGTCATCTGGTTCCTTCGGTCACGACGAATAGATATCGGCTCGAGCCGTACTCTCTACGGCCTAGCTGCTCGTCGCCCTAATAGGTGTAGGCCGTGACCAATGGATGTTTGCAATCGTAAGTGAACATCGGACGCGACCATACATAGCGGCGCCCCTACACCTACCCGTGTGGTCCACACATGCCATATTTTCCGCATAAAACGTCGTTTTGGGCTTGTAGGTACTTTTGCATAGCCAAGCTATAGTAATTTTTGCACGTTGCCAAACCATGGTAAATTTCCACGGATGGAGTTTCCCTACTAGTGCGAGTATGAACCATTTTTACATTTTTATGTGGTGGGGCCCTCGATTTTTTTGTCATCTGGTTCCTTCGGTCACGACGAATAGATATCAGCTCGACCGAGCCGTACTCTACGGCCTAGCGCTCGTCGCCCTAATAGGTGTAGGCCGTGACCAATGGATGTTTGCAATCGTAAGTGAACATCGGACGCGACCATACATAGCGGCGCCCCTACACCTACCCGTGTGGTCCACACATGCCATATTTTCCGCATAAAACGTCGTTTTGGGCTTGTAGGTACTTTTGCATAGCCAAGCCATAGTAATTTTTGTACGTTGCCAAACCATGGTAAATTTCCACGGATGGAGTTTCCCTACTAGTGCGAGTATGAACCATTTTTACATTTTTATGTGGTGGGGCCCTCGATTTTTTGTCATCCGGTTCCTTCGGTCACGACGAATGATATCGGCTCGGCCGAGCCGTACTCTACGGCCTAGCGCTCGTCGCCCTAATAGGTGTAGGCCGTGACCAATGGATGTTTGCAATCGTAAGTGAACATCGGATGCGACCATACATAGCGGCGCCCTACACCTACCCGTGTGGTCCACACATGCCATATTTTCCGCATAAAACGTCGTTTTGGGCTTGTAGGTACTTTTGCATAGCCAAGCCATAGTAATTTTTTGTACGTTGCCAAACCATGGTAAATTTCCACGGATGGAGTTTCCCTACTAGTGCGAGTATGAACCATTTTTACATTTTTATGTGGTGGGGCCCTCGATTTTTTTGTCATCTCGGTTCCTTCGGTCACGACGGGCAGATATCATTTCACCGAGCCGTACTCTGACCTAGCGCTCGTCGCCCTAATAGGTGTAGGCCATGACCAATGGACGTTTGCAATCGTAAGTGAACATCGGACGCGACCATACATAGCGGCGCCCCTACACCTACCCGTGTGGTCCACACATGCCATATTTTCCGCATAAAACGTCGTTTTGGGCTTGTAGGTACTTTTGCATAGCCAAGCCATAGTAATTTTTGTACGTTGCCAAACCATGGTAAATTTCCACGGATGGAGTTTCCCTACTAGTGTGAGTATGAACCATTTTTACATTTTTATGTGGGGGGCCTCGATTTTTTTGTCATCCGGTTCTTCGGTCACGACGAATAGATATCAGCTCGACCGAGCCGTACTCTACGGCCTAGCGCTGTCGCCCTAATAGGTGTAGGGGCCGGACCAATGGACATTTGCAATCGTAAGTGAACATCGGACACGACCATACATAGCGGCGCCCCTACACCTACCCGTGTGGTCCACACATGCCATATTTTCCGCATAAAACGTCGTTTTGGGCTTGTAGGTACTTTTGCATAGCCAAGCCATAGTAATTTTTGTACGTTGCCAAACCATGGTAAATTTCCACGTATGGAGTTTCCTACTAGTGCGAGTATGAACCATTTTTACATTTTTATGTGGTGGGGCCCTCGATTTTTTGTCATCCGGTTCCTTCGGTCACGACGAATGATATCGCCGGCCCAGAGCCGTACTCTACGGCCTAGCGCTCGTCGCCCTAATAGGTGTAGGCCGTGACCAATGGACGTTTGCAATCGTAAGTGAACATCGGACGCGACCATACATAGCGGCGCCCTACACCTACCCGTGTGGTCCACACATGCCATATTTTCCGCATAAAACGTCGTTTTGGGCTTGTAGGTACTTTTGCATAGCCAAGCCATAGTAATTTTTTTACGTTGCCAAACCATGGTAAATTTCCATGGATGGAGTTTCCCTACTAGTGTGAGTATGAACCATTTTTACATTTTTATGTGGTGGGGCCCATGATTTTTTTGTCATCCGGTTCCTTCGGTCACGACGAATAGATATCGCCGACCGAGCCGTACTCTACGGCCTAGCGCTCGTCGCCCTAATAGGTGTAGGCCGTGACCAATGGACGTTTGCAATCGTAAGTGAACATCGGACGCGACCATACATAGCGGCGCCCCTACACCTACCCGTGTGGTCCACACATGCCATATTTTCCGCATAAAACGTCGTTTGGGCTTGTAGGTAATTTTGCATAGCCAAGCCATAGTAATTTTTGTACGTTGCCAAACCATGGTAAATTTCCACGGATGGAGTTTCCCTACTAGTGCGAGTATGAACCATTTTTACATTTTTATGTGGTGGGGCCCTCGATTTTTTTTCATCGGTTTCCTTCTGGCCACGACGAATAGATATCGCCGACCGAGTCGTACTCTACGGCCTAGCCACAATTCCCTAATAGGTGTAGGCCATGACCAATGGACGCTTGCAATCGTAAGTGAACATCGGACGCGACCATACATAGCGGCGCCCCACACCTACCCGTGTGGTCCACACATGCCATATTTTCCGCATAAAACGTCGTTTTGGGCTTGTAGGTACTTTTGCATAGCCAAGCCATAGTAATTTTTGTACGTTGCCAAACCATGGTAAATTTCCACGGATGGAGTTTCCCTACTAGTGCGAGTATGAACCATTTTTACATTTTTATGTGGTGGGGCCCTCGATTTTGTCATCCGGTTCCTTCGGGTCACGACGAATGATATCAGCTCGACCGAGCCGTACTCTACGGCCTAGCGCTCGCCGCCCTAATAGGTGTAGGCCGTGACCAATGGATGTTTGCAATCGTAGTGAACATCGGACGCGACCATACATAGCGGCGCCCCTACACCTACCCGTGTGGTCCACACATGCCATATTTTCCGCATAAAACGCCGTTTTGGGCTTGTAGGTACTTTTGCATAGCCAAGCTATAGTAATTTTTGTACGTTGCCAAACCATGGTAAATTTCCACGGATGGAGTTTTCCTACTAGTGCGAGTATGAACCATTTTTACATTTTTATGTGGTGGGGCCCTCGATTTTTTTTGTCATCTCGGTTCCTTCTGGCCACGACGAAGATATCGCCGACCGAGCCGTACTCTATGGCCTAGCGCTCGTCGCCCTAATAGGTGTAGGCCGTGACCAATGGACGTTTGCAATCGTAAGTGAACATCGGATGCGACCATACATAGCGGCGCCCTACACCTACCCGTGTGGTCCACACATGCCATATTTTCCGCATAAAACGTCCGTTTTGGGCTTGTAGGTACTTTTGCATAGCCAAGCCATAGTAATTTTTGTACGTTGCCAAACCATGGTAAATTTCCATGGATGGAGTTTCCTACTAGTG
>JAENPR010002022.1:70000-85258 GCA_018135685.1 Themeda triandra | reverse complement strand
GGAATGTTACTCCGGGGTATAGAAAATGCACCCTATATATATATATATATATATATATATATATATATATATATATATATATATATAACATTTCACACCACGAAGCTCGATGGAGAGGAGTTCTCATATCTACCATCAGCCTTTTCAGCTTCTTCATCTCCGCCTCGTGTACTCACCAAAGCCCATGGCATCACGCACCATCTCCTCAAGGTCCTGTGACTTCGGGCATAATTGGCACCGATGTCTGCTAGCTTTTCATCGTTAGATGCGGGATGCAAGAGGGTCCTTCCTCGTTGTCCCGACCTTCGGCAACATGAGTTCCATCATCTTCACGACGTAGGTCACCCCGGAGAATCCTTGGTCCATACGACCACCTTGCAAGTCTTGATCATTAACTCCTTCTTCTCCATGCTTGTTCCAACATCGTAGTGATCCATGAATCATCGAAGGATCAGGTGGGCATGGAGTGATAATGGATTCGAGAACTGCCTCTTATTCTCACAATCTTTGCATGGACACCACATAGTTGTCTTGTCTGATTCAACATATCCGCCTCTTGCAGCTCTTATGAACAATTTCAGACCATCCAAGTACTGAGCACATGCACGTTGCTTGAAAGTGACATCTAGCTCGATCCTCCATACCTAAAAAGTATGAAAATGGGAAATGGTAAATTTACTATTGCATCAAAGTGGCACTCCAAAGAAACAGATGACTAGCCGAAGCATTTGCTGCAATTTTAACCAGTGCCTCATGACATCAGTCAATCCATCCCAACAAAAATAATCTAAAAATTACTAAATTTTGGATTCATGTTCCCAAACAACGTGTTGTGCTTTATTTAACCATAGAAATTGCAATCCCACTATATGTCTCAGTCCAACAACCAATAATACACCGTGAGGACCCAATTGGGAAGATGCTAAATCAGCAGAAAATACCTTCTTGGTGTTCAGCACTCCTATCCTCCATTGATTATTTCAAGCAGTAAAGCATTTGTAGCTTGGAACAAGTAGTTCTCAGGAATCAGGCTTTGCTATTCCTCGAGTATCTGATGCTTTGCTCCCTGCAGAAAACAAGCACATTGGATATTATTAATCTGAACTCACAAGCATTCGAGTAAATGGTTTAGTATAGGCACGACCTCAAGAAATTTTGGGGCTAAGTATTGTCTGGCAGTATTGGTTATTTGACCATAGCAGAGAAACATTAGGAACCTCATATATATAATCACAGGCATATATAAACAAGAAACTGAAATCTGTCTTTGGTTAGTTTAGTTTTACACTAATTCCACATTTGTAGCAGAGAAACAATGGAAGATAACGGGATCTGATAATTTTGCCTTACAAAGTAGACTACCTATTAGTAGCAGTTAGTGTTTGTTTGCCAGAAACAAGAAAGAACATGCAAATGTCTTCCCATAATTCTTTTTCTAGGCAACACATTTTGAACTGCGAAGCTATTGCAATTTAACATCAATTCTAAGTAGCAGTTTTGAACTTTTTGATACATTGGATGGATGGATGTTGCACAAGTCTAGGACTGTCTAGCTAGCCACGCTTCCATGATTCCATCCAAACAAGCCTGCATCTGAAAGTTAATTGACACTAGTGATAATCTGCATCCGAGCAATAGTGTGTGTACAGACTCTGGACAGGACCGGATCCATTTCTCGCACAATCAAGAACACAACCGAAGGGGAAAATAGGGAAAAAAGTGGCGATGCTGTACCTGTGCTCGAGGTGGGCGATGGGCTGTGAACGAATCTCGCCCTTGCTGACAAGAAGGTGCCGTGCTCTGGTCCGTGATGCCGCGCCACAGGCCGCCACGGAGACCGCGCCACAGGCTGGAGTGGTGGGGGCTTTGGCCGGAGATGCGAGGTGGCGAGATGGGCGGCGCGACGAGCGGGCTGGAGGAGCTGAGGTGGGGGGGGCGCGGCGATGGCTGCCCTGAACGCGACGCAGCTCACGGGAGCGCCGGGATTGGGATTCCACCGCGGGGTGGGGCTGCCTCCGGCCGGAGCTGCGGTGCGCCGTGCAGCGTAGAGCGCTCCACCCGCGGCGGCGAGTTCAGCCACGTCCCGGCGGCGGCAGACCGTCCGGCGGCGTCCAGCGTGGAGCAGCGGCGATGGCGGCGCGGGTGATTGCGGCGAGCGATTTGGGCGACGCCCAGATTTGGGCGTCTGATTTCGCAGAGGGCGTACGTTCTATCCCGCTCGATTTGGGCGATGACGTGTTATCTAGTTTTGAACAAAACTCGCGAATACGATCGCTCGGCGAATGCATAGCGCAGTGGGTTCAAAGGTCGTGGGTTCGACTCCCCGCGTGCTCGATTTTTATATTTCCTTTTCGTATCTTTTTTCTTTTCGTGAGCGCGTCTATAGAACACGCGTCACATTTATTATCCGTGACTCATGTTGTCGACACGCGTCACAGATATTCTTTTCCCTATTCGTGACGCGTCCCGGATAAAACGCGTCACATGACTTATCTGTGACGCATTTTGTTAACCAACGTCACCAATACGACCATCTATTTGTGACGCGCCTGGACAATACGCGTCACCAGTTTTATCCGTGACGCGTCTTGTTAACGCGCGTCACGGAGATTGGTGTTATTAGTGACGCGTCTTGGTCTGAGTCATGGGCAACAACTAATCGGTGATTGTCTCATGAACCCGCGTCACGGATAGATTATTGGTGACGCGTTTTGTTTTTGTGTCACGAATCATCGCATCACTGATAGCGCTTTCTGGCATAGTGATAGTCAATGGAGCTGCAACAACAAATTTTTATGAAAGGTATTATTTATCCATATTGTATAATAATAAAAAAACAACACAAAAATGTACTGGGCGAGGTCACATGACTAATGAACATGTATGTGCACAGATATGATGTTGCCTTAGCATCCAATGCCTTAGGCACAAAATATGTTTGTAAATTTGCGAACATATGCCCCAATCTGAAAATGCTCCTTCATGTTTCCACTGGTACGTAATCCTAATAAATACATAATAATATCGTTGTTAAAATTAAATTACAAATAAGCATTGTCCTTGATATTCAGTGAGTTTAATTTATTTATAAATTGACAGCATATGCAGCTCGTGAGGCGACAAGGGCTTTTATTGGAGAAGCCATTTCAGATTAGCGAAATGATAAAACAAGGTTGCCATTTGGATATCGATGCTGAGTTAAAGTTGGTAGATTCTATCAAGGCAGATCTTATGCACTCAAGTGGTAACTCAAAGCAGTTAGAGAAGAAAACCATGAAGGAACTTGATTGAAAAGGTTCCAACATAATTCCGAACCTAGCTACACAAGGAATATATGCGCAGCATGCTGTTGGTATTTAACAAATGAAACTCAATCTTTTATGAAGGGCTAGACACTTTGGATGGGCGAACACATATGTGTTCACGAAGGCTATGGGTGAGATGCTTGAGCACTTCAGGGGTGACCTTCCGGTTGTAGTTGTTCGTCTGAGTATATGGTAACCAGCATTTACCATGACCCATTGCCTGGCTGGATAGAAGGGACTAGGTAGTATATGCTAATTGTACACTGCTTTCTTATAAATTGTTTATAAATATAATTAAGATGGTAAACTAGTTGACATGTAATGCCAAACACTTTTTATGTACTATAGGACAGTTGATGCTATAGCAGCTGCTTACGCCAAGCAAATCATCCCACGTTTTATTGGCCATGGTGATGTCATCCTTGATCTGGTAAGAATATAAATGATCAACAAAGGTATAAAATATACTATTTGTTCATTTTTTGTACTAGTATATATAATAATAAACTTAAATATGATGACATGTTCAAAGATTCCTGGAGACATGGTGGTGAATGCAATGGTGGTGGCGATGGCCATTCACTGGAATGAGAAAGGCCAAGTTGTCATCCATGTAACCTCGTCCGTGCAGAATCCATTGTGGACTGCTACCGCAATGGATATAATGTACCGCTACTTTTCCACTAACCCGCAGATGGGAAAGAACGGGAGGCTCATAAAAGTTAAAAGGTTGCCCTTAACCCACAATTTTGAATGCTTCCGGACCTACATGTTTCTTAAGTACAAGCTACCATTAGGGTCAAATCCCTACGACATCAAGAACTTATACTACAAATTTATTGAGGATGCAAAGCATATGTGCTCTAGTGTATCTTTCTAACTATGTGCCCTTCATATGACAAACAGATGTTGCATTTTGTAAATCCATTGTTGGGTGGGTGCTTTTCACGCTACTACAATAAGATGAACAAAAGCTACAAATACTTCATTCTCTTGGCAAAGTTATACAAACCATATGGCTTCTTCAATGCCCGGTAGGTTTTGCAATGCAATGTTCTTATATATATTGTGATGGTACATTACATTAATTATTTGTACCAGCAAATGCTAACTTGGTTTTGTTTTATTACATGCAGTTTCGATGACACAAACTTGTCAATGCTGCAGACTTTGACAAGTAGAGACCATAGTGAGGCCTTTAATTTTAATCCTAGGTCCATTGATTGGGATTATTATTTATATAACATCCACATACCAGGCATTCTAGAGTATGGCCAGAAGAAGTAATAAGCAACAAGATATAACAAATAAGGCTGAAGGAATACTCATGTAAGAGTACAAAGTCTCCATAGTATTGTTGAAAAAAAAAAATATCTTAGCATGTCATCATGTAATCACACATACAAATAGCCAATATGCATGTTCCTATGCATAATTCTGAACGCTAAATGGTAAAAAGTCGGTCCCCTAACGTTTAGTCATTATTGGGGCCCAACGGTGCATCAAACGGGCTAAAGGCGTTTTACACGATGTTTAAACAGGCTAAAGGACTATTTAAGCAAACAGTGATGCATAGAAAAAATATATGTAAACATGCATTTCACTATATCCATATTTACATGTTTTATAGAAAATAGTTGCTTTATTTGTATCATCATCATCATCTACTTGTATTTTGGAAATAAATTATGAATAAAGCAGTCTCTTGAGCATGTTGCATAATTCCTTCATAATCTGCAAAAATATTCTGTTGATGTGCTGTGGAGAGGAAATTGAACAATGGGTGTATTAAAATAGATTTTTGCAACTAATACAGAGAAACATTGTAGCAAAACTGAAGTGTTTTTGAGCCGACCACACTGACCACGTGACGGAAACGACGAGACGGCAGCCCAGCTGATTGAGCTAGATTGACAAGTCATCGTCGTCACGGTCCGTCGACGAGGCAAGAAAAGAAAAAGACAAAACCATTTGAACTATATCATTGTTCTCAAATGAACTGGCCTATAAATCCAGCCGTTCGTTTGCATGCACATAGTTCTTCAGCACATCAAGGGCACACAAGCAAGCCGGCAGAGCAAAACCCGGCCCCGTTTGAAACACATGGATGAAAGAGCTAGCTTGATTAACGGGCTGAATTGTGTTGCTGATGGGCCGACAATCGATACGGACCAGAAGAGGAAGGTGGACAGAAAAGCTGTGCTATGTTGCGCGCTCTTGCACAGCACGAAGAACAGGTGAGAGGGGTGGTGTCACTGTCGCCTACAAGGCTAGAACGACAGCGAAGGTCGTTTGTCAGATGTTTTAAAAAAGTGACAATTTAAGGTTCATTTCGATTAATTTGATCAGGATCCAATGGTCCATCTCACCAGTCAAACAAAAGAGACACGGTTACTTAGGCTAGTCTCAATGCAACGTTTTATCTCACGTTTTAAAAAACATGAAACTTATTGTGAAACGGATATCTCTCACAATGCAAATTTCATTGCACAGATTCATAGAACTATTTTTAGCCTTCATGGGCTCATGCGTCTCTTTTTCTCCTATCCCCACCGTAGGCGTGCTCAGTTAACCCAAAAATAGCCATGAAATACCTCAATGCTTTCGTTTCACCCAGTTATCAATACGTTGGAAACACCGCTACCGCGTTTCACCACGGTGAAACGATTTTACTCTCTCCTCTCCATTTCATGCAAAAAATCATTTTATCTTTGATGTGTCGCTATATTAAATGTGCATGAAAGCCCATGAAACCTTTACGAGACTAGCCTTACTATTACACCCTTTGACCAAAAACAAACATTCATGGATAATATGCATCTTTCTTTATAATAATAATAATAATAATGTCCATGATATCGGACCGGTTACAAGCCTGCAATACGAGTCATATGGACGACGACCACGAAAGTCCAGTCCAGTCCAGCCCTACGTACGTGACTGGGAGTATTGCACTATGTAGCAGTACGTCCAGTTAATTGAAACGGACCGAGATTTAGTCGTCACACCAGAGGTAGTAGAAACGGAAAGGGTCTGGTCCAGGCGTCTGTCTGGGCCTGGTGACGAACCGACAGACCGTCGGTCATCTACGGCTGCTATACGGCCGTACTTAAGTAAGTCGTTTGATCACCTCTTCTAATTCCTTTATCAAAATTTTTTGAATAAAAATAATCCCCGTAGTTTGTTATCGTTGGTTCATAGGGTAGGTGTGTTTAGTCAGGTCAAACGTAGTAGTATCCACCGAGAACAACGTACACACAATTGCAATGATCCTGTGAGTCCGGACACCGTCGACGAGACTCGCTCGAGAGGCGTACGTACGCAGAGAACTTGAAGCTGTGAGAAAGACCTTTCATGTCTTCATCGTCTCTGGTTGACACAATGACACCCCTGGATGAACAGATTCAATTGCCAGCGTCGGCGGGCGGCGGGCAGCGGCAAAGCTAGCACCACGCGTCCACGCCCATTAAGTACGCAATGGACATGGAATTTGAGCGCCTGTTACGTTACTTAACATGTGAATGTGAGCATCAATATGTGCACATGCATGATGTAATCGTGCAGATGGCATGGCATGCAGATGCAGCTGCTGGGCACTGGCGGCGCAGAGCCCGCATGCCCCCGACCGACCAGCCAGCTCGCCTGCGTGCGTACCCCGCACACTGCTTCGCTGGCCCCTGCGTCCTCGCGCAGGCCCATGTTGCTCGATCGATCTGGCGATGGATCTGAATTATTGGACGGACTATAGAGTATATGTCCATATAGTCCACACAGCGTTAGCACCTAACCGTGTGCTTCGTGTTGTCCTCGTATACTGAAATCTCCGGCCGTCGGAGCTCGGCCTTGGCCGGCCTCACGTGCCGGGCCTCCCGTACCTCATGCTTCCTCCAATCCATTGGCCCACGGCCCCGTGCGCAGCAGCCACCCTCCTCCTTTGTGTTTGTGCACAAGAGCATCCCACCTGTACGTTGCTGGTGGTTGCAACCAAGTGGTCAGGTAGTCAACGCGCTTTGATTCATCCGACCGTCCATCCTCGAATCACAGGAACCTCTACACGTGCCGCCACGCTATTGGATCGGAGAGGGCCATGCACCGCCAGTAGGCAGCGAATGGAAGGCAACGGATCGGAGTGGGTACGTAGTAGTGGCAACTCACCGCGTCATCTGCACTGCAGGGCGCTTGCTCCCATGCCCAGGCCGCGCGCGCGCCGCATGCCGTGCCGACGATGGCCGGCCCCGTGCATGCATGCACCTCGTCGATTGCTCATGCCTGATGCTGAGTGTAGATCACGTACGTGATAAGCAATTGCCAAATTATAAGATTTCTTGCAAAAATTTTTGGAAACTCTTGACATCTGGTGAAACGAGTTAGCCATTTCTCTCGCCCATGCAAAAAAATGTGGAACTTACAAAACATTTCACTACGAAACAATTTGTACTTGAGACCATTTGGTGTCATTTCTTCCAATCCTAGGAAGAATTGGAACCGTGTGTGTTTGTCCAAACGGTTCATAAAGACACAATATAGCGAATTGAGGTGCTTGGCTGGCGGATATATCGGTATGTGTTTTAAAACCATATGTGTTTTAAAACTGATATATCGGGGCTTGTGCTCGCAGATCCTGGCGACACAGATCCTTTTCGAGATAGATAGTTTGGTGGATGATTTGGAAATGAATAATCCTAATGATGATAATTAATTATATTCATATGGGAGCTCTAAGTGAAACATAGCAATTTAGTCTTAATATATAAAATATGAGCAACTAAAAATGCTTACCGCAATAAAATCGAGTCCAGCCTTTTTGAGCCTTGCGTAACCTCATGTTATATTTGTTGTCAATAGTAAAAATTCTAGATGGGTACCAGATGGTGGATCAATTGATGAGTTTCTAAAAGGAGTTCCATGAGTACTAGGCGAGTACTCCCCAGTCAGCCCTCCCTGTGGAGTATGGCAACCTAGAGATAGAAGATTAGGAATAGTTTCCATTGTGCTTTGTTATACATGTAAGTTGATGTAAATAAGATTCGATATGTAATAAAGCATTGCTTTTGATACTTATCATTTGTCATTATATGTGTTGTGTGGACATCCTGGACACACATATAGTTTAGCGCTTGGTATTTTTTGAAATACCTTGTGCTACACTACACCATGTTTCTCAAATGCACACACTCTTCAGCACATCAAGGACACACAAACACCTTTAGCACATCATATATATAGCTAAGAATGACTATATGATAGCAGTTTTTAAATTCATTGTTCGATAAAAAAAACATGCCAGAAATTTAAAACTTATTAAATTGTTCCTCTTATATTTAGATGATGTTTAACTTTTAAAATTCTTGTAATTTGACAAAGCTTGTGAAAATTAATGAAGATTATGTTGTATTTATGTGTATGCATATATAACTAATAATGATTATTTGACAAACAAATGGTTGTGGTTTAAAATACTAGTATTAGTGACAAATACATGACATCTTTTAACATATATTTGTCAATAGTGTTTTCTTTTCACATGTCTTGCTTCATTACACATTCATAGTTATGAAATATTAGAGTTAATCTCGTAATTGTTTTGTCTTTAGTACCATCCTTTATCAACTTACAACATTTCTTGTATAAAGATATTAAAGGCGGGTACACAAGTTTTGCATGCCACAAGTACATTGAGTAGGACACCTAAACATTTCACCCTTTAAATATGACCTTTAGCTTGTCCACAACCTTAATAATTAGTATGAAGAGCAGCCTATATGCTACAATCATTCCACATAGCACTGCAAAGTCCACCCATTTTGATTGGCCCATTTCCGTTTCAAATAAGGTACGGATCACTTGTTCACCGGTTATTGTTTCATCTCCTACTCTTGGGTTGTTTTGGAGAACCAAATCCAAGAACTCATTCTTGTAAAATCCTTGGAGTGCATACTTGTGGAATGAGATGTAGAACATTGGGTACTTCCAAACTATCTTTGGCAGTTTACTCGGTAGTTGGAAAAATCCGCAGTTCAACATCATGATACCTTGTATTCCAGCACCAGTGATGATACCCATTAGAAAATCTGGCACAATAGCTGCTACAATCATCATAAGGCCTTCAACTAGCATCGTGCACGAACAAAGGACAAGCGTAAAATATACGAAATGGTCTACTCCTCTCTTTAGACCAGATAGATAGTAAGCAATTGCACCAGGCAGTACAGCAATAAGGACAAGATATGGTGTGGCTGATAGCCAATTGGAGATCACAAATGCTGAGACACCATAATGTCCATTTAGCCTCTCTCTCCTGAATATCTAAGCACCATAAACAAAGTTTCAAGTCGAGGAGCACAATTTAGTCTTTTGTATACGTCTGTAAATTCATCAATTCTTCACCTAATATTGCGAGATAAGAAATTTATAAAATAGGAGACATGAAAAAAAAAAAAACTATAACTATTCTATTGTAAATATTATGCTAGATCATTGTGATTTAAACCATCTTTTGATTGCATTGTTTTGTTACACAGATTTGTTTGACCTTTTACCATTAAAATGTTAAAATACCAAATAGAAAATGAGACAAGAATAGCATTTCAGTGAACTCTAGAAACAACAGGATATATGTTATGTCCAGATTTATAGTAAAAAATTTGAATCTAGAAATGCGAAAGCATCCGAAAACTAGTTGAAAGGTTATTTTACTATATCTCCTAGTAACACATCTTGGTCTCATCATCACAATTGTCTTCTCATTAAGTTTCTCCCAAAGTACTACTATATGCATATAAGGAAAAGGGTGGTACCTTCATTTCCTCTACAAAGGATGGGAATCCTCCAATTGCCATCAAGGTTAGAAGGCCACCGGTGAACATTAGCATTGATGACCTAGACTGAAACAACATGATCAATAACATTACCTATTTTTATGGCTAGTCTACTTCATATCTACTACTAGTTAACACAAGATATATTCATCAACTTACACTTAATAGAATCATATCCATAGCCAAAATTGTGATATATGGTACCAAGGCATAGACATATGGAAATATATATGCCAAGTCTCAACCAGTAGTATCCGACATCTCTGTACATGTTTACAAAGGATCTTTTGGTGAGTACAAACACCTTGTTCACGAAACTGGCTTGGTTTCTTCTAATCATCAATCCACCACCCTAGTTTATTAAGCCAAACAATATCTTATGTCATCTCCTTGCAAGCTTACACAATAGTCAGATGACGTGAGTATATATACTAACCATTTCATTTATATCGTGCATTTCCTTTTTGGCATTTTCTGATATATTGGAGGATTTGTAGGCATTCATCAAAATGGTTATTGCTTCATCTGCTGCAGATGGCTTGAATATTGTTCTTTCTTCATTTTCCTATATGTTATGAGTATATTAAAAAGGATGCTTCCAGGAAATAAAATGACCTCTAACCATAGTGCATTTTAGGAATTTTAAGACAAATTAAGAAAGAACATAAATGACACATATACCCACAATTTATTTCGTAGTCAGACCCATGAACCTGAATAATGGTGATTGATTGATAATTGGAATATATTTAATGCAAAATTGGGTTTTGTCCTATAGAATGCATTATATTTGAGGACAAATTTTGAATGCTAGAATGCACTGTGTTACAGAAGGGAGTGACTAGATTGACAAGTATCTGAATGTGTTTCCCTGTTTGCTATCATTAACTATTGTAGAATAATGGATTTGATCAGATAATTCTTACATACCTGTTCAAAATCCCTGTTGATTGTCCTCAAAAAAATGATCGGAAGGATTTCTCATTGGTGGGCAAGGGTAACCATTTGATGTGAAGAACTGCAAATATAGTGCATTTGTAAATGAAAATTGTTAGCCAACTAATGAGTGAATAAATATTTGTCTCATGGTTTGAAACTAATTTAAAGAAAGACAACAATAATTACCTCAGCGGCATCGGCGGCCGGGCCAAAGTAGATGATCTGTCCGGAGGCGACTAAGCAGAGACCATGGAAGAGCTCGAACACTTCGCTGCATGGCTGGTGCACGACGGCGACGATGGTCGTGCCCTCCCTGACGGCGAGGTCGGCGATGCGGTTCATCACGTGGAATGAGGCGGCGCTGTCAAGCCCGCTAGTGGGCTCGTCCAGGAATAGCAGCCTTGGCCGCGTCAGGATCTCCATGCAGATGCTTAGCCGCTTTCGTTGCCCGCCGCTGATGCCCTTGATTTCGCGACCGCCGATGCGTGTGTCCAGTGCGCTGGTGAGCCCCATCTGCTGGATAGTTTCGTCGGCGAGGGCAAGCTTCTTGACAAGTGACATGGTGTCCGGCAGTTGGATTTGAGCTGAGTAGTAGATAGCCTCACGCACCGTGAGCGTGGCCATTAGCACGTTCTCTTGCGTCACGTACGCCTGCAAGAATCGTTTATTTAATAATTGTTCTATCTACTTATTAAATTAAATCCACATGCATCAACATTTTGATCTTGTACAACCTAATTAAAGCATTATGAAGTTGGAAGTGCTTTTTGAATCAATGGAAGTAATAATTTCTGATTCTTCATCAAAATTTGTCGTGATGCTTTATAGTATGTCCGCTTTGAATCAAGATCAAGATCTTACAGAGGTTCCGAAGGCGAGCTTCTGTCTCCGTCCATTGATGAAAATATCTCCTTTACTCCTAAGGTTCGTGTCCAGTCTCCCTGTATTATTATTTATATATATTGATCAATACAACATGGATTTGTTTAAAGCAGAATATCCGTAATAGGTCTAGCAATAGTATGTTTTTATAAAGTTTGGCGATAATATGTTATTAAGAACTTTTTCGCAGAGTTACAAACGGCAGTCACTTAAGTTTTAAGAATGAGTACTCTTAAAGAATCAATCAGGAAATCATAATAATATGTATTCTTCCTGCAACAAAACATTTTCTGTTTCAGTACGTTATGAGGTTCACAATTTCTGTCAGTTATAAAATTCTGATGTCGAAATATGTAATTGAGTACATATGAACTATTGTGGCATTATAATTGAGATCGCGAGGATAAAATTTTATGACTTTATGAAAATAGAGCAACTATTTACCACCACACAACTTGGACACAGTATGCTGAGCCATCTTCCAAGTAAACAGAACTATTGTCCTTCCAAGTCTACTTCATTTTTAGTGTTTGGAATATAATGACCTATTTGAATCCATCAACCATATGCTTCAAAATAGAGGAGGAGAGGACTTAGATAACCAACAAAAGTAGGTAGCCTGCTGAAGTGTGCATTTTAGTCTTCACTACCTATATTTAGGATAGGTAGGCAGTTTAGGTAACTAAATTAAAATTATACACATATTCATTGCGCATCCACCAATTTTGAACTATATCATTGCTTCTGGAATAATCAATTGTTGGCTACGATAAATTTATTACTCTATTCAAATACTGTAGGTCAGCTATATATTAAAATGCCTTAAGAGTTTTTCTCGCAACAAACTATATTTTTCTTCTCGGGGGGCATTTTCTAATTTTGCCTGCCTACCACGCCTCACTGATCAGCATGTGCATATTTCTGTTGATAGTTATTGTAGATTGAAGCATGAGACCCGATCTAACTAGTAAAGAAACATCATATTACAGTGTCAATAAAACTAGGTTCCATCACCATGAGCACCGGCCTGCATCTGCATTCTCCAAGTCTGACTACAGGAGCCGCGCTAGCTAACCGCTTCTCGGCAGTTTGAGGTGGAGCGAACGAAGGCTACTAGCCTACTCTAATCTACTGGTTCAGATGAGTAGATCAAACTCTTAACTGATCTCAGGGTGATCGGATGAGCATAAATAGAATGTTAATATAAGCTGTTTGCGAGAGGTACGATGTGTGGTAAAAGATCTCAAAAACTAGTAATTGTTGGATTTTTATGTATGGATTTCAATATTTGTTATTGCAATTATTATTTATCACCTCTTTGTGTGGAAATACTATTGATAATAAATAATGAACTCACGAAATTTGTACTCGAGGTGCCGATGATATTTATGCTGAAATACATTGGAGGAATAATTGAGATCGACTCTACTGCAATATATATCATGTACATACGTCTTTTGCCCAGGTATAGCACAATGGAAGAGCTATGTTTCTTTTGCAGCATCGGCTCTGCAGGTTTTGACCACATAAATTTGAATGTCAAAAAAAAAGACCACATAATTAGATTGGTATTAATCTCATATATTGTACATTCTAATTATGGCACATGACTCACACACATGTGTGCTAGCGACTAATATATTTTAGACTCGGAATAGTATCCTATATGATTGTGGTTGGTGACATGATTTAGGAGACACGATTTCTTGGAACACACGGTTACAACACCTAGAAGTGGAGTCTATAAATAGGTCCCACTCTCTGGCCTCATGATGGATTGTGAGGTGCACCATAGAAAGGCAAAGTAATAGAGGGTAGATGACAAACCCCACAAACTCTAGAGTAATAACCATTACTACACAAGGTAGGCAAACCAAAAATACCATCTCTATATATAGCATCTCCAGGAGTATTTCTAAGTCTCACTTTCTAAATCATTTTGAAGAGTACTTTGCACAAATCGATCCCTTCTGTATTTTTTTCATTGTCCAACAGATTTCTTATATCTCATGTGCATTTTAGAGAGCCATTCTCATTTTGGATAACCATTTAGATTGAGAAGCTATTGAGGGTAATTTTTCACCAAAATCTCTCCATTCTTAGCATTTAGGAAGGATAGAGTTTCTTGGAGATTCTCTAAGAGCAACTCCAACACTACCCTAAACTTCACTTGGCAAATCTACAGTTTTGCCAAGCGTTGAACCCATTTGCCAAGTGAAAAAAAAAAGCTTCTCCAACAGTTAGCTATTTAGACTTGGCAAATTCGGACTATCTTGTGATTTTCGGAAAATCGGAGGATCACTTGGTAAATTCGCAACTTTATCCTCTTCCTCCCATCGCAACTTTATCCTCTTCCTCCCGGGCGGCGGCGCGCGCGCGGCGGAGCAGGGCGGAGCAGGGCCCCCGCACGCTCGCTCGCGGCCACGCTCGCTCGGCGGAGGTGGTGCTCGTCAACTCCAACCCGGCGACCATCATGACGGACCCGGACCTCGCCCACCGCACCTACATCGGGCCCATGACGCCGCCGCTCGTCGAGCGCATCATCGACGCCGAGCGCCCCGACGCGCTACTCCCCACCATGGGCGGCCAGACGGCGCTCAACCTCGCCGTCTCGCTCGCCGACTCCGGCGCGCTCGCCCGCCTCGGGGTGCGCCTCATCGGGGCCTCCCTCCCGGCCATCCGCGCCGCCGAGGACCGCCAGCTCTTCAAGCAGGCCATGGACCGCATCGGCCTCAGGACGCCGCCGTCCGGCATCGGCACCACGCTCGAGGAGTGCCTCGCCATCGCCGGGGACATCGGGGAGTTCCCGCTCATCGTGCGCCCGGCCTTCACGCTCGGGGGCACCGGCGTGGCCTTCACGCCCCTGTGCGGAGCAGAGCGAGCGTGGCCGCGAGCGAGCGTGCGGGGGCCCACATTTCACCGATGCCAAGCGAACGCAACGAGCGCAAATATGCGCCGTTTCCCCCTCCTTTTGCCAACGTTTCTATTTTGCCAAGTGGTTTTACGGTAGTGTTGGAGAAGCTTTTTTCTGATTTTGCCAAAAAATAGGATTTGCCAAGTGCTTTTAGGGTAGTGTTGGAGTTGCTCTAAGGATTCAAATAGTGACCTATTACTCAACCATAAGATCTCTCCACCATTACATTTGCATGATATATAAAATGTTATATTTAATATCAACATTTTGTAATCTTGCATCGAATATTTTGGATACTAAATGAACTCAAATGAAAAAAGTTTTAATTGCAAATTTAAAATCTTATCAAGAACTACAACTTTGGTATAGGATGTTTGTCCATCTTAGATCATTTGAAAAA
>JAENPR010002022.1:0-65000 GCA_018135685.1 Themeda triandra | reverse complement strand
GCGACGGCCGGAACTGGAGGAGCTGAGGTGGGCGCGCGGCAGTGGCTGCCTCCGGCCGCGGCAGCTCTGGAAGCGCCGGGATTGGGATTCCACCGCGGCGGGGTGGGGCTGCCTCCGGCCGGAGCTGCAGGTGCGCCGTGCAGCGTGGGCGCTCCACCCGCGGCGACGAGTTCAGCCCGTCCCGGCGGCGACGAACCGTCCCGGCGGCGGCGTCCAGCGTGGAGCAGCGGCGATGGCGGCGCGGGTGATTGCAGCGGCGATTTGGGCGACGGCGAGATTTGGGCGTCTGATTTCATGGGCGTCTGATTTCTATCCCGCTCGATTTGGGCGATGACGTGTTATCTAGTTTTGAACAAAACTCAGCGAATACGATCACTCAGCGAATGCATAGCGCAGTGGGTTCAAAAGGTCGTGGGTTCGACTCCCCACTGTGCTCGATTTTTTTTATATTTCCTTTTCGTATCTTTTTTCTTTTCGTGACGCGTCTATAGAACACGCGTCACATTTATTATCCGTGACTCATGTTGTCGACACGCGTCACAGATATTCTTTCCTATTCGTGACGCGTCCAGATAAAACGCGTCACATGACTTATCTGTGACGTATTTTGTTAACCAACGTCACCAATACGACCATCTATTTGTGACGCGCCTGGACAATACGCGTCACCAGTTTTATCCGTGACGCGTCTTGTTAACGCGCGTCACGAATAGATTGTTATTAGTGACGCGTCTTGGTCCTGAGTCATGGGCAACAACTAATCGGTGACGCGTCTCATGAACCCGCGTCACGGATAGATTATTGGTGACGCGTTTTGTTTTTGTGTCACGAATCATCGCATCACTGATAGCGCTTTCTGGCATAGTGATAGTCAATGGAGCTGCAACCACAAATTTTTATGAAAGGTATTATTTATCCATATTGTATAATAATAAAAAAACAACACAAAAATGTACTGGGCGAGGTCACATGACTAATGAACATGTATGTGCACAGATATGATGTTGCCTTAGCATCCAATGCCTTAGGCACAAAATATGTTTGTAAATTTGCGAACATATGCCCCAATCTGAAAATGCTCCTTCATGTTTCCACTGGTACGTAATCCTAATAAATACATAATAATATCGTTGTTAAAATTAAATTACAAATAAGCATTGTCCTTGGATATTCAGTGAGTTTAATTTATTTATAAATTGACAGCATATGCAGCTCGTGAGCGACAAGGGCTTTTATTGGAGAAGCCATTTCAGATTAGCGAAATGATAAAACAAGGTTGCCATTTGGATATCGATGCTGAGTTAAAGTTGGTAGATTCTATCAAGGCAGATCTTATGCACTCAAGTGGTAACTCAAAGCAGTTAGAGAAGAAAACCATGAAGGAACTTGGATTGAAAAGGTTCCAACATAATTCCGAACCTAGCTACACAAGGAATATATGCGCAGCATGCTGTTGGTATTTAACAAATGAAACTCAATCTTTTATGAAGGGCTAGACACTTTGGATGGGCGAACACATATGTGTTCACGAAGGCTATGGGTGAGATGCTTCTTGAGCACTTCAGGGGTGACCTTCCGGTTGTAGTTGTTCGTCTGAGTGTATGGTAACCAGCATTTACCATGACCCATTGCCTGGCTGGATAGAAGGGACTAGGTATATATGCTAATTGTACACTGCTTTCTTATAAATTGTTTATAAATATAATTAAGATGGTAAACTAGTTGACATGTAATGCCAAACACTTTTTATGTACTATAGGACAGTTGATGCTATAGCAGCTGCTTACGCCAAGCAAATCATCCCACGTTTTATTGGCCATGGTGATGTCATCCTTGATCTGGTAAGAATATAAATGATCAACAAAGGTATAAAATATACTATTTGTTCATTTTTTGTACTAGTATATATAATAATAAACTTAAATATGATGACATGTTCAAAGATTCCTGGAGACATGGTGGTGAATGCAATGGTGGTGGCGATGGCCATTCACTGGAATGAGAAAGGCCAAGTTGTCATCCATGTAACCTCGTCCGTGCAGAATCCATTGTGGACTGCTACCGCAATGGATATAATGTACCGCTACTTTTCCACTAACCCGCAGATGGGAAAGAACGGGAGGCTCATAAAAGTTAAAAGGTTGCCCTTAACCCACAATTTTGAATGCTTCCGGACCTACATGTTTCTTAAGTACAAGCTACCATTAGAGGTCAAATCCCTACGACATCAAGAACTTATACTACAAATTTATTGAGGATGCAAAGCATATGTGCTCTAGTGTATCTTTCTAACTATGTGCCCTTCATATGACAAACAGATGTTGCATTTTGTAAATCCATTGTTGGGTGGGTGCTTTTCACGCTACTACAATAAGATGAACAAAAGCTACAAATACTTCATTCTCTTGGCAAAGTTATACAAACCATATGGCTTCTTCAATGCCCGGTAGGTTTTGCAATGCAATGTTCTTATATATATTGTGATGGTACATTACATTAATTATTTGTACCAGCAAATGCTAACTTGGTTTTGTTTTATTACATGCAGTTTCGATGACACAAACTTGTCAATGCTGCAGACTTTGACAAGTAGAGACCATAGTGAGGCCTTTAATTTTAATCCTAGGTCCATTGATTGGGATTATTATTTATATAACATCCACATACCAGGCATTCTAGAGTATGGCCAGAAGAAGTAATAAGCAGAACAAGATATAACAAATAAGGCTGAAGGAATACTCATGTAAGAGTACAAAGTCTCCATAGTATTGTTGAAAAGAAAAAAATATCTTAGCATGTCATCATGTAATCACACATACAAATAGCCAATATGCATGTTCCTATGCATAGTCCTGAACGCTAAATGGTAAAAAGTCGGTCCCCTAACGTTTAGTCATTATTGGGGCCAAACGGTGCATCAAACGGGCTAAAGGGCGTTTACACGATGTTTAAACAGGCTAAAGGACTATTTAAGCAAACAGTGATGCATAGAAAAAATATATGTAAACATGCATTTCACTATATCCATATTTACATGTTTTATAGAAAATAGTTGCTTTATTTGTATCATCATCATCATCTACTTGTATTTTGGAAATAAATTATGAATAAAGCAGTCTCTTGAGCATGTTGCATAATTCCTTCATAATCTGCAAAAATATTCTGTTGATGTGCTGTGGAGAGGAAATTGAACAATGGGTGTATTAAAATAGATTTTTGCAACTAATACAGAGAAACATTGTAGCAAAACTGAAGTGTTTTTGAGCCGACCACACTGACCACGTGACGGAAACGACGAGACGGCAGCCCAGCTGATTGAGCTAGATTGACAAGTCATCGTCGTCACGGTCCGTCGACGAGGCAAGAAAAGAAAAAGACAAAACCATTTGAACTATATCATTGTTCTCAAATGAACTGGCCTATAAATCCAGCCGTTCGTTTGCATGCACATAGTTCTTCAGCACATCAAGGGCACACAAGCAAGCCGGCAGAGCAAAACCCGGCCCGTTTGAAACACATGGATGAAAGAGCTAGCTTGATTAACGGGCTGAATTGTGTTGCTGATGGGCCGACAATCGATACGGACCAGAAGAGGAAGGTGGACAGAAAAGCTGTGCTATGTTGCGCGCTCTTGCACAGCACGAAGAACAGGTGAGAGGGGTGGTGTCACTGTCGCCTACAAGGCTAGAACGACAGCGAAGGTCGTTTGTCAGATGTTTTAAAAAAGTGACAATTTAAGGTTCATTTCGATTAATTTGATCAGGATCCAATGGTCCATCTCACCAGTCAAACAAAAGAGACACGGTTACTTAGGCTAGTCTCAATGCAACGTTTTATCTCACAGTTTTAAAAAACATGAAACTTATTGTGAAACGGATATCTCTCACAATGCAAATTTCATTGCACAGATTCATAGAACTATTTTTAGCCTTCATGGGCTCATGCGTCTCTTTTTCCTCCTATCCCCACCGTAGGCATGCTCAGTTCACCCAAAAATAGCCATGAAATACCTCAATGCTCGTTTCACCCAGTTATCAATACGTTGGAAACACCGCTACCGCGTTTCACCACGGTGAAACGATTTTACTCTCTCTCCTCTCCATTTCATGCAAAAAATCATTTTATGCTGATGTGTCGCTATATTAAATGTGCATGAAACGCCCATGAAACCTTTACTGAGACTAGCCTTACTATTACACCCTTTGACCAAAAACAAACATTCATGGATAATATGCATCTTTCTTTATAATAATAATAATAATAATGTCCATGATATCGGACCGGTTACAAGCCTGCAATACGAGTCATATGGACGACGACCACGAAAGTCCAGTCCAGTCCAGCCCTACGTACGTGACTGGGAGTATTGCACTATGTAGCAGTACGTCCAGTTAATTGAAACGGACCGAGATTTAGTCGTCACACCAGAGGTAGTAGAAACGGAAAGGGTCTGGTCCAGGCGTCTGTCTGGGCCTGGTGACGAACCGACAGACCGTCGGTCATCTACGGCTGCTATACGGCCGTACTTAAGTAAGTCGTTTGATCACCTCTTCTAATTCCTTTATCAAAATTTTTTGAATAAAAATAATCCCCGTAGTTTGTTATCGTTGGTTCATAGGGTAGGTGTGTTTAGTCAGGTCAAACGTAGTAGTATCCACCGAGAACAACGTACACACAATTGCAATGATCCTGTGAGTCCGGACACCGTCGACGAGACTCGCTCGAGAGGTACGTACGTACGCAGAGAACTTGAAGCTGTGAGAAAGACCTTTCATGTCTTCATCGTCTCTGGTTGACACAATGACACCCCTGGATGAACAGATTCAATTGCCAGCGTCGGCGGGCGGCGGGCAGCGGCAAAGCTAGCACCACGCGTCCACGCCCATTAAGTACGCAATGGACATGGAATTTGAGCGCCTGTTACGTTACTTAACATGTGAATGTGAGCATCAATATGTGCACATGCATGATGTAATCGTGCAGATGGCATGGCATGCAGATGCAGCTGCTGGGCACTGGCGGCGCAGAGCCCGCATGCCCCCGACCGACCAGCCAGCTCGCCTGCGTGCGTACCCCGCACACTGCTTCGCTGGCCCCTGCGTCCTCGCGCAGGCCCATGTTGCTCGATCGATCTGGCGATGGATCTGAATTATTGGACGGACTATAGAGTATATGTCCATATAGTCCACACAGCGTTAGCACCTAACCGTGTGCTTCGTGTTGTCCTCGTATACTGAAATCTCCGGCCGTCGGAGCTCGGCCTTGGCCGGCCTCACGTGCCGGGCCTCCCGTACCTCATGCTTCCTCCAATCCATTGGCCCACGGCCCCGTGCGCAGCAGCCACCCTCCTCCTTTGTGTTTGTGCACAAGAGCATCCCACCTGTACGTTGCTGGTGGTTGCAACCAAGTGGTCAGGTAGTCAACGCGCTTTGATTCATCCGACCGTCCATCCTCGAATCACAGGAACCTCTACACGTGCCGCCACGCTATTGGATCGGAGAGGGCCATGCACCGCCAGTAGGCAGCGAATGGAAGGCAACGGATCGGAGTGGGTACGTAGTAGTGGCAACTCACCGCGTCATCTGCACTGCAGGGCGCTTGCTCCCATGCCCAGGCCGCGCGCGCGCCGCATGCCGTGCCGACGATGGCCGGCCCCGTGCATGCATGCACCTCGTCGATTGCTCATGCCTGATGCTGAGTGTAGATCACGTACGTGATTAGCAACTTGCCAAATTATAAGATTTACCAAGTAAATTTTGGCAAACTCTTGTACATCTGGTGAAACCAGAGTTAGCCATTTCTCTCGCCCATGCAAAAAAAATGTGGAACTTACAAAACATTTCACGACAGAAACAATTTGTACTGAGACCATTTGGTGTCATTTCTTCCAATCCTAGGAAGAATTGGAACCGTGTGTGTTTGTCCAAACGGTTCATAAAGACACAATATAGCGAATTGAGGTGCTTGGCTGGCGGATATATCAGTATGTGTTTTAAAACCATATGTGTTTTAAAACTGATATATCAGTTGTGCTCGCAGTCACGAGCGACCTGGATCCTTTTCGAGATAGATAGTTTGGTGGATGATTTGGAAATGAATAATCCTAATGATGATAATTAATTATATTCATATGGGAGCTCTAAGTGAAACATAGCAATTTAGTCTTAATATATAAAATATGAGCAACTAAAAATGCTTACCGCAATAAAATCGAGTCCAGCCTTTTTGAGCCTTGCGTAACCTCATGTTATATTTGTTGTCAATAGTAAAAATTCTAGATGGGTACCAGATGGTGGATCAATTGATGAGTTTCTAAAAGGAGTTCCATGAGTACTAGGCGAGTACTCCCCAGTCAGCCCTCCCTGTGGAGTATGGCAACCTAGAGATAGAAGATTAGGAATAGTTTCCATTGTGCTTTGTTATACATGTAAGTTGATGTAAATAAGATTCGATATGTAATAAAGCATTGCTTTTGATACTTATCATTTGTCATTATATGTGTTGTGTGGACATCCTGGACACACATATAGTTTAGCGCTTGGTATTTTTTGAAATACCTTGTGCTACACTACACCATGTTTCTCAAATGCACACACTCTTCAGCACATCAAGGACACACAAACACCTTTAGCACATCATATATATAGCTAAGAATGACTATATGATAGCAGTTTTTAAATTCATTGTTCGATAAAAAACATGCCAGAAATTTAAAACTTATTAAATTGTTCCTCTTATATTTAGATGATGTTTAACTTTTAAAATTCTTGTAATTTGACAAAGCTTGTGAAAATTAATGAAGATTATGTTGTATTTATGTGTATGCATATATAACTAATAATGATTATTTGACAAACAAATGGTTGTGGTTTAAAATACTAGTATTAGTGACAAATACATGACATCTTTTAACATATATTTGTCAATAGTGTTTTCTTTTCACATGTCTTGCTTCATTACACATTCATAGTTATGAAATATTAGAGTTAATCTCGTAATTGTTTTGTCTTCAGTACCATCCTTTATCAACTTACAACATTTCTTGTATAAAGATATTAAAGGCGGGTACACAAGTTTTGCATGCCACAAGTACATTGAGTAGGACACCTAAACATTTCACCCTTTAAATATGACCTTTAGCTTGTCCACAACCTTAATAATTAGTATGAAGAGCAGCCTATATGCTACAATCATTCCACATAGCACTGCAAAGTCCACCCATTTTGATTGGCCCATTTCCGTTTCAAATAAGGTACGGATCACTTGTTCACCGGTTATTGTTTCATCTCCTACTCTTGGGTTGTTTTGGAGAACCAAATCCAAGAACTCATTCTTGTAAAATCCTTGGAGTGCATACTTGTGGAATGAGATGTAGAACATTGGGTACTTCCAAACTATCTTTGGCAGTTTACTCGGTAGTTGTAAAAATCCGCAGTTCAACATCATGATACCTTGTATTCCAGCACCAGTGATGATACCCATTAGAAAATCTGGCACAATAGCTGCTACAATCATCATAAGGCCTTCAACTAGCATCGTGCACGAACAAAGGACAAGCGTAAAATATACGAAATGGTCTACTCCTCTCTTTAGACCAGATAGATAGTAAGCAATTGCACCAGGCAGTACAGCAATAAGGACAAGATATGGTGTGGCTGATAGCCAATTGGAGATCACAAATGCTGAGACACCATAATGTCCATTTAGCCTCTCTCTCCTGAATATCTAAGCACCATAAACAAAGTTTCAAGTCAGAGGAGCACAATTTAGTCTTTTGTATACGTCTGTAAATTCATCAATTCTTCACCTAATATTGCGAGATAAGAAATTTATAAAATAGGAGACATGAAAAAAAAAAACTATAACTATTCTATTGTAAATATTATGCTAGATCATTGTGATTTAAACCATCTTTTGATTGCATTGTTTTGTTACACAGATTTGTTTGACCTTTTACCATTAAAATGTTAAAATACCAAATAGAAAATGAGACAAGAATAGCATTTCAGTGAACTCTAGAAACAACAGGATATATGTTATGTCCAGATTTATAGTAAAAAATTTGAATCTAGAAATGCGAAAGCATCCGAGAAACTAGTTGAAAGGTTATTTTACTATATCTCCTAGTAACACATCTTGGTCTCATCATCACAATTGTCTTCTCATTAAGTTTCTCCCAAAGTACTACTATATGCATATAAGGAAAAGGGTGGTACCTTCATTTCCTCTACAAAGGATGGGAATCCTCCAATTGCCATCAAGGTTAGAAGGCCACCGGTGAACATTAGCATTGATGATCTAGACTGAAACAACATGATCAATAACATTACCTATTTTTATGGCTAGTCTACTTCATATCTACTACTAGTTAACACAAGATATATTCATCAACTTACACGAATAGAATCATATCCATAGCCAAAATTGTGATATATGGTACCAAGGCATAGACATATGGAAATATATATGCCAAGTCTCAACCAGTAGTATCCGACATCTCTGTACATGTTTACAAAGGATCTTTTGGTGAGTACAAACACCTTGTTCACGAAACTGGCTTGGTTTCTTCTAATCATCAATCCACCACCCTAGTTTATTAAGCCAAACAATATCTTATGTCATCTCCTTGCAAGCTTACACAATAGTCAGATGACGTGAGTATATATACTAACCATTTCATTTATATCGTGCATTTCCTTTTTGGCATTTTCTGATATATTGGAGGATTTGTAGGCATTCATCAAAATGGTTATTGCTTCATCTGCTGCAGATGGCTTGAATATTGTTCTTTCTTCATTTTCCTATATGTTATGAGTATATTAAAAAGGATGCTTCCAGGAAATAAAATGACCTCTAACCATAGTGCATTTTAGGAATTTTAAGACAAATTAAGAAAGAACATAAATGACACATATACCCACAATTTATTTCGTAGTCAGACCCATGAACCTGAATAATGGTGATTGATTGATAATTGGAATATATTTAATGCAAAATTGGGTTTTGTCCTATAGAATGCATTATATTTGAGGACAAATTTTGAATGCTAGAATGCACTGTGTTACAGAAGGGAGTGACTAGATTGACAAGTATCTGAATGTGTTTCCCTGTTTGCTATCATTAACTATTGTAGAATAAGGGATTTGATCAGATAATTCTTACATACCTGTTCAAAATCCCTGTTGATTGTCCTCAAAAAATGATCGGAAGGATTTCTCATTGGTGGGCAAGGGTAGCCATTTGATGTGAAGAACTGCAAATATAGTGCATTTGTAAATGAAAATTGTTAGCCAACTAATGAGTGAATAAATATTTGTCTCATGGTTTGAAACTAATTTAAAGAAAGACAACAATAATTACCTCAGCGGCATCGGCGGCCGGGCCAAAGTAGATGATCTGTCCGGAGGCGACTAAGCAGAGACCATGGAAGAGCTCGAACACTTCGCTGCATGGCTGGTGCACGACGGCGACGATGGTCGTGCCCTCCCTGACGGCGAGGTCGGCGATGCGGTTCATCACGTGGAATGAGGCGGCGCTGTCAAGCCCGCTAGTGGGCTCGTCCAGGAATAGCAGCCTTGGCCGCGTCAGGATCTCCATGCAGATGCTTAGCCGCTTTCGTTGCCCGCCGCTGATGCCCTTGATTTCGCGACCGCCGATGCGTGTGTCCAGTGCGCTGGTGAGCCCCATCTGCTGGATAGTTTCGTCGGCGAGGGCAAGCTTCTTGACAAGCGACATGGTGTCCGGCAGTTGGATTTGAGCTGAGTAGTAGATAGCCTCACGCACCGTGAGCGTGGCCATTAGCACGTTCTCTTGCGTCACGTACGCCTGCAAGAATCGTTTATTTAATAATTGTTCTATCTACTTATTAAATTAAATCCACATGCATCAACATTTTGATCTTGTACAACCTAATTAAAGCATTATGAAGTTGGAAGTGCTTTTGAATCAATGGAAGTAATAATTTCTGATTCTTCATCAAAATTTGTCGTGATGCTTTATAGTATGTCCGCTTTGAATCAAGATCAAGATCTTACAGAGGTTCCGAAGGCGAGCTTCTGTCTCCGTCCATTGATGAAAATATCTCCTTTACTCCTAAGGTTCGTGTCCAGTCTCCCTGTATTATTATTTATATATATTGATCAATACAACATGGATTTGTTTAAAGCAGAATATCCGTAATAGGTCTAGCAATAGTATGTTTTTATAAAGTTTGGCGATAATATGTTATTAAGAACTTTTTCGCAGAGTTACAAACGGCAGTCACTTAAGTTTTAAGAATGAGTACTCTTAAAGAATCAATCAGGAAATCATAATAATATGTATTCTTCCTGCAACAAAACATTTTCTGTTTCAGTACGTTATGAGGTTCACAATTTCTGTCAGTTATAAAATTCTGATGTCGAAATATGTAATTGAGTACATATGAACTATTGTGGCATTATAATTGAGATCGCGAGGATAAAATTTTATGACTTTATGAAAATAGAGCAACTATTTACCACCACACAACTTGGACACAGTATGCTGAGCCATCTTCCAAGTAAACAGAACTATTGTCCTTCCAAGTCTACTTCATTTTTAGTGTTTGGAATATAATGACCTATTTGAATCCATCAACCATATGCTTCAAAATAGAGGAGGAGAGGACTTAGATAACCAACAAAAGTAGGTAGCCTGCTGAAGTGTGCATTTTAGTCTTCACTACCTATATTTAGGATAGGTAGGCAGTTTAGGTAACTAAATTAAAATTATACACATATTCATTGCGCATCCACCAATTTTGAACTATATCATTGCTTCTGGAATAATCAATTGTTGGCTACGATAAATTTATTACTCTATTCAAATACTGTAGGTCAGCTATATATTAAAATGCCTTAAGAGTTTTTCTCGCAACAAACTATATTTTTCTTCTCAGGGGGGCATTTTCTAATTTTGCCTGCCTACCACGCCTCACTGATCAGCATGTGCATATTTCTGTTGATAGTTATTGTAGATTGAAGCATGAGACCCGATCTAACTAGTAAAGAAACATCATATTACAGTGTCAATAAAACTAGGTTCCATCACCATGAGCACCGGCCTGCATCTGCATTCTCCAAGTCTGACTACAGGAGCCGCGCTAGCTAACCGCTTCTCGGCAGTTTGAGGTGGAGCGAACGAAGGCTACTAGCCTACTCTAATCTACTGGTTCAGATGAGTAGATCAAACTCTTAACTGATCTCAGGGTGATCGGATGAGCATAAATAGAATGTTAATATAAGCTGTTTGCGAGAGGTACGATGTGTGGTAAAAGATCTCAAAAACTAGTAATTGTTGGATTTTTATGTATGGATTTCAATATTTGTTATTGCAATTATTATTTATCACCTCTTTGTGTGGAAATACTATTGATAATAAATAATGAACTCACGAAATTTGTACTCGAGGTGTCGATGATATTTATGCTGAAATACATTGGAGGAATAATTGAGATCGACTCTACTGCAATATATATCATGTACATACGTCTTTTGCCCAGGTATAGCACAATGGAAGAGCTATGTTTCTTTTGCAGCATCGGCTCTGCAGGTTTTGACCACATAAATTTGAATGTCAAAAAAAAAAGACCACATAATTAGATTGGTATTAATCTCATATATTGTACATTCTAATTATGGCACATGACTCACACACATGTGTGCTAGCGACTAATATATTTTAGACTCGGAATAGTATCCTATATGATTGTGGTTGGTGACATGATTTAGGAGACACGATTTCTTGGAACACACGGTTACAACACCTAGAAGTGGAGTCTATAAATAGGTCCCACTCTCTGGCCTCATGATGGATTGTGAGGTGCACCATAGAAAGGCAAAGTAATAGAGGGTAGATGACAAACCCCACAAACTCTAGAGTAATAACCATTACTACACAAGGTAGGCAAACCAAAAATACCATCTCTATATATAGCATCTCCAGGAGTATTTCTAAGTCTCACTTTCTAAATCATTTTGAAGAGTACTTTGCACAAATCGATCCCTTCTGTATTTTTTCATTGTCCAACAGATTTCTTATATCTCATGTGCATTTTAGAGAGCCATTCTCATTTTGGATAACCATTTAGATTGAGAAGCTATTGAGGGTAATTTTTCACCAAAATCTCTCCATTCTTAGCATTTAGGAAGGATAGAGTTTCTTGGAGATTCTCTAAGAGCAACTCCAACACTACCCTAAACTTCACTTGGCAAATCTACAGTTTTGCCAAGCGTTGAACCCATTTGCCAAGTGAAAAAAAAAAGCTTCTCCAACAGTTAGCTATTTAGACTTGGCAAATTCGGACTATCTTGTGATTTTCTGGAAAATCGGAGGATCACTTGGTAAATTCGCAACTTTATCCTCTTCCTCCCATCGCAACTTTATCCTCTTCCTCCCGGGCGGCGGCGGCGCGGCGCGGGGCGGAGCAGGGCGGAGCAGGGCCCCCGCACGCTCGCTCGCGGCCACGCTCGCTCGGCGGAGGTGGTGCTCGTCAACTCCAACCCGGCGACCATCATGACGGACCCGGACCTCGCCCACCGCACCTACATCGGGCCCATGACGCCGCCGCTCGTCGAGCGCATCATCGACGCCGAGCGCCCCGACGCGCTACTCCCCCCCATGGGCGGCCGGACGGCGCTCAACCTCGCCGTCTCGCTCGCCGACTCCGGCGCGCTCTCCCGCCTCGGGTGCGCCTCATCGGGGCCTCCCTCCCGGCCATCCGCGCCGCCGAGGACCGCCAGCTCTTCAAGCAGGCCATGGACCGCATCGGCCTCAGGACGCCGCCGTCCGGCATCGGCACCACGCTCGAGGAGTGCCTCGCCATCGCCGGGGACATCGGGGAGTTCCCGCTCATCGTGCGCCCGGCCTTCACGCTCGGGGGCACCGGCGTGGCCTTCACGCCCCTGTGTGGAGCAGAGCGAGCGTGGCCGCGAGCGAGCGTGCGGGGGCCCACATTTCACCGATGCCAAGCGAACGCAACGAGCGCAAATATGCGCCGTTTCCCCCTCCTTTTGCCAACGTTTCTATTTTGCCAAGTGGTTTTAGGGTAGTGTTGGAGGAGCTTTTTTCTGATTTTGCCAAAAAATAGGATTTGCCAAGTGCTTTTAGGGTAGTGTTGGAGTTGCTCTAAGGATTCAAATAGTGACCTATTACTCAACCATAAGATCTCTCCACCATTACATTTGCATGATATATAAAATGTTATATTTAATATCAACATTTTGTAATCTTGCATCGAATATTTTGGATACTAAATGAACTCAAATGAAAAAAGTTTTAATTGCAAATTTAAAATCTTATCAAGAACTACAACTTTGGTATAGGATGTTTGTCCATCTTAGATCATTTGAAAAAATTTAAAATTTGAACCTCAATTTTTTTTATTTGAAACAAATATTTGAGACCTAGAAAGATTTAAACCAGAAACTTATCAATAGCAAACAAACAGAACAGGCTGCACTACAACCATTATATTAACTATGTGAACATTCAAGACAATTTAGAAATTCAAAACTTTTTATTTCAAAATATGTAAACTTAGGATATATATTAGGATCTCTAAACTACTTCAAAATAAAAAGACTACAACGTTGTATATTGTATTGAAAATTACAGCTTTTGTATAGACTATGTGAACATTTAAGGTTGTTTAAAAATTTTATACATAAAATTTCAAAATCCATAAACTTAAAATAATATTTTTGGACCCTTAATAGTTTCAAATAAAAACATGTGAACTAACATATCAATGCATGTCTGTTTTTTTTCTTTGCTAAAAGGCTGGATGACATGTTAAAAACATGTAAACTAACATATCAAGATTGGTTGTCGTATAGTGACATACCAAATTAAGCTATCTAAGTATGTAAGATTTGGCAAGTTCTGCAACATCAAAATCGTTTCACTATATTCTCTATGAATATTTTTTTGATAGAACATTTATTTTAATTCAAGTGTTAATATTTTGTCAGATAACTTCGTCAATTAGAAAATTTTGACTCAACATAAATCTAATTTACGTAGACTATATATAATTAAAAACAGATGGGGTATGTAAAAAGTATTTTCATATGAAAGTGAAACTTGGCTCTAATGTAATAGTTCGACTTTTCCTTTCGCTAATTGTTGTTTTGCATTGTCATTAAATTTCAGTTTCCCACCTACCTCAAGCATTAGAAAGAATATTTAATTCAAGTAACAAAATATATGCATTCTAAACGAAACAGAAAGATATAATAGTTGAATAAAAAGTAGCAATTTCATCAAAATGATTTGTCAGGTTTGTTAGGTAAAAAAGTACCGTTACCTCTAAGGGGAGTATGTTGATTGCAATTATTCTCACTGTAGCTGTAGCGTGATGGAACAAGAAAGACGGTTCGTTGGATGAGCATAGTTTTGTAAATCAATATAGGGACTAGCACCCAGACGTCCGGACATCGGCGTCTGTCCGGACACCGGGCCATAATACGTAGATTCCATGTTTATATATAGTTAAATAAAGTTATATCTCATAAACTAAATATCATAAATCAAATTCAATTATATCATCGTGTTTTCAAGTTCTTCAAAATAAGACCCCACATAGATATATTTTTATATTATTTTAAAAAATATTTATCTTATCTGGATGTACAACTGATCTAGTATTTTGAAATAATTCAAAAGCGTATGTTGAAATAAACCGTAAACATGTGTTGGAACAATACACAAATACCGACTGCAACAACCCAAAAATCATCTGTTGCAACACTCTAAGGATATCTGTTGAAATAACCCTGAAAACAAGTTGAAATAACCTAGAAATACCTATTGTAACACCCAAAAATAATCTGTTGAAAACACCCCTGGAATACTTGTTGAAACAACCCAGAAACATATGTCGAAATGATCAAGAAACATACGTTGAAACAACAAAAAAAAACCTTGTTGCGAAAATCCAAAAATATATATGTTGAAACAACCCAGAAAAGTATGGTGAAACAACCCAAGAATACCTATTTACGCATAAAAATAGCGGTAGGTCTAAGCTCAAGCAACAGAAGGAGGATGTATACATGTGTACTGTACTTTTAGAAAAAAAGTATGTGTACTATGCATGCACTATAGCCCGAGAGTAGTTCTGTATGCATGTGTACTGTTCATGCACTGTGTGCATATGTATTGTCCATGCACGATGAACCTGAGAAAAGTAGTTCTTTGACCTTGTTTAGTTTCCCTCCAAATTCCAAGTTTTTTCACTCTCTCTCCATCACATCAATTTTTATCCGCATGCATGAAGCATTAAATATTGGTAAAAAAATAACTAATTAAGTTTAGTTGGAAATCACGAGATGAATCTTTTAAGCCTAGTTGGTCCACAATTGGACAATATTTGTCAAATAAGACGAAAACGCTACTATTCATCGGGTTGAAAATATTTGCAATCTAAACAAGGCATTTGTGCATATGTATTGTCCATGCACTATTCCCTTGCACGCCGCCCGTCCAGATCGACTCGTGCACGTCCAGACGCACGGCCGGTATGAACGGTTACCGATACAGCTCTGGACAATTCGTCTTTGTTAATCCGTATCTTTGTTATTCCCACTATACCACAACACACTAAAATGGCAACTGATGTCTGTTGCTAAAGATAAAATTTAGCGTTGAATGGTTCGTTGCTAAAGATTGTCCTCAGACAATCCGTTGCGAAAATCAAATACTGTGATGGATTGTCTGTTGCTAAAAATAGTTCAATTTTGCGATGACATGTACATGTGCCCGAAGCTATAGTCATGTATGGGATTTTTTAGTTGAACTTGACATTTCTGTATCATTCTAGTAATCAGTCAAACGACAACTTGTTGGATACATGAACAAGTGTATGGATAATGTGACCACTTTTGAATGTCATCACTTTTATATACATTAATCAAGGTATGGCTAATGTTTGATCATTAGTTGTACCTTTAGACCAGTTTTCTATTCTTTTATAACCTATTTGATTGAGCTCGATGGACTGTCCGTTGCTAAAAAAATTTATTGCGATGGACTGTCTGTTGCTAAAGGTGGATAACAGCCTGTCGCTTGCTAAAGGTGGAACGTCGAACTCTTCGTTGCATACATGGTCTGATCCAGTGCATATCGTAGCATATAAATTTATCAAACAAGATTTGAGGCCAAACTAAGTCACGTGGCATGCACAAATCTTGTTTGTGCATATTTTGTCTAATCCTCTCAGTGTTTCTATTGTCCCCACGAACCGTCACGGTGAGTATATCTAACACGAACCATCTTTCTTGTTTCTTAGTAACCAC
Organism: Themeda triandra; assembly: GCA_018135685.1. Taxonomy (NCBI): domain Eukaryota; kingdom Viridiplantae; phylum Streptophyta; class Magnoliopsida; order Poales; family Poaceae; genus Themeda; species Themeda triandra. Next base: position 48,684 of record JAENPR010002022.1, on the reverse strand, counting down.
CATGAGGGATGGGACTGAGAGCCCTCACGGTGGTTAGTAGTACTTAGAAACTCCGAGATGATTTAGACAAAGGTTTTGTCCATATATGGATCAGTGAAGTTTCTTATTGTCCTCAGTCCTCACACCAAAAGAGTAATTTTAAGCTATGACAAGATAGATGATAATTTCTTCTACACTTATTTTTTAGCTAGGATGACCTGAGAAGCCAAAATACGCACGCACGAATGTGTTGTCAAAAAATAAAAATAAAAAATAAAAGATACGCACGCATATGGGATCTCAGATCAGAATGAGAGTTTTGTGTGAATTGAATTAATACCGGCCAAGGTGTCGAGCAGTGTGGTCTTGCCACATCCGGAGGGTCCCATGATGGCCAGCACCTCGCCAGGGCGCGCGCTGCCGCTGACGCCATGCAGAATGGTGGCCGCCTGCCCCCTGCCGTCGACCGCCGTCACCCAAACGTTCTCCCACGTTATGAATACGCCACCGTCGCGAGGGACCATGCCCTCTACCATGCGGCCGTCAAGGTGATCGTCTATGCCATCAAATCCAGAACGAAGGCCACCCACGGCGCCTTCCACCTCGCCCGCCTGCGGCGAGGACGGCGGCGGTGGCTGCGCCTCCCCTGACAAGGCCGCACGCCCACGGCCACCACGTAAGGCTGCAAGTACGGCGCCAAAAGGGGTCAGCGTACCGGCAGCTGATTCTGAAGAACTACGCAATGGCCGTGACGGGCTCGGCTTATGCGCCGAGCGTGGCAGCGCTGAAGGGGTCGCCATGCTGATACTGAGCGGACGGGCTTTGCTCTTGTGTCTGTCACCGCTAGCTCAACTATGCATGGGTGGGTACATTTTGTTTTATAGTACCGCATCTCGAAGGTGTGAATGGCATAATTGAACTAAGTAAGACATGTAGCTTTCGTATGGTTGTCACCCTAGGAAATGTTGTATTTATTTGGACGGCGGTATTCTAACACTACTCTTTTCTTTTTTTAAACAAAAGGCATTGCCCGGCTTTATTGAAAGCTTAACGGAGCTGGTAACTTGCTGGGGATACCAGCTTACAAGAGCAGTTTCTGAAACTTCTAATCCTCTAACCGAACTCTACTGTTCTTTCAGAAAATAAAGCAGGCATCTAGCTAGAATGTTTAACAGCTAAAACATATTACAGCGCATGAATAGCACAGCTGTTAACATTTTGGTGTTCAGTTTTTCCGACTTCCATGAGCTACGAGCAGCTCTGCCCTTCTACATCACCGCATTAGAAGATAACAGGTGAATCATTTCATCAGCGGCTGGCTTCAGCTTGGGCTTCAGGAGGGGGCTCCAGGTCTTCATCAGCGCAATAGTCTTGTGGATCAACCCCTTCGGCGACGCCATCAGCTTCCTGTTGAAAACGACATCGTTCCGCGACTTCCAGATGGCCCACATCGCCCCTTTAAGGGAATGGGGCATTTCCACATGAATGACATATGCCTATCCACCACTCCCCTACTAGTCAGCAGATTATATAAAGATTTAGAAGAATCGCCACTAGAGTTCGTCGTAATCTTATTCGCTTGAGCAAGGCTAATAATATACCCCGTTTTTTGGTTGTGAGATTCTTTCACAACTAGAATCGGACGCTTTGCCCTGTATCACGGTTTTTTTTTTTTTGTAAGGTTCTTTCACAACTAGAAACGGACGTTTTGCCGGGTATCACGGTGTCATAGGCACTCGGCTAAGGCTTTGCCGAGTGCCACCCTCAGCATATCTCACTCGCCAAAGTATTTGACGGCAAAGAGCTCTTTGCCAAGTGTTTTTTGTCAGGCACTCGACAAAGACTTTGTTGTTTGTTCATCCGGCTCTCGGCAAAAAATAAAAAATAAAATAAAATACTGACACAGTGGCATGGGAGACGGTGACGACGGCTTTGGCAAGTGCCAAAGTTAAGGCATAATACTGACACAGTGGCATGGGAGACAGTGACGACGGCTTTAGCAAGTGCCGAAGTTAAGGCATCTATTCGCCGAGGCTGAGGTTGCCCTGATGGTGTACTTGATCTAGCATCATCAAACGCCGCTCCCGGCAGGCGTCGTATGTGTCTCCTCCTAACCGTCGGGGCACCAACTTTCCACCATCCGTGCCCAGCACTAGCCGTGTTGGGCGAACCGGCTGCAACCATTGCCACCGCCATGGGATACACGCGGGTGCCTAGTTCACCAACCCGTGCGAGCACGGGTTAGAATCTTATAGGTCAGATACTAATAACTAATAAGAATCACTTATATTATATATCTTTTTCCTCTTCACCCATATTCTAAAATAATAGCTACATTAATAGGTACTATATATCTATATTAGTAAAAGAATGTTTATGTTTTTTACATATGCATAGGCTTTTTTATTTATTTAGCACCTATGTGTATCTCCAGTATACATTTAGTTGAAATATTTGACTAAACTATAATAGTTTTAGCTGCCATCTCGACTTTGATGACATAAACCTTAGTTTTCATCTTTTCCCGAATTTTTAAGCTTATTAATTTCTCAAATAAAATAGTTATTATTTAGAATGCTGATTATTGTCTACCAATTTGATAATGTTATAGATTTTTGTAAGAATTTGGGATCTACCTTTTTAGTTTCTACAATTTTCGTGAGTAATAATTTGTAAGGCTAATTTTTTACCACCAAATGTATTTAGTTGAAACACAAATAAATCTCAAATGTATAAATTATTATTTCATCCCAATACGTGAGCTCATGAAAATATACATACTTTCACCTTTAGCTTTTGATCTAGTTATTGTAATATTTTTACATGTATTAATTTAAAATTATGTTGCTTATTATATCATTTTTGAAAAATTAATGTTTTATTTGTTAAAATAATATTATAGGTTAGTTTTAGCAATGTGACAAATAGTTATTTAGTACCATTTATTGTAGCATATTAGTATTGTTTTGTTAGAAAATAATTCCTAAAATTAAGTAGCTAATATATATTCATATGAAATAATTTTTGAATCAAGATGTTCAAACATTTTTCAAGAAAACAGGTTACAAAATTTATTGTCGCGAAAGTTAACATAAGTTATAGTGAGCTATTAGTGTTATTACTTCATGGTTTGCTAAGGATATGTTCCCACAATTGATAAGCCTATAAATATAATTATGTATACTGATTTAAGTTTTAATTCATGGATGTTGAATTATTGATCGTAATAACTTATATTAGCATTTACATGTAGATTTGTGAGACTTCTGTTAATTTTTATACGTTTGAAGGGTCGCTAAATTAGGTAAAAATTATATATGCATATAATAATACTTTACATTATCTTTCATAATTTCTTTTATGCATTATCTTTTATATTAATAGAGATGGATAATTCATATAAAATTTAGATTAGTTTAATTTAGTTATCTTTTATGGTTGTGCATAACTTTTCTATATAGGCTTAACTGATATCTCCACCTCCACATGTTGTTGGGGTGCGCTCGGAAGCGATCCACCCCCTGTTGCCTAAACGCCGCCGGAAGTGGAAGGCGAAAGCTCCGTGGCGGCTTTCGCAGTTCGTACACAGCCTAAGATAAGCGCCATCAGGGTCGGAGTCGGAAGCGGGCCAACGCTTTCGACTTTGCTTCTAGACTCTGCTTGAATAGGCTAATCGAAAGAGGGGGCGAAAGTGAGTTGTCACTTTCGCCGCCCTTTCCGGCATTCTGCGTACCGGAGCAGAAGTGAGGGCGAAAGCGTGCAACAGCTTTCGACCGTGCTTTAGATCGTCACCCGTGGGGAGCGAGGCGAAAGTGATTTGACACTTTCGCTATCGCTTTCGACAACCATGTTCCGGCAGACGAGTCGGGAGTTAAGGCGGAAGTGGTCCGTCGCTTTCGCTGTTGCTATCGACGACTGAGTTCCAGTGGTCAGGTCTAAAGCCAAGGGCGAAAGTGGTTCGCCACTTTCGCTGTTCCTTCCGGCGGTTGCCCTTCTAGTTGGAGCGAAAGCAGGGGCGAAAGAGGGCTACGGCTTTCGCTCTCCTTTCCGCCTGAGGGTTCTTCCGGGGCGATTTTATTGTCATTTTGTTCGGCTATAGATTTCTGCTAATGACTTGAGACAGGTGTGTTCTTCGAGCAAGGCGGGCGTGTGATGGGCTGAATTACGTGGGCCGTCCTGGGCCAGTCTGGGCCGTAAGAAGCAACTGCAGAAGCCGGCTTGGAAGATGAAAGACGGTTCTGCCCCTCATTAGAGCAAGCCCAGTAGGTGTGAGTCGGGGGTATTTATGGATATGTAAAGTCTACGGACTACTATAAATAGACCCCAGGGGCACCTTGTAAACGGACCGATGCTGGAATGGAATAAAGCTGTTTGTTTCATTTCGCTGTAAGCATTCGCTGTCTACTTTCGTCCTTTACTTTCGGTTTACTTCCGCTGGTGTTCGGTCGTTGGAGCGAACACCAACACATGTCATGGTCCCCTCATTTTCTTAGCAACATAATAATGCAAATCGAGATAATTCAATGGCATTATTATTAAGTTCATGGTTGCAGCTTTTTGGTAGCACCGAACAGGTTAGGTTTGAATGCTCGTAGGGACAATTTCTAGGTTGGGTTACTGAAAACAAAAAAAAAAGAAGGTGGCTTCCCTACCGGTTCAAAAAACATTATTATTAAGTTAATTAAAAATTATACTTAATGCTCATTAAGGACTATATTAAAACTCAGTGACACTTAAACTAAAAAAGTGAAAATTAGCGGGATTTAGCAAGATGATCATACCTTTAGTCTATAGGTACGGCTCGTGCAAGTGTTAATGTAGATGTCATGGTCGCATTCTTGACATAGATCTCCTTGTCATCCCCATGATGCTGGCACACGCCTATCCTTCGGTCCTCTTGATGTGGCTACATCTAACATCTATGGTCGGTGCACGGCTGGACACCCACGTTCTCCATGCATATGCTGAAGTGTATGCTGGAAATTGCCACCACGTTTAGCAATTGATAATTTTTCTCAATTCTTGGATTTTTGATTATTTTTGTTAGTGGCTAGGGCACAGATGTCCTCTATCTCATTGTTGTCGTGTGGTGTGTGCTTGACGAAGTATGTGAAGTTGGCATGGTGCAGCTAAAACCTCAGCTCACACTACTACAGATTTTCATATCACAGCCGGTTCGCAACCCTCATCACTGACGGAAAGTGAACCGGCCGTGAGCAAGCGGCAGTGTTGTGGGTGGTGCATCACAGCCGGAATTTTCACCCCGGCTGTACTTGTTCTTCTTGTGACATGGCATCTCGAGTGTCTTGAACTCGGCCTAATAAATTGACAATAGGCTATGGCACTTAGGTTCTCATGCGACGACCACGACGTGATTGCCTAATAGTCTTGATGACATATAGGTTGTGATGTCTGTGTCAACAATGAATAGGAGCGTCCATATATATAAGTTTCTTTGTAACACACTTGGATTGTAACATTATTTTGTGTTACTATAGCACATATATTTGTAACACATTTTATATGTTCCACTTATGTGTTACAAAATAGTACAATTTTGTAACATTTTAGTTGTAACATTAATTTTGTGTTACTATAATTATCATCAGTAACACATTTTTATGGAAAAGGGTGTTTTGTGTTACAAAGAAAGTCTGTAACACATATTTTGTGTTACTGTGAAATTTCACTGTAACACATTAATTAATATGTTACAAAAAAGTGATACTATATCCCTGTTGTGTAATAGTGATAATAGATATAGTTGTTTCGAAAAACACTATATGAAACTCTCCACTGACAATAAATTTGGATCACTAGATTATATATGATGGATTGTTGTTAGTTCAACCGTTAAATTCAAGTTCTACCATCAAGTTTGGTGCCAGTCCGTGTTGTATGTTTCCTTTGTGCGCTTGACCACTGGCAATGCATTTGGCCCCAAACTTTGAATTTTGCTCAAGGGGTAGTAGGATTGGCATCGGTGGAAATGATAGGATGGGAAACAGGGGAGGTGACAGATCTAGAGACAGATCTACAGAGGAGGCCCTCTGTAGTTCGACTGATGGAAAAACAAAAATGCATGTCTGATGGTGGTGAGTGGTACGAACAATAAGTTGGTGATTTTAGACGTATAGGGGGAGGTAGATTGCATTAGGGGGCCTATTGCATTATTATTAAAATCTAATAATGCCTGATTGTAATAATCTAAACTACAATCTCCCATCTTTGGATCATATTTGTGTTGATAACAAAAAATGTCCATTTTGTGAAGTTGTTAAAAGTGGAAACAAACTTCACCATTGCGTTCCTCGCATCAAGATGGTAAAAAAACATATATAGAATGTTCAATTTGAGGTTTAGATGAAAGAGTTATGCTTTCAGAAAGACTGTGAAAAGTACTACTGGACTGGTGGCTGGTGGAGTTTGAGCGAAAATGAACTACCTTGTAATAATCTAAACTACAATCTCCCATCTTTGGATCATATTTGTGTTGATAACAAAAAATGTTCATTTTGTGGAGTTGTTAAAAGTGGAAACAGACTTCACCATTGCATTCCTCGCATCAAGATGGTAAAAAAAAACATATATAGAATGTTCAATTTGAGGTTTAGATGAAAGAGTTATGCTTTCAGAAAGACTGTGAAAAGTACTACCGGACTGGTGGCTGGTGGAGTTTGAGCGAAAATGAACTACCGGTACTACCGGGCCAGGGGTAGTACTACCGGTGGCTGACAGAGGATTGGCGCAAATATGAACTATCGGTACTACCAGTCTTAGACTGGTACTACCGGTGCGGACAGGTAATCCTGGTGGGTCTGCACTGGTACTACCAGTAGGGTCTGTTCTGAATCTAACTTTCAGATCTCGAACCAATCTATTTCTAAATCGGTTTTTGATAAGTTTTGAACATGAAAAACTTGAAGATTAGGTCTTAGAGATGTTTCATACTAGGATAAGACCCCCGCTCTATAAATACAAGAGGATCATGGCCGATTGATCTTCTCCAATCAATCGTCAACCAACTCAATCTACAACCTCTCTTTAACCTAATTTCCCCTCTTAATCCTCTAGATGTTGTGCATCTCTTGATCTAGGGGATTAAGGATGGAGTCCGAGACTTGCCGGCCAACCTAGGGCAACCCGACGACGTCCTTTCCCTGACGGGGTCCCTCTCGGGCGAGAGCTTCAATGGTTCCTTTGCTAACTAGCCAGTTCTTCGTCTGTAAGTGTGACTGATTATACTTTGGTGGTTTGCTCATAAATATCTCCATGTCTCACCACACAAGAGTGATTACCTCGCTGTGTTCTTCGGCTCGTGGCAGTCCGGGCATCTAAAACCCTCATGGTGTGTTGGTCCAGACCACTTTTGGCGTCAACAATTTGTATTGTTTTTAACTAATTTTTGTAATCCAACTACGATCAAAACCCAGCCTTAGTGTCTATAATCTCCAATTATCATGTCCAAGTTGGATTACATTACATAATTATTATAATCTAAGGCTTTGATTACAGTAATCTAACCTATAAGCTAGCATCCTTGATCATAGTTAGATTAATTAAACTAATGATAGTTATTATTATCTAGTTGTGATTAAAACATGCTCTCTAAATTATAGGATGGGCATGTACATTGCTACATGCTAGCGATCTCATACTCTGTCTCATGTAGTGCCATGTACGATTTTTGATGATATAGCGGAAAGAGAGGAGGAGAGAAAGAGGTTGTTGTTTCACAAAACAACCACCTCATGAGTTAAAATTTAGAACTATGAGACAACTTACAAACCATTGTAGAAATAATTATTGTCATGCAACTCAGAAATATTTTATTGTTGTATCTACAAATTAAGGACTCTCGAATTACTATGAGTCAACCTAAAAAAATAGTTTATTATATTTGTTACCTCTTAAGTCATCTTATAATTACATGGCACTACATGGGACTACTACCTATGAGTCAATACTAATGCACTTGTCATAAAATTTGCCTATGCCTATTTCTATGTTTTCCAGTGAATCTGAACTAATTTTCATGAAATTTCAGTGCATGAGATTCTTGTGTTTGAAAGAAACTCTTTGCTATGGAACTCAATGTTGGGTTTAGTCCCACATCGAAAGTTAATGTTAGGAGTGCACAATATATAAGGATGGGCAACTCTCACCTATTGAACTAGTCTTTTGGGTTTAGTTAGGCCTAAATGCCAAATATGTTGTGTGGACTTGTGCCAAAAGGGCTTTTGTTCGTGAAGTAGCAAGAACCGGGCCTAAAGAACCTTGGGCAAGACATCCAAAAATTAATGATTTTTTTCTTCTATAACGACATGCATCAATTTCTTATCAGACGTTTGTGTTTATGTAATTTCTTTTCTTTTTGTCAAATGCACGTGGGAAAAACATCATGACAGTAATTTGTCCAAATATAATGATGTTTTAACAACATTTTTTTTTGTTATATTCAGTCTAAGCTTTTCCTTCCCCGTGTTCAATCGGTGCTCGCATTTTCCTAGATTTATTTTAGAATTTTTTGGCGTTACGATTTAAGTGGTAGGCGACGTTCCGTCGACAACGAGGCACTAGTGGTGACTTTGGGATTGCGCAGTGGCGTTCCCCCTTCGAATTTGCTCTAGGGGGGGGGGGGGCTTTCCCCTCGAATTTGCTCTAGATCCGCCAATGTGCAATCCCGAAGTCACCACTTGTGCGTGGGTGCGTAAATTTTTAATTTGTGGGTGCAAATACATTGAAAATTTGATCATAATCATTGATTTTCCATTTTTTTCTGGGTACAGCTGCACCCACTAATCACAATATAGATCCGTCTCTGGGATTGCGTACGTGTGTTCATTGGGGTAAGTATGCGTGCATGTTGTGAACGTCTGTGTTATATTGTGTAATTCTAAAAAAAAAGATAATAGAAAAATAGCTCCAGATTTTTGTATCCTCTGTGCATGCATCATGATGCAATCTCGTATTCTTGTTCCGACCGGTACTTGTTTAAATCTTTCGTGTGATGTGCAAAAGTCAATACATGGTATCTGTGTCATCCCAATATCACTGGAATAAGAAATGGTCCAAGCTTGACACTTAAGCCTCCAGGACCAGGACATGACACAGGACATGACATGGAGGTGGATTGGTTATGTGATCTGCTTCAGTCATTGCCCAGCTCAAGGGACTATATTTTGTTCATTACTAAAAATTGTCAAAGGCACTCAATTAAGATATGCCGTGTCCCTTTCGGATTAAATGGCTTTTGTAACGTTTTTACTGCCTAGTGGTTCAGTGGATAACTTTTAATGTGCCGTACTCCCATTTTTGTACTTTGTTAGTGTTATATTGAACTAGTCTTGTTATACTTTTGAGGAAATTGTGCTGCAAATCAGGTAACTTCTCGGAAGTTCAATGCCTCAAGTTTTCTACTGAACTACTCTGTACTTTTTTAAGCAGTAAACAGAGAATTTTTTTACAGTGTCCAATGCCTTTTCCTCTTCTTTTGGAGTAGTTCGGAAATTTCGGCGGTGAAGTCAGCGTAAACATGTGGCTGTCAAATGAGATTGGGTACGATGTCACGATAAGAAGTGGCCTAGCTGTGACAGGAATGGACGTGGTCATCCATGAGTGACAAAATGGATAGCTATGGTCCATGACAAATTGCATGTTTGTGATTTGACCCTGTTTGGGTTGTTCATAATATCAAGGTCGTTGTAGCTATGCAGTTATTGGTGAGATATAATCTGCCAAATACGATATAACGGAAAAATCTGGTTTCAGATTTCTTCAAAGAAGAAAAATCATACCAAAGTTCTTACCAATGTTTCAAATACCAGAGATATAGCTTGTGCTATATCCGGATTTATTGCAAGGGTGACGACAGGAGAGTTGCCTTTTAACACCAGTGATTGTGACCGCTAGTAGTGGTGATTAGAGCACTAAACACGCTAAACGACTCACTAAGTAGTCCCTAGAGAATTAGTGGACCGAAACCAGGGCGAGCTTCTTCAATTTTTCATGACACAGTGGTCCAAAATGTGACCTGTTCTCTAAAAAGAGCTACAACAGTGACGTTGGTGTTGTCTTAGTTAGGAAGAGTGTGTGGTCGGGTTTAGGATAGATAACCGTAGTATTGAGAGGGAAACTTACAAAAAACTTTTGTCTAAGTGCTAGTAGGTGTGACATAACATTGCCTCTGACAGACCAAACAAGTTTACTCTGAAGAATTCGCTGGACAGGCCAAACATAATGTTTTCATTTTGCCTCTAACTGGGCGCCCCAAATATGTCTCCAGTTAACAAAAACTTGATGTACTCTGTGGGAATCTTGCAAATTCCAGCAACTTTTTTGTGACCTCCGATAAATACTTCAAATTTGTACTTGTGCCAAATTTGAGTGCTAACAACTCCTGATAGTGTTGCATGTTTCCTATGCACAATATTAGATAAATTTGAATACTGAAGTTCCAGAGCTTCACGGCAATCATTTGTTCTCCCAAAATTTGATTTGTGTTCAAACATTAAGTTGGAACTTTCCCAGACTAAGGAATTGATCCCCTTTACGTACCCTCACGAATCCCACCCAAAAGTGTGACACACCAACATTTTTCTTAACTTGACTCAAATTTTTTTGTTCTAAGGTATTGGTTACTCAACAAGTTCTGCCACATTCCTTCTTCACTAGAAAGCTTGAAAATACATTTACTCAATAAGCACTTGATATTTTTTCAATATTTTTTAATTTCAAAGAATGACGCCATCAATATGGTAAGATCGACAATGCTGAGTTTATCAACACGTCTACCACAGATATTTACCCCCTCCAGCTACACAATTTCCTCTCAATTCTATCCTTAATAATTTCCCAACCATTATCGTTTAATTTTCTAAAAATCATGGGAATCCGCTGTTGACAACCAAAATTGTGACGCTGAAAGTGGTTTGGACCAACACATCCCCAAATAACGAAAGGGGCATATGAACCCATTTTAAAACCAAAGAGTTGCAACTATTGTTCCTCACACTCATTTCCTTGTTGAAACCCAAGAGCTCGCTTTTGTAAAAGCTAATTTTAAGGCATGATAATTGTTCGAAGCCATAAAGTAATAGTTTCATGTTTTTTGCATGTTCAATACCATCGTCCATAAAAATAACAATTCCATCTGCATGTTGTAGAATGCTCAGACAGTCTTCGACGTAATGTAGGATTATCACCCTTTTTATTCAACCACAATATTTATTGAATAAGATTGGTGTAAGATGGTCACCCTACCAAAGACCTTTCCTAGTTTGGAAGTAAGACACTATTTTCTCATTCAATTTAATATTGCTTCCTTGGACAAATGCCTTCACCAGATGACACCACAAAGGATCAAACGCCTAATGTTAGATGTAAAAAATCCCAATTAACCTTATCATAAGCATTCTCAAAATTAATTTTGAAAATGATTCCATTTTGTTTTTTTTTGTCCTGTAGATCATGAATAGTCTCATGCAAATATCACTTTAGCTTCATAATATTCAGAATGAGATGCATTAAGTGTTCATACAAAGTATGGGCATCATTAGGGAAAGAGCAAAGTGTCAATCATTTGCTCTTGAGCCATGACAGAAGGGTAAGCTTGATTATAACCCAGAGTACTGCAGGATGGAGGAAGAGGAAGCGGTGGTTCCCTATCCAAATTATTACAAAAGGACATGCAAAGTATTGAGACAATCTTATGATGAAGGTGCGTCTGGCTGATTTTTAGGAAGCGCGGCTTCGAATGCAGGAATTTGCATGTATGCGTCATGGAGCCTCTCCAAGATCGGGTACTTCGACTGCAAGAAAGCAAGAACTTATCGAACCTAGTTTTTGAATAAGTAGGTTGGCCGTGGTCCATACTGTCCATTTTATTTTACATGGAATAGAAGATGAAACGTTAGGTACCATATTGATTTGGAAGCGATTTATACCAGCATGTATCTGTGGTTCAAGAAACACATCTCCCTGTCCATGAGCACAAAGTATGCAAACGTTGAATTAGTTCGATCATTTACCAAAGGAAACACAAATGATGTCAAATTGTTTTGAAGCGCATTAATCCTTACAAAAATTCAAGTAAGATGATAATTTCTCAGAGTTTCAAAAGACTAAACTAAATGAGGATTTTTGTTGCAACACTGCCGGTGCGTAGAATGCCCTGGCAGTGTTATTCGATGACAACACTGCCGGCTCTTCTTAGGAGCCGACAGTGTTGTAAACGCGAACACTGCCGGTTCATTCCAGGAGCCGCCAGTATTGTCAGGGCCAACACTGCCGGCTGGTTCGTCGAGCCGTCAGTGTTGTAATACACGACACTGCCGGCTCGTAGAATTAGCTGGCCGTGTTGGCTCTGACAACACGAACGGCTTGTGCAACGAGCCGACAGTGTTGTTCCGAGCCAGCACTGCCGGCTCGTTGCAACCGGCAGTGATGGTGGTTTTTTCAATTTATTTTTTTTAAAATTTTAAATAAATTATATATTTTAGTTTTTATTTTATAATGCTTTATTGTTTAAAATAATATACTTATAATTATAATTATATTAATTACAGTTACAATAATTATAATTATATTAATTACAATTATAATACAGCATCCAGGTTCCTTCCAACATGTTCTGTACAACCCTCAAGAGCGGAGCTGGCGCAGGCGGACGCCGGGGACGGCGTTTTCTGCACCTGTCGACCTCCTCCCCCGGCCGCCAAGTCCGCGCGCCGGAGAACCAAGTCCTCGCCCTGCGCGCGCAGCTTGCCCAAGAGCGGAGCTAGCGCAGGACGGCCGAGGAGGCGCTGCAGGTGGAGCGCGCGGCCCGCGCGGCGGCCGAGGAGGAGGCCGCCATCCTCCGCGTTGCGCTGGCGGCCGAGCAGACGGCCCGCGCGGCTGCCGAGGCGGAGGAGGAGGCTGCTCGCAGCCAGCTCGAGGCGGCGGGCCCCCGTTAGGCGGCGGCGAGGGTGCGGCGGCGAGCGAACGTCGAACGCCGCCGCCATTTTTTTATTAGTTTTTTATTTACAAGAAATTTTAATTATGTAATGAAAACCTTATCAAATTATCAATATAATGAATTTCTATTCCTAGAGTTTTGTTTTATTTATTTTATTATTATTTTGAGCAAGTTGAATTATATAATGAATTATATAATGAATTTGAGCAAGTTGCCCTCTGTTCATGGGGAGGAGGAAGGAGAAGCAGGCGGTGTGCTGTCAGGCGGCCACTGCCGGCTCTTGCCAGACACCGGCGGCGATGAGTCCCATGCCTGCCGGTCTCTGGCTAGAGCCGGCGGTGATATCTGCCCACCTAATCACTCCTGGCTCTAGACACGTGCCGGCAGTAATATCCTCATCACTGCCGGCGCTAGACACGAGCCGGCAGTAATATCCTCATCACTGCCGGTGCCTTCGCTGTCTGACGCGAGTCAAGCTCCGTCGAGCTTGGCACAGGCTGTGATGAGTCATCACTGCCGGTTTCGCCATTTCCGGCGGTGATACGGTGGGCTGTGATGTGCGAATCTGTAGTAGTCATCCACCCACGTCATGATTGTGTTGGTTTCGGCTAGTGTAGTGTCGAAGTAGATAGAGTTGATGCAGCATCGCTTGCCTCATCGGTGTAGCGTCGTCATCCATGTCAGTGTTTGTTGGTCGTTAGTCTATGTAGCATCGCTTTCTTTCATTGGTGTTCGTCGATAGTCGGTGCATGGCTGGACACCCACGTTCTCCATGCATATGCTGAAGTGTATGCTGGAAATTGCCACCTCGTTTAGCAATCGATAGTTTTTCTCAATGCCTGGATTTTTGATTATTTTTGTTAGTGTCTAGGGCACAGATGTCCTCTATCTCATTGTTGTCGTGTGGTGTGTGCTTGACGAAAGTATGTGAAGTTGGCATGGTGCAGCTAAAACCTCAGCTCATCCACCCACGTCATCATTGTGTTGGTTTCGGCTAGTGTAGTGTCGAAGTAGATGGAATTGATGCAGCATCGCTTGCCTCATCGGTGTAGCGTCGCCATCCATGTCAGTGTTTGTTGGTCGTTAGTCTATGTAGCATCGCCTTCTTTCATTGGTGTTCGTCGATCGTGCATGATTGGTGTTCACTGGTAGATGGTTTATCATCGGCTGCCTCATTGGTGTTGAACAATAGTGTAGCATTTTGCCTTCTCTTTGAGGCTGCATTGTTGGGGTAGGAGCCATGCAGATCGTGTCCATACTTAGTCTCGATGTCACCCGGTGTGGTAGTATCGTTGAGGTAAATGTGGAGCCATTCTTGACAACATCATTACTAACTCTGTGCATCTAGACAATATCGGCCACCATACATGGAATTGTGCAAGAATATAGGGACAAGTAAGATTACCTGAGGATGACATGCGCAAATCGTGCAATTACCAGCTGGAGCTTCAAAAGTTGAAAGATTAAGTTGCTGAACGCGTTGTCCCTGTCTGTCTGGCTCACGTACAACCATCCCATGCTGCAGCTAGTGCTACTGATACATGCATCGGCTCCAATCTTCCATAGCAGACCAGCAAGCTCTGTACGCCATTTTAAGGAGAGCCAAGGCCTTCCCTGTAACGCCATTTTAAGATGTGATAATTAAGCTAGGAGCTCTTTTGTGTGTCAGCGTCAGATGAGTTGTTCGTTTCCCCGCGCACACGTGGTTGAGATCCCTTGAAACAAAAAATAGGTAAGGGCTCCCCTACCGATGGTTCTATAAAAATATTATTATGTATTTAATAAAAAATTATATTTGATGTTCAATAAGGATTATATCAAAATTATTTGTGTGTAGTAATTCAAGGACCTAATAGTCTCTAAGTACTGTATATACATCGTAAGAGACAACAGTGATCAAAATAAATAGCAGGAGTGTGTAGCCTCGTATGACGGAACCTTCAGACTAATGTTCGAAACGATACGATTTGGCATATGGTGAACTTATAAAAATAGTTGGATCACGCGTCTGAGGCCAGGTTGCCAGAAAGCAATCAACGTGATACCGCATCGCGAAGCCTCCCTGTTAATGAGAACCGCAAGAAATTCAGCAAAGTAACTGGGTGTGGGTGGAGCGCAGACCTGAATCTGGTACATGACGGCGGCATCGAGCACGTCAAACTTCCAAGGAGTCAGCACGCGGGTGCCGGGATTCACGTGCTTGGGCGTTGGCTTCTCCCTGCTTGCACGGCGGCGGGTGCCCTATGATTTTCCTTCTCCGTTGGACAACTGACAGGCAGGCGGCGCCGTATTTGTTTTCCTCCTCCGTTGCACAACGATCCCATCTAGGAATCCTGGCTATACGTACATGTTTAGAATAATGGATTTATGTTTTTCCTCAGTTGGAATACGATGCCGTGCGGGAATCCTTAGAATAATAGATTTTTTTAATAATAATGACACAGATGGGTCATTTTGTACAAAATCAAATAGATCTAACGGTTATATATTGCCAAGTCTACAAATTTGATGGCTAGATGTCTCTAGTTAATGTGAGAATTTTTAGCATTTATCTTTTTTCTTAGCGCGTCTGGTGAGAATTTGATGGCTAGATGTTTTTCTTTCGTTGGAGCCTCCAATTAGTAATAGTAAGATTGTAGCCAACCGGTGAACTTCCTTTTGGCTTCAGATCACACCAACCCTCCCGATTGGCGAATGAAGGTCTTCACACAGGCTTTTGATAATTGTACGTGCAACCTTTCTTCAGCCTAGATTGTATAAAATCAGCCGCAATGAAAATTTAGAAGCTGATGTTTTAGCTGAAGCAGCCCTCTTGGCTGTTGGTTCTGTTCATCAGCCTTTTTCGGTTGATTGCTCCTTTGGAGCTCATTCGTTCCTCTCAGTGCAATGTTCTTAATGCACTGAATTTTGTAACATTTCCAGGTACTTTGTTTCTAGCAGCATCTTTGATATGAATGGAATGTCATGTTTCTTGTAAAAAAAATACGGGTACTGTTCCCATGAGCAACATATAAGATGATCAAATTAAACGCACTTAATCTCAGAAGAAATCAGTATTAAAGTTCCATTTTTACATGCAGGTACTGTTCCCGTGCAGCATCATGTTTCTTGCATCAGCTTTGATGATCTTCGTTCCAAGGAAGGTCGCATGATAAGTTAGGCTAGTCTCAGTGGGGATTTTATGGGTGTTTAATGCACATTTAATATAGCGACACATTAGCACAGAAGGATTTTTTGTATGAAATGGAGAGGAGAGAGAGTAAAATCGTTTCACCATGGTGAAACACGGTAGCGGTGTTTCCAACGTCTTGGTAACTGGGTGAAACGAGCACTATGGCATTTCATGGCTATTTTTGGGTGAACTGAGCATGGCTACAGCGGGGATAGGAGAAAAAAGCGACGCATGGGCCCATGAAGGCTAAAAATAGTTCTATGAATCTGTGTAATGAAATTTGCATTGAGAGAGGTATCTGTTTCACAATAAGTTTCATGTTTTTGGAAACTGTGAGATGAAACGTTGTATTGAGACTAGCCTTATGACGTCCTGGATGTGCACCTCGTAATGCACGTCCTTCACAAGTTCTTAGAGCATCTCCAACAACTTGGAACAAGTTTGACTCCATTTATAGAAAATACGTTCAATATTTATATATCTAAATAATTTTGGATTACTACAGCAGAACACTGTAGCAGAAACATTGTAGTAGCGGACTGTCCGAGGATACTGTAGCGGACTGTCCGCGGTTACTGTAGCGGACTGTCTGGTAGTGTAGCAGTTTCGCTATTTGTTCCGTAACTTGCCGGTTCGGACTCCGATTTGTTTTCCGTTTGCTCCGCTGGTTTCGTGGTGATCCGCTGTGTTCCTTGGGAATATCCACCCTCTCAATAGGGTCGTGATCATCACCCTTTTGTGTATCGTTTCTTGGGGTGTTTTGTTGGGCCAAGGACCTAAAGTTTCGAAAGAAATTTTAAGGCTCCCATTCACCCCTCCTCTGGTCGCCGTTATCGGTCCTTCACTATCTATTTGAGAACCATTGGAAACGCCCTAATTAATTAAGCAGGTTTGCCACTGCTGCACGTGCATACTCCTGCTTGTGCGGTACGTCTCAGGCCAGTCTCAGTGCAGGTTTCACCAGGGTGTCATGCACATTTATTATGTTGCCACATCAACAGAAATACTCCTTTTGCATAAAAAAACAAGGAGGAGAGAGAAGGAATAAGTTTCACCATGGTGAAACGCTGCGGGCGTTGTTTCCTAGGCCGTGAAATCGGATGAAATCCCAACTGAGGCGTTTCATCCCATGAAATACCCAATCGCGAGTCGAGGCCACCGCGCGCTATCCCCTAAGCATTGAACTTTTTTTGTGAAACCGTGCCATGAAACTATGCACTGTAAAGAGAGCTCTATTTTATTTTAAAGTTTCATGTCTTGGTAACTGTGAGGTAAAATAGAAGGACATAATACTCCCTCAGTACCAAAGAAGAAACAGTGCATAGTTTCACCCTTCTTACAGTGCCATGAAACCCTCAGTACATAATACTCCCTCTTTACGGCCACGCTGACCCATGCGACGGCGACGGCTAGTTAATTGAAGTCATCGTCCACACCGTTCGTCGACCAGTCAAAGAAAGAAGAAGGAAAGCGGTCAAGCGAACATGACTGTGCAGAATTAACAAAGGTCATTTGAGCTAGACCTAGATCATCGTTCTCAAGTGAATTGGGACTGTGCAGAATAAACAAAGGTCATTTGAGCTAGACCTATGACCATCGTTCTAGACCATCGTTCTCAAGTGAATTGGGACTGTGCAGAATAAACGAAGGTCATTTGAGCTAGACCTAGACCATCGTGTTACCTATCTAGGATTACGAACGCGATAATTGGATAGTGGATACTCGAATTCGGCACTCCGATGAACACCGGAGCCCGCCGCCGACGCCAACCGGCTCGGTTCGGTCCTTACAGGACAAAGCAAGTTCGAGTTCGCCTCTTTCCTCTGTCTGGCTGCCTTACATAGGAGACGCAGCTCCTTCCGCCCGTTACATGGGCCGCGACAATAACGAAAACGTAAAACGGTAAATGGGCCTCCTAGGCTTCATCTTCTCTTCAAGCCCAATCAGCGCCTGAGACCTTGACACTGGGACGGCGCTGTCTCACCGGTCGCTTGATCAGAGATGGACCTCCAGAGTCATCATCAGCATCGACTTGGTTTGGAGCAGCAGTAGAAGCAGCATTAGGAGCACCGGTAACATACCTCCCCCCTTGAAAACCGGCTTGACCCCAAGCCGGAGCTCGTGGGTATTCTTGCTTGAGAGCTTCTTCATCCTCCCATGTGGACAAAGCATCAGGAAGGTGTGACCACTTCACCAGTACTTGTGAGATGGTAGTACCTCCTCTTGGATGAAGACGCCGATCCTTGATGACTTGAGGTACCTGGAAATACATGGATGGATCGGGCAGCTCAGAGCTGACCATGTCAGTAGCAGCAACAGCTTGTTTGAGCAGGGAGACATGAAAAACTGGATGTATCAGGCAGTCATCGTGCAGTCGAGTTTGTATGCAACTTCGCCTATCTTTGCCAACACTTTGTAGGGCCCAAAATATCGAAATGCCGCTTGTTAGAAGACCTTGCTGCTAATGATGTCCGGACATATGGTTGCAACTTGACAAATACAGAGTCACCAGCCCGAAAAGCTCTATCAGTTCTTCTTTTGTCAGCTTGGGACTTCATCTTCTTTTGAGCCCGAAGCAAATGTTGCTGAGCAAGTTGTTGGATCAGACTCCTGTCTTGTAGCCAATCTTCCAAATCAGAGCTGACATCTTTTTGAGGTCCAGGTGGATCAATGCCCAATTCAGTTGGATTGTTCCCATAAAGGATGTAGAAGGGTGTCTGACCAAGAGCTGAATGGTAGGATGTGTTGTACCAATACTCGCCTAAAGACAACCAGGTTGACCATTCGTGGGGACAGAATTGGCAAAGCATCTCGTAAGTTTCCAAACATTGATTCACTCTTTCGTTTGTCCATCCGATCGAGGGTGGTAAGCACTACTCATGTGTAATTCAAGACCCGAGAATCAAACAATCCCCTCCGTAACTTGCTAGTAAATATTTTATCTCTATCAGAGACAATGGATTGGGGAAGACCATGCAACTTGAATATATTTTGCATAAACACATTTGCAATATGTGATGCAGTGAATGGGTGAGCTAGTGGCAAAAAATGGGCATACTTGGAGAACCCGTCAACCACCACTAATATGCAAAATGAAGCCCTTTGATTTTGGCAATCCTTCCACGAAATCCATGGATATGCACTTCCAGAACTATCGCATGTGGGAGAGGAGATAATAAGCCTGGATAAGCTATTCTTTCGATTTGGCCTGCCGACAAGTTAAGCACTTGGTCACAAATTCTCCTTCCGTTTCTTGTAGCTTGGGCCATGCAAAGAGTTTCTTCACTCGATATGAGTGGCCTCCATACCCGAATGCCCCCCTATAGCACCGTTGTGAAGAGCGTGACAATATTTGTTGTCAGATACTTGTAGCATTACCAATCCAAATCCCGGACTTGTAATAGATGATCCCCTTGTTAAATTCATAATGGCCTGAAGGTGATGCAATTGCCAACTTTTGCAATAATTTCACAGCAACAGGGTCCTGGAAATAGGCATCTTGTAGAGCTTGTATCCAAGGTGTAGTCACTACTGAAACAGCATGTAATTCTGTAGTGAGGGCATGATCAGTTCTAGAAAGAGCATCAGCCACTTTGTTTTCCCTGCCTTGCTTGTATATGATTTTGTAACTCAAACCCATGAGTTTTGTCGAGCTTTATCTTTGCCAGGGAGTAGTAACCCTCTCGATCATCCGATGAATCGACTTTTCGATCTCTGTTTCGATAATGAACTCGGTGAACAAGATATGGCCTCCAATGTTCAACAGCCAATAAGATAGCAAAGCATTCTTTTTCATATGTGGAGAGTCCCCGTGCTCTTGGCCCTAATGCTCACGACAAATGCAATTGGATGACCACCTTGGTGAAGCACCGCTCCAATTCCCTTGTCGATGCATCTGCTTTTCTATCTCAAATGACTTGGAGAAGTCGGCAAAGCAAGTACGGAGTAAAATGAGTGCTTCCTTCAGAGCTTGGAAAGATGCTTCAGCCTCTGAAGTCCACACATAGATGGTACCCTTCTTGAGCAGGTTTGTCAGTGGTTTGGCCATCATTCCAAAGTTCCTCACAAACTTTCTATAGTAGCCAGCCATTCCAAGAAAGCTCCTTAACTCTTTTACTTGATCGGGAGCAGCCAATCAGCAACTATTTGCACCTTCTTAGGGTCGCTTGAAACTCCATTTGGGCAAATGACATGTCCCAAGTAGTTCAACTCATTCTTTGCAAATGAACACTTGGATAGTTTAATGTACAAATTGTGTTGAAGTAATTCTTGAAAAACAAGCTCAATGTGATGCAAATGTTCTTCCCAGCCTAGAACTCGTAGATCGAACGTCATCAATGAAAACAACTACAAATTTCCCGAGAAACTTAGCAAGTATCTTGTTCATAATGCTCGGAAAGTTGCAGCCCCCCGTGACCCCATATGGCATGACCTCGGTACTCAAAGTGGCCATTATGTGTTTCAAAAGCTGTTTTGTATTCATCTCCGCAGCCCATCCCGATTTGGTGAAAACCAGAGCATAGATCCAAAGAAGTAAACCAACTTGCTCCATGTAGTTCATCAAGCAACTCATCAATGACAGGCAAGGGGTACTTGTTTTTCACAGTCACAGCATTCAGCTTCCTGTAGTCCACACATAGCCTCCAATCCCCTGTTTTCTTTTTGACTAGAAGTACTGGAGATGAGAAAGGACTTGTACTTGTTTTGATCAACCCTTTTTCCAACATGTCTTGCACTTGTCTTTCAATTTCATCCTTTTGAAAAGGATTATACCTGTATGGCCTGATTCTGAAAGGTGCAGCTCCAGCCATTAGTGGTATAGAATGATCCCCTTCCCTCCTGGGAGGCAAACTTGGCAGAGGCTGGAACAATGATGAGTACTTGTGTATGATTGCTTGAATTTCTCCAGGGATCTCTAGATCTGGTTCTGGTATAGAAGAAGGTACATAGGATTCACTGCTATTCAACCGGTACAAAAAGATGTAAACCGAATGGAATTTTGTTTTTCCATAGCATCAAGTGAATATTATCAACAACCGGTCCCATTTCTATTCTACTTTATCCCCGTATCTTCACTTTCTTTCCCAGTGTGTTGGAACTCAAACCATTTCTCACCCAATGGGTGCTTATAATACCCAAACCGCCTACCAATCCACTCCTAGTACCACATCATATCCAGGAATTGGCAATATTTTGAAGGTGGTTCTGAAACTAACCCCTTGAATACTCCGAGTTGGTCGTGGCAATTCATGAGTACAAACTTAACATGGCACCACTAGCAATTTTGACAGCACATGTTCTTCAAGCTCTCTCTTGCCTTGAAGTTTTGAGGCCATTTCTTCACCGATAAAACAGTTGGCTGCCGCGAATCCACTAACATGTAAGCTTCTTGACTCCCAAAGAATCCCTCACTCGACCGACCTACAGCTTCTTCGGGCCCTTCATTGCCACAAGGCCGATTGACATTAATTCATCTTCATCTTCATCTTCTTCGTAGTGTTGTTCTTCCAAACAGGGTCCTCGTGTAATGCTTCCCACACTTCTTCCATAGCTTGCAAAGTCATATCTTTGGCATTTATGACCTGGGTTCCACTTCTCTCCACATTTGAAACACGAGACCTTTTGCTTTTCTCGTATTTCTTCGCGGCATGCTTTTAGAGTCAAACTTTGTTTGGTGATGTTTCGCACTCCTCTTCGACTAGATGTATCCCCAGATCGGTGAGTATCTTGGACTGAAACCATGAGTAAAGCTTCCGGACTTTGAGCCTTCGGTGAGAAACTCTTGTCTCTTCTCTTGAGTTTAGAAATCCCAGCAATGCCTCCTCCCCGCAATAAAGCCGGGAACTCGCAGAGTCGAGGTCTTGGGGCTTATGCATCATGACAACAAACTTTAATCTCCGTTTTAACCCATCTACAAACCTATTCTTAATGAATGACATAGGAATGGTTGGATCATGAGCTAGTATTTGGTGGACTAAATCAGAAAACTCTTCTATATACTCATCTACTGATTTTTCTTGGTATAGGTGAAAGAAGTGCCTGATCAGATGGTTTTGTTCATCCCTATCAAACTTGATGTAAACTGCATTACAAAACTCCTCCCAAGGCATGGTAGACACAAAGAGGGCCGAACTACTTGGAACCAAAGTTTAGCCGATCCAAGAAGATGCATGGTTGAGTATCTAACCCATAACTTTGGCTCTACCTCATATATATCAAAGAAGGATTGACAGCTTTCTAATCCAAGCTCTAGGACCATTACCATCAAAACTAGGAAATGACAGATCGTGCATTGCGATTATGGAAAGACTTAACAGTCAGACTATGAAATACACCACTACTAGGGGATAATGCAATAGAAGGATTGGTTTGAGCGGTTGGACCTGTGAGAAGATGTTGGCCCGGGGCGACGGTGTACACCGCCCCGAAGCCCGCCTCGCTGCGGTCTCTCGACCCAGACGCCGCCCCTTCCGGGGAAGACTCCAGATCTGCGGAGTCCGACGCCTTCGGAGTAGGAGAGGGCCTGCTCTCCATCCCCGAGTTGTTCACCGACGAAGAGATGTTACCACCTCCTTGAGTCAGCGGAACTGCATCAGGTACGCCGCCGAGCAGCTTGTCCACCTTGTCGCCGAGATCCGACACCAGCGACTCCGGATCCCCCACTCGGCCATCCAAAGAACGGCTTCCCGGTGTGTTGATCTCCGTCCTGAGGGCCCGCATCTCCTTCATCCCAGTCTTCAATTCAGAGACATCATCCTTGTTCGTCTCGAGCAGAGCAAGGATCTTCCCGAACTGCTCCTCTTGTGTCTTCGCCATCTGGGAACGAATGAGGTAGCGATGCGAAGCCAGCACCCGATCTCCCACAAACCCACCTGCGTGCTTGGGAATTACGGCGAATTCAACCCAGCGGCGGCAGCTCACCACCGATCGGGGAAATCACTCCTACCCGAAGCGTTTGCAGTGTATGGTCGATGGAATTGCGAGATCGATTGGCGCTAGATTGGGAGCTGATACCAATGTAACCAACCTGGCCCAACTCCCAGGAAACCTCCCTCTTGGGCCTTGGGCCTAACTCTTCCAAAAGACTAGTCCGATAAGAAGAGGGTTTGCCTTTAGCCTTTTGCTAGGTTTCCCCACCTTGCCTAAGCAATGTGGGACTATTCCAACTTGGGGTTGTGACATTTCTTCCCCTCTTAAACGGACTCGTCCTCGAGTCCGGCCCGCATGCACAGTAACGGCACCGCGCCTAAGGCCCGCAGCCCATGCAGCCCGGGCCCCACATGCGCGGCTCTCGTAGTCCGCGCTACCCGGGGCCCATCCCAAGAAGTCCAAGAGCTGATACCAATGTTACCTATCTAGGATTACGAACGCGATAATTGGATAGTGGATACTCGAATTCGGCACTCCGATGAACACCGGAGCCCGCCGCCGACGCCAACCGGGGTTCGGTCGGTCCTGAGACAAAGCAAGTTCGAGTTCGCCTCTTTCCTCCGTCTCCTGCTGCTTTACATAGGAGACGCAGCTCCTTCCGCCCGTTACATGGGCCGCGACAATAACGAAAACGTAAAACGGTAAATGGGCCTCCTAGGCTTCATCTTCTCTTCAAGCCCAATCCGCCGCCCGAGACCTTGACACTGGACGGCGCTGTCTCACCGGTCGCTTGATCAGAGATGGACCTCCAGAGTCATCATCAGCATCGACTTGGTTTGGAGCAGCAGTAGAAGCAGCATTAGGAGCACCGGTAACACATCGTTCTCAAATGAATTGGCGAACTGCCTATAAATACCGCCGTTCGTTTGCATGATGCACATTCTTCTACTGTAGCAAGTCCACGACCACAAACCACAGACATAATTGGGTTTGCACCACGTAACTGTTAACTAACACCTGCCTGCACGGTACCTCGTACTAATTTTTTAGCAGGTATAACTTAATTAGATGCATATGGCATACAATCCACACACATGCGCGTCTACACAGGCAAAGGCCTTGTTTATACATCTCCAAGAGTTGCCGGCCCCACCTCCTCTCACGCGCGATGGA
Organism: Themeda triandra; assembly: GCA_018135685.1. Lineage (NCBI taxonomy): Eukaryota > Viridiplantae > Streptophyta > Magnoliopsida > Poales > Poaceae > Themeda > Themeda triandra. Next base: position 24,535 of record JAENPR010002022.1, on the reverse strand, counting down.
AATTTCAGCCTGCTAGCTGTTGTGCAACTCGTCAGGTCTTGCTGTGCTGCATGTACGAATACCGGCAAGTGCTGTGAACCTGCGTACTGTGATTTGACGCGTCCTGGACAGTGCTCTCATGGTGCAAGTGGCCGGCAAATATGCTGTGAACACACAAAAACTGCTATTGTAGAACACACAAAAACTTCCATCTTCAAATGACAGTAGATAATAATATTTAATAATCTCCAAATCACGATAGACAATAATATTTGCCGGCCAACAGTTGAGAGAGGTTTGGAAGTTGGCCTACTTTTTAAGTTTTACCAAACTCAAATGGCAAACTATTGGAGAGACTACAAATTTTCACTTGCCATATGTTTTAGCAACTTGCCAAATCATAAGATTTGCCAAATGCGTTTTGGCAAACTCTTGGAGATGCTCAACTTGGGATGTGCAAACTTGGGAAAAAAACCGCAACGACACTATAGCATTTCGTTTGTATTTGATTAAAATTGTCCAAACATTGACTAATTAGGCTTAAAATGTTCGTCTCGCAAAGTACAACCAAACTGTGCAATTAGTTTTTGATTTTATCTACATTTAATACTCCATGGCCCATGCATGTACCGACATTTTAATGTAATAGGAATGTTCTTTATGTATAGTAAAATTTGGGACCAAATTTGGAGAACTAAACAAGGCCAAAGAAGAAATTAGGGGCTCTTCACACCACACGCGCGCACACACGTGTGCATGTCTACATAGATAAATAACTAATAAGAAAAATAGGGGTTCTTCCGGTGCATGAGAAATTAACACATTCAGCTTTTTCTGAAAAAGAAAAGGGGGTTTTAGTGTTTCCTAATGATAAGATGCGATAATTCACGCATCTATGTGATATTAAATTGTGTTTATGTGGATTGTTAACTAAAATATTGCTGAATTTTTTAAAAATAATCTGGGCATAAAAATTGAGAGCTTATTGTTTGAAAATAGGAGTAAGATACAACATAATAAAACAGGAGTAAAAATGCAAGGGCAATGTCATCCTTTTGTCCAAAAGTTAACACTGTTAGAGTGACTTAACAAAACTAGGGTAAAATTTTCCTTTATTTAGTAATTATTACAGGGTAAAATCACAAAGTTAAAAGAAAATATGAGCAAAATCACGAACGGGCTTCAAAACAGGTGTAAAAAAATGATCAAGCCTCATAGATAAAAGCCTGAAAAAATAGGTGCGACACTATGAACAAGTTCGTAAAAATGCATAAAAAGGCTAGATAATGATGCGAGGAAAGCCCAGTAACTTCTAGCCCTAGCCCTGGCCGCAATTGTACTCGTATCGGCCTCTTTTCGTGTCTTTTTTTTTTTTGAGCAAAACCTCTTTTCGTGTCTGCGACCCCGTTCGGCCGTTCCTGCCGTCCTAGGATCTCGGCCATGTGACCCTATCCTGCGGCCCACCAGCCGTATCCCCGCGGCTTGCAATTGCAACATTCCAATTTTATGCAGTATTGAGGGTGTGTATGCCTTTTTTCTAGCCTTAGTTTCTACGTACATATTGTTTGATCCTAATGTTTGAGCTCTTTGAATCAATATCTTTGTTTGTCTTCTTTGAAATTATGTTATATACAATAATTCATGGTCTGTAAAATTTCTTGACTTATATTAATTAACCTGGGGCGCAATTCGTTTTTGGGTCCGCCACTAGGTACCTCTCGCTAATTAAGACGGCATGTCACTGCTGTGCAACCCCTAAACCAACACCTACCCACGCGGTACTTCTCACTAATTATGCAGGCACGTCACTGCTGCCAGTGCATACTCCTGCGAACTAGGATCATAATGTGTAACGATGTGAAATCATGAAGATATGTCCATCGTTCTCAAGTGAACTGGCAAACCGCCTATAAATACGTACCACCGTTCGTGTGCATGCACTCTTCAATACATCAAGGACACCCAACATGCACCTTTAGCACATCTATAAATTGATCAAAGCACATATAGCACGCACGCAGAAGATGGATGCGGTTACAATAGCTGGTCATTTCAAGGATAAGATCATCTTCATCACTGGCTCCACTGGCTTTCTTGGAAAAAGTATATATCCATATCCAACTATAGCTACCACCTCAAACATGCATTTCAAGAGATTTATATATACACGTATATATAATTAATTAGGGAAACTGCTCATAGATATAGTAATAAGAAACAGGTCTTTAATTGTACTCCAACTTTTGGTCTGATTTACTACTACTCTCTTCGATCTTCTTCTTCTTCATATATGTGGTTTACTGAATTTAGCGCTTTCTAGACCAACTTCTGGTTATTCGTTATTTTCAGAAGCCAACAAATTGAATTGTTTTGTTGATTTTATTACATTGGCATGCAGTACTCTTAGAGAAGATACTGAGGGTTCAACCTGATGTGAAGAAGGTTTATCTCCTGGTGAGAGCTGCTGCTGCGGCAGGGGCCGAGGAGCGTGTCTTCAATGAGGTGCGCACAAATTTTGTCATTACTATATACATTTCGAACGTAGGAAGCAACAAATAATCATTTTCTCTGGAAAGTTGCAAGAAGATGCTGATTTCATGGGAAAGAAAAATCCACTCCCAGCCCTTGTTTTCTCTTCCTGCACTGAAGTCCGAGGCAACTTCTGTGGCTTCTCGTTGGACAACACATGATTAGGCAAGACGCAAGAGCCACCACACGGGCAAGTTTAACATCACGGACGACAGATATGGCAATTGAAATCACATATGTTTATTTGCTAAATAACATCACGTACGTGGTTAAACTAGCTAATCACATATGTATGTTTGGGTAATGCTAAGGTACACTTTTTACCTGTGAGGAGGTAATATCTCAAATAAATCTAAACAGTTGATTTTTTTAGATTTTATGATTTACTTAATTAATTAAAAAATCTTGAAAAATTAAATAATCCCTCATGCCGCTAACCACGGGAGATACGATCCATGAATCACGGAAGAAAACATCTCTCGTATGTACATAACCGATTTTATTGTTCTTTTTATTTTATTTACAACTTTAATTGGAGTACATACCCGTATCTTTTTACTAGATTCAAAAACTGGAAACAGTAATACAGTCGCAGAAAAAAAGTCACGTACACAATCACGTGCAGGCTACTCATGTCACACGTATAGTACTCATAGGCATCAATGTTTATTATGTAAATTTGTATATTATTTAACTATGTTATTATTATTTATAGAAATAAAAATACCACATTGATCTGTCGACATGCGCTAAATAGATCCATCGACACGCTAACACACGTACACACTAGCACGAGCACGATAATTAAAATAATGGCAATTGTAGTAGTTCAAAATACAAAATAAAAAAAGGTTTTCCATATCATTTAACAGAATCGCATGTAACAATCAAATCTTACAAAAGATTTTTGACCCTACTTTTATAAAATAAAAATTCAATAAATACTATTACCTCCTAGGAGGTATTATGTTTGTTTATTTGCTAATTAAAATTTGATTCCGTAACGACAAGTATTCATGCATCTTTCTTATGTTTGTCTGCTAACTAAAATTTAACGTTGCAATAATGACAAATATAACAATAAAACATGTATTCAACTCTTTTAATCACCCCTCTCATTTTGGGAATCCAGCAATATAATTCCTACATTCCAAACGCCAATAGACCATTCCTGTAGAAACCGTGATGTTAAACTTTGCCCGTGTGGAAACCACTGCCAATAGACCATTGGAACTGCCCTGAGCATTTTTTTCTTCCTTATTAAAAGATTGACCTTTTTCTTTCCTCTAAAAGCTGCTTATACACCACGGCCCTAATATCCCTAACACCTACTCCATCCATAAAAAAGAGTGCAATCCTATATTTGAACTAGGTCAAAGTTTTGAGTATTAGTAAGTTTATGAAATGTAGTCTCAATATCTAAATAGGTTTGCTATGAAAATATATTTCATAACTAATCTAATGTTTTAGTTCTATATGTATTTTGTTCATTAAAAATTGTTTGGCTACTTCATCATGAGTGTAACACCTCATGCGCCACAAAAGCCCAAGATGTCACTAACGTCCCTTCCATAGTTTTGGATTTGGATTTAAGGAAAAATATTGGAAGGTGCCAGTAAGACTTTGGCCAAACTTTTATCAAAATTTATAAATATTATCCAATACCGGTCAAAACCAGCCGAAATCGGCCAATATCGATGGGACCGGTAGGACTGATATTGGCCAGTTTTTGTCAATTTTTGACGGGTAATGAGAACTGGTCCCTTTCCCTCATGCCTGAGTATAAAACTCGACAACAATAACCTAACATCAAAGCAAAGCGCCGAAGAGACAACAAAACTATAATTAAGTAAAGCTCCAACTTAATTATTTTTTATTAAACCATGAAGGATCGCCATGACAATTAACTAAGTTTATTAAACCATGAAATCCAAATAGCAACTGTGCAAATCAATAGTTTGAACTTTAGAGAGCATCACGCGATCATGTTCACTGATGAACATTGGATATTTTTGTCAATCAATAATCAAAACATACTGAATTAAGTTGATGACCCAGATAAAAGGATTGATATTTGCCCTACTTTTATTTGTCATGTGTTAATAATAACTTTAGAACCAAAATAGCTTGGAAGCATTCTTATTATTTTAAGTGTTTTATGGCCCATCTATTAAGTTTTAAATGTTAGATATGTGTCGAATAATTTGTATGAGTTGGTTAGAAAATTCTGGATGATCTTGTCTCTCAAGAAAGAAATGTTTTTATTGTGTAATGCCAATTTAATTTAGAAGTTCTTATCTGTCGGTAGATGAGCACAGGATGTTAGATCACATATAGGCTCAATTTTTCTTTTCACATGTTTTTTTTCAACATATGTTCATCGACTAAAAATAGTGATCTTTAGCTAGTTGACTAGGATATAGGAGGACACAAAAATGAAAAAAAAAAAAAGGTCAGGAATTAACTGTTTCAAGATCTGTTCTTTCAGGTTGTAGGGAATGAATTATTTGGCACCCTACGAGAAAAGTATGGGTCTAGTTTTCATGGTTTCTCCAAAGAAAAGATATCACCTTTAGCTGGTGATCTAACGGATGAGAATTTAGGGCTTGAGAGCTCCAAGATATTGGAATTGTCAAAGGAGATCGACATCATAGTCAATGGAGCTGCAACAACAAATTTTTATGAAAGGTATTATTTATCCATATTGTACAATACCCAAAGAAAACAAGCAAAACCGAACTAGGTCAGATCACGTGACTAACGAGCATGCTTGTGCACAGATATGATGTTGCCTTGGCATCCAATGCCTTGGGCACAAAATATGTTTGTAAATTTGCGAACATGTGCCCTAATCTGAAAATGCTCCTTCATGTTTCGACTGGTATGTAATCCTAATAAATACATGTACTGATATCATTGCTAATTAAATTTCAAATAGGCGTTGTCATTGGACATTGAGTGAGTTAAATTTGTTTATAAATGGCCAGCATATGTACCTCGTGAGCAACAAGGGCTTTTATTGGAGAAGCCATTTCGGATTAGCGAAATGAAACAAGAAGGCTGCCATTTGGATATCGATGCTGAGTTAAAGTTGGTACATTCTATCAAGGCAGATCTTATGCACTCAAGTGGTAACTCAGAGCAGTTAGAAAAGAAAACCATGAAGCAACACTACAGGAATCCGGGTTTGCCGACAACCTGAAAGCTGTCGGCAAAGCCCATTTTACTGTCGGCAAACAGCTTTGCCGACAGATTTCCCGATTCCCGTCGGCAAACCGCCGTCGGCAAAAATCCCGTCGGCAAAAACAGACTTTGCCGACAGAATAAGGGCGTTAGCGGCGATTTCGCCGACAGCCACATGGTGGTCTGTCGGCGAAGGAACAGCGCCGTCAACTCGGCCGTCCGTTCGGTTCCGCCGACAAATTACGTCCAAGATGGTCGTCGGCAAAAGGTCAATTTGCCGACGCCCGGTAGACCCGGCTGTCGGCAAAACTCCTTTTTTGCCGACAAATGCCCGGACAACAAGGCAGTCGGCAAAGCCCCCGCCAAGGCCAGTCCGGCAAACTACAGCCGGCAAAAAAATCCACACCTTGCCGACGCCTATGGTCAAAGCCGTCGGCAAAGCCGGGATTTTTTTTTTTTTTTTTTTTTGCAACCACATTTCATTGCATTCGAACCACATTTATAGCATATATATATATATACCACGAGATCACATTTATAACAACAATATAGCATATAAACCGCATTTCATCATCGGATTCGATCTCAACATGAATCCACACATGAACATCATCAAATCCATCGATACATGTCCAAAATACACATAACGTCGCGTAACAAGTGCATACATGTCCAACATACATGTCCAACAAGTCCTACAAGTCCAACATGAGGGCAAAAGGGTCTAACATGCATCCTAGTCGAGAAGATGGAGGCAAAGGTACCTAGCTCCTCCCAATAGGTCCTCCTCCTACAAAAAGAGATAAAAAGATTACTACCCACTCAAAAATTCGGCACCTCCCCGCACGGAGGTTCCAAGACCCGCAAAAAACATGGCACGAAGGCCAACAACGACCACGGCACGAAGGCCGATAACCACCACGGCACGAAGGCCGATATACACAGCGCACGAAGGCCGACAACCATCGCGCACGAAGGCCGACAAGTAGTTAAGGGAGGCAAACGTACCTAGCTCGTGGCGTCGTCCCCAGGGGTCCCATCGCCCCACGAACCCCACCCTGCCTGTGGTGGTGCCTGAGTCCACCCTGACGGCGCGGCGTCGTAGCGCCATAGTCCTGCGCGAGGCCCCTGCTGCGTCTCGCGCCCCGGCCACGAGGAGTAGCCCCGCGACCGTGGAGGAGGAGGCCCCCACGTGAACGGCCGCGTGGGGTAGGTCGGGTAGGTCAGTACCCCGGCCGCCCTTGCCGTGTAGGGCCGGCACCCGGAGGGCCGGGAGTCGGGTTCGAACCCGCCGACGGAGCTCGCACAAAGGACAAGTGAGGTAATTAGTAAAGTACTCGGGGATGGCCGCACAAGCTAAAGCAAGTGAGGCAATTAGTATTATACTCACCGGACGACCGAATGAGCAGCACTGGACCGGACCGGTGCTTTGAGCAAAGAGCGAGGAGGAAGCTCCGCCGGTGCCGGGTCCGGAGGAAGCTCGCCAGTCCGCCATCCGACGCCGGTGGTGCTCCGTCGCTGCCGCCAGTGCGCTCGGTGGGCCGCCTCCACCGCCGCCGCCGCATCTTGTGGGCCAAGTCCTGGGCCGCCCGGTTGGCCTCCGCCTCTTCCATCCTAGCCTGCAATATTACACCCGCACATGGTTGATGGTATGTGAAGCGAAGGTGGATCGTGTGTGAACGATGAATGGAACCGCACTTACCTCCATCTCGCGTGTACATCCGGGCGGTGCTCGGGCGTCGTGGCGCTATGGGGATGCCGGAGGAGCCGCGGAGTTGGCTTTTCGAATCTCTCTCAACGTGGGAGTAGTGGTCGGGTCGATGGCGCCGTTGGCCATCCAAGAGGAGCCGTGCCGCTTCCCTCCTCCCAACCTCATCACGAGCTCCGGTCCGGGGCTCCGTGGTGGGGTCCTTGTCGTCCCCATAGCGCCGGCGAAACGCGGCGCCGTACTCGACGAGCTTGGGGTGGACGCCGGCGTTGGTGTACGCCTCCAAATGTCCCGCGGGTCGAACCCGTTGTTCGGGTCCTTCGCCTTGCCCTTTTTAGAAAGGGCGTACCCCACCACCACGTTGATCTCCTCCCCATCATGGGAGTCTCTCCGCGAGAGGAAAACATAAACATGGTTAGAGGTAAATAGATTGAGCGCTATATGAGTCCATGTGTACCAAAAGGAGCATACCCAAAGGCCCATGAACCGCGGGAGGGACCGGTTCCCTTGGTGGTGTGCTACCCCTTGTTCTTGAGCCGCGCGCCGACGCTCGTTTTTCACCTCGTACGCCTTGTCCGATCTCCGAGCGCACGATCTCCTCCCCAAAGATTCCGGGTCCTTGTCGCACCACTCCGGTATCCACTAAGAAACATCAAGTATTTGACATGTCGAAGATGAATTGAATGTTTCACGGAAGAAATAAGAACGAATGTTTCCCGCTACTTACCCGCAAGTACTCCGCCTCGGTGAGGTCGGTCTCCTCTCCAAAGACGATCTCCCGCCCGACTCGCCGCTTATCGATCGCCTCGCCAAGCACGTTGCGGTAGTGCTTGATGACGCATCGGATGCGCGCCTCGTGGTACAAGTCCCCGAGGCGTGAGTGGCAGCGTTCTCCAAGACCACCCGCGCCCGGCCTCGTTTCCCATCCTCGCACTGAAGTACTCCCGCACGCAGACATCATGTATCATTTCATTGTTTCAAGAACATCCAATGAATGTGTAGTATTGAGAAATGCGTTGTGATGAAGACACTCACCCAAAACTCCTCTTGATCTTCGCCGCAAGTGTCTCGCGTGCGTGAATCAGCCACGATCGCCGCCTTCGAGCTCGGGGACGGGACGGTGTGCACGTGGAAGTGGTCCCACAAAGATGGGCGGCCGTCGAACGCCGTCGATGGTGACCATGCTCGGGTAGTACTCCCTAATCAGCGGGGAGAGGATGCCATTGACATGGCGTGAGTCCCGTTTAGCACAGGGGCCACCTCCCTCGGAAACATCCAGCTCCCGCACGAGTCATTAACAACAATTGTTAGTATGCGCTTCGGTTTCCTACATGCCATATGAACAATGTGAACAAAGTAGTTTACTTACCCGTCACCGACGGTGAAATCACCTTGCGGTGGTGGGGAGCGGCTTTCGGCTAGGGAGCGTCGAGGGCCCGCGCTCGAAGAGCTTCCTCGAACCCGAGGAAGGCCCCCGTCGCCCCCGTCGCAAGGGCCCCCTCATCGTCGTCGTCGTCGTCGTCGTCGTCGACGTCGCCGCGCGCCCCCGCCGCGCTACCGCCGCGCCGCCATCGCCACCGTCCCCGGTCGTCGTCGTCGTCGTCGTCGTCCTCGTGGTGAACTCAAGCTTCCTCTGCCGGAGACGCCCGGAGCGGGCCGTCTCCCCCGTACCGGCCGTCTCCTCCGTACCGACCGGCACCTCCTCCCTACCGGTCTCCTCGTCCACGTCCGGCTCCTGCACGTCGCGACCGGCGAAGCGCGAGCGGTGCCTGTGGAGGCAGCCTCTTCCCGCCGCCGGCATTCCGCCGAGTGCCCGCAATGACAAAGATTAAAACAATTAGCATAAATTGCAAGGTGATAATAATAATAATTGTAAATGACAAGTAGTTGTAAATAAAGAAACATAATTGTAAATGACAAGTAGTTGTATTACGTGGAGGCGACATAATCTCCGAGTATGGCAATACGACCGGTGAGACGTCGTCACCAATTTCCTCGTCATCACTATCGATATTGTCGAGCTCTCGATCGTCCTCATCATCATCCTCATCATCGTCCTCATCGTCATCGTCATCGTCCGTAACAACTCCTTCGCGCTTCCGCCATTGCTCAAGGAGTTGTAAGTCCTTAGCATCCAAAGACGTCATCACCCTCGTCCTCATCGATGTCGTTGTCTACTTCCATGCTCATTAGTGCGTAAATGTCTATCTCGAATTGCCCATCTAGCCCCTCAGGTTGATAGAACTCATCTGTCGTTGGGTCATAGTTGTAATCGTCATCATTTGGGGTAGCAGCTTTACAACGGGCGATACCATGTGCACAAGGCTCCAACCCGCAAGCCTTGGGTCGCTTTGGCACGCCCATGGAAGGTAATAAACTTGGTTGGCGTCTCGGTTAGCCACAATATAGACATCGTCTCCATTATACTTGGAATCCTATCGAATTTCGATTTGCCCAATCTTAGAGTCTTGTTTCGTGACATAAGGATCGAACCAATGGCATTTGAATACCACTGGCTTCAAAGAACTGCCACCCTTGAATTCGAGCTCGTATATCTCTTCGACTATGCCGTAATAGTCCAATTTATCATTGCCGGAGTACGAACTCCGCTGCACGTGGTTTTTAGTTGGGGCCGGCTCTCCTCGTAGCCTCTAGTGCGAAAGCGATAGCCATTGACATCATAAACGGTGTATGACTTGACCTTACGGCTGAAGCCAAGGCCCACCTCTCTCAATTCAGCACTCATTTGCGGATCGGTCCGGGCCTCGCAAGGTTAGGACAAGTTCGACCGTTAAATTACTCGCTCCTAGGAGCAAAGTGGAATCACAAAGTCGGGAAACGATAGGTACCTTTGAACAGAACCAGGAAACGAAGTTGGGCTTGCCATGTCTAAGAAGACGGTCCTCTTGTTGCGAAGTAGGAGCAGTATTGCCCCTCTAGTGAATATTAATGAATTCCCTGAAAAACAAGAGACAGGGGGTCGAATCGATAGGTAAGATGATATAGTGACGGTGTATGAAACAAGCGTATCGAGAACTTACTTCGATAATCCAGCACTCATCAAGGTTCAACAACAAGTACATCATGATAGTGGTCCACTCCTCATGGGTCAAGTTCTTGTTGGTAGCCGTGCTTCCTCTTCCGACATCCCCTTTGAAAAGGCCGAGGTTCGATGAGTTCTCCTCGACGTTGTAACGAGGGGTTGGATCTTGCGGTCTTTGAAGTTTTTCGGTATAGTACGCCCGTGTGAATGTCGACACCTCCTCCATAATGAATGCCTCCGCCTACGTAAGCCTCAATTTTGGCTTTATTTTTACACTTCTTCCGAAGTAGCTTTAGACACCTCTCGATTGGATAGCACCAACGGTGCCGCACGGGCCCCCGTTGATACTAGATACGCACACGAAAGAATCAAAGAGAAATAATCCGCAAGCGCACGGATATCGGTGAGCACTTCACCCGGAGATATTCCGAGTATCGTTATTTATTTATCCGCTAGGAGAAAACGTGCATCCGACTAACCGTTGACGGTTGTTAATGATCAATTTTATATGTCAACCGAGAGAGAAAAGAGGGGTATAATCTGTTCACCACCATAGACTTAGGGTTTAAAACCGACAGATTTCACAAGTTTTGGTGAATATGTGTTTTCGCGGATTATCGAAAACATCCAAGGAGGCCCACATGTCATGATTACATAGAGAGAAAGACCGAACGGGTAAAATTGTATATTCTAGAGGACTCCGAAGGCAAACCCGGAAGCGGGGACCCACCGGCATTGTGGTGGGTCGGCCGACTCCTCCCTTGGGTCGGCCGACTCCCCACCTCCACCAATCGTGGAGGCTCGCGGATCCCGCCTCCACCGCCTTTGAGGATGAATAATTATCGTCCGTTTAGGTCGGTTTGATCCGATGGCCGTGGTGCATCCTAGGAGGCTATATATTCGAGCCCCCGGCCCCGGGCCGAGGGGGAATTCATTCAAGAATTCATTATTCGTAGGTAGCCATCGCAAAGCTAGGGTTTAGAGAGAGATCTCCACCGAGAATTAGAATAGATACTCTAGATCTTCAAGTTCTACATAGGTTTAGACTAGATAGAGGAAGAATCGGGCGCTGTGCTCGGAATTCGGATCTTCATCATCGAATTGGTATTATCTTGTATCTATTCTTGTGACTTTATTCTAAATATCATTATGTTTCTATTTATTATGTTCCTAGTTTATTCTAGTTCTACATTTGATATGGTTATGATTGGTAATAAGTTTATGTATATGTTTGCAAAGCGCTTAGCTCTCTTCCCGGGGGTTAGGTGGTAGATTTCATGTAAGCATGGTGCTTAGATGCCGTTTACCAGCAAATGCACCCTATTGGCCGGGTCGTGTGGTAGATCGCGGAAGTGACAGCCTCCGTTGAGTCCTCTCGTATTCCATCCCCGTTGGTAGGTCTAGCAGAACCAAAGTTGCGTAGTAAGTCTTGCTATGTCTTGGCTTGTTATAGCAATGATCCTTATACATAGATGAAGAGTCTTTTGTGCCGTATATGATAGTGTAGAGTTGGAGTAGATGAATGACTTAGTAGATTAGAACCTACATAGGATTTATATTTCTTGCACTAATCGATGTCAACCTACCTTTGTGAGTAGTCTATATCTAATCTCGTGTGATTTATACCCTAAGCTTATTACTTTATATTCCCTTATTTATCATGGTTTACCCCTCTCGCAAAGTATGTGACTGTAATCAATCACTCATAGGTAGTCGTGTTTAGCAAGTTCATCTCATTGTTTAAGTCCGTAGTTCTTTCCTTTGAGCTAAATATAAATAACGATACCGGAATACTTCCCGGTAAAATGCTACGATGGTGTATTATCTCGTTCCGCTATGATCCCATATTTTTCTTGATTAGAGGAGCAGCTTTCTATACCAACACTTCGCGCCATGCTAGGGATGACAACTTAGCGTGAGTGGTGTTAGAGGTGTCAACAAGCATTTTTGGCGCCGTTGCGGGGACTCGGAATAAACTTTTAGAGAAAAATTGCTTAAGCGGATACTTAGAAAATGAGTGATTGTCACTAGTCACCTCTACTTTGGCAGGTTTCACCCCCGTTGTTTTTCTTTGTCTATATTTTATACAAAGGTATTAGCGGATTGAATCGATTCATTCAAAACTCTCGATCATCGAGTCGGCTCAATCAAGAAGGAAGCTCGTCACCAATCAAGATGGCCGAGAAGACCCTACTGGAGTTCTCTCGCCCAACAATAGAGAACATCCGCACCGGTCCAAAGAATACACAATAATATGGAGTTTGAGATTAAGCCAAGTCTCATCAACATGGTGCAAGCTATCCAATTCAGTGGAAAGGTACATGAAGATGCAAGTACACATCTACAGGACTTCATGGAGATTGGAAACACCATCGCCATAGATGGAGTTAAAGAAGACCTCATACTTCTTCGCCTCTTTCCATTCTCACTAGTGGGAAGAGCGAAGCAGTGGTTCTATGCAAATAAAGAAGATATCAATACATGGGCGAAGTGTTCCAAGGCCTTTCTAGCAAAATTCTTCCCAATAGGCAAGACCAATGCCTTAAGAGGAAAGATTACCAACTTCCAACAGCAGAAGACGGAGACCATGTCAGAAGCATGGGAGCGTTTGCAAGGATATATCCAAGATTGTCCCCATCATGGAATGGAAGAATGGTTACTCATGCAAGGATTCTATCACGGATTAACTCCGAAGACACGTGAGCACCTAGATGCAACTGCTGAAGGATCATTCTTATCACTCACTCTTGGGAGAGCTAAAAGACTCATGGAGAAGATAGCAGATAATCAAAGCTGGTCCCAAGACAACATTCAAGATTGTCACCAGAGTGAAGAAGCAATAGAAGAAGTAAATGCATTATCAACCAAGATGGATGCCTTACTCCACTGGCTTGACCAGAGGGCCAAGTACAAGGAAGATCAAAGAGCAATTGAAGCAACATATAAGCAGAATTCAAGTCCCATCGTGAGAAAGGTTCCACATTGGGTGCAACCACCTATTAATCAAGGTACTCAGTCAGGTAATTATACAAAGCAACCTACTTTAAGAGAGTTGGTCCTACAACAGTCCAAGATCAACTCATCTATGGAGGATAGGCTTGCTGCTAATAACAAAATCTTGGAAAACTTAAGCATTAAAATGGATAGTTTCTCCTTTGCCATTAATGATCAACTAGAGTTCAATAAAAAGATAGAAGAAAAGATAGCCAAGTTGGCCATTGCTTTGCCTGTTGCCACTAACCCTGAGCAGGTGAGATCTATTACTACAAGAAGAGGGAGTTCTACCAGAGATCCTCCCTATCCAAAAGGAGCAAAAAGGCCAACCATGCTACCACCAGTGGCAGAAGAAGAAGACTTCCAACCTGAGCTAGAAGTATTACCACAAGAATCGCATGAAGCCGCACAAGATCGGAAGCAAGACAACAATTTCGAGATACAAACTACCTACCATTCCCTAGGAGGAAGAGAGGACCACAACAGACATGAGCAGTTTGGTAAGTTCGTGGAGGTAATTCAAAAGTTATATGTCAATATACCTCTCGGATGCCATACATGTCCCCACTTAAGCCAAGTACATAAGAGATATTCTTAACAAGAAGAGACCACCGCCATCCAATGAAGTGATCAAGCTAACCGAAGAATGTAGTGCGGCCATCCTCAACCAACTACCGTAAAAGAAGAAAGATCCGGATGTCCCACTATCGACCGCACAATTGGAGATCAACATTTCAATAACGCACTCGTGATCTTGGAGCAAGTGTCGTGTGATGCCCGCAAAATAGCTTTACTACAAGCTCAACCACACCGCACTTGAGCCAACATCAATGTGTCTACAACTAGCCGACCAATCGGTCCGTTATCCGTTGGGCATTGCTGAAAACATCCCGGTCAAGATAAGAGAGTTCTTCGTGCCGTAGACTTTGTAGTACTGGATATGCATCCGACTCAAAGGTGTCACTTATACTTGGAAGACCCTTCTTAAGCACCGCCAATGCACACATTGATGTCGGGAAGGGAGAAATCAAGTTCACTATAAATGGGCAAGAAGAGCAATTCGCATTCAAGTCGAAACAAGAGCTCAACAAATCCGCGAAGATGGTAGAAGAAGATCGACAAGACAACCACCGTAGACGAGGGATGCATCTCTGGGATCATCGAATAAATATTTTGGAAGGTCCAATTCGGAGGACTTCAAAAATCTGAATCCTCGCCTAAGGTAACTCGGTATTTATCCGCATTTTAAATTGCATCTCTTATAATTTTCTTAGACATATTTATTCCTAGCATTACATTATAAAATTTCTCAAATTTCCACATAAATAATTTTTTCTGTGTGTGACAACCCGTCAAAAATATTTTATCGTGGTGGCACAAAAATTTATCATTTCATGCATTTAAATTAGTTTACCTTCATTTAAATTTCTGCATTGTTTATAGTTTTTATCATGGCATTTAGTGCTTGGTGGGTCCCTCACCATGGGTCCCACATGTCATAGACTACACCTCACATACATCAAATCACATAATTTCATCCACTTCCACTCACCTCCACTATCCTCTCTTTTCCACCGCCAAAACCACTCAACCGACCAAAATTTCGGATGGAGGAAAGATCACGCAATAGCATGTGAAGTGGCAGCCACATTGGCCAACTCGGTGGGCGGCCGACCCCACCATTGGGTCGGCCGACTCCCCCCTTCCTCCTCTATAAATAGGCCTCCTCCCATTGCTTCCATGCACCACCCACACTCCAGAATTTTAGCCAAACCTTCTGCTCTCGACTTCGTGTTTTCTGGAGAGAGTTAGAGAGAAAAGAAGAAGAATAGGAAGAGAGAAGAAGTGAGAGAGTGAGCAAGAGTTTAGTAGCAAGTGAAGGGAAGGGATAGTGCTGAGTAGATGATCACAAAATTAGTGGAGATGCTGTCCAAATAGGATAAAGAAAATCTAAAATCAAGGGGAGGTTCTGTCAAAATCAAGACCTGAAGTTTAAACTTTTTGAAGAACGACTAACCCCTGGACCGCCGACTGATGGCTAACCACTAACCTTGTGCTAATCCTTCTCTCCACTAGTGTTTGTTTTTGTTTCTTTTGAGCAACTTGCGGGATGAAGAGTGCCATGAAGGTACTCGTTGAGCTGTCCGAACATCGGACAAGAAGTGCCTCTCGCGAGCTCGGTGGCTGGTTCCGACATGAGTGTCGACCCACCACCGAAGCACCCGAAGCACCCGTAGCAGCACCTCGCACCACCACCAAGATCTCGAGAGAGTTCTCATGAGAACATCCGACCTCGCCCGAGAACCGCCCGAGAAGGATATATACAAGAAGCTCAAGAACAAGCGTTTCATCCACACGCCGCCATCGATCCGACACTTCGCTAGCGACAGTATGGCTCAAGAATTCGATACAATTTTTCCACTAGTTGGTTGGACTTCCTTTGCAAACCTCACCGAGAAGGGGATTAGGCTTTTGACCATAGAATTCCTTAGCACCCTTCGATACACGGACAATGGAGTTTATTTTAGAATGTTTGCTCGAATATTCTGTCTCTTGGAGAAACCTTAGTGACCTCCTAGGTTTCCCTCAAGATGCCCTCATGGATTTAAATGCAGCACTAGGTGATTTTGATGCACATAGGTTTTGGAGCAAAGCATTTCTAGAGCACCGTACCACTTAGCACACCGCACCGCAGCCATAGAGCATCCTACGCTTAGATTTTTGCACCGTTGGATAGGAGCCACCTTTTTCCCACGATTTGATGAAAGCAAGATCGAGTAGCCGACTTGCGCTTGCTATACGCGGTCGTCAAGAAACGTAAAGTGTCTCCCGTCCATCTCCTAGTGAACCATTGGATGAGTGTCCCCGGTTACAAAGTAGGAAGTGTGGCCATTTGCTCGCTTATCACTCGCATTGCCACAAGCTTGAAGTTATTAGAGGGAGCTACTTTTGAGTACATTGAACATCATAGAGAATTTTATGACCTCTACACTTTTGGCCAAGGTCACTTGCGAAGAAAGTGAATGATGTTTATTATGCAAAATATGGTGATGCCGCGATCCGGTTACCTAACCCGAACCGGCTTTATATCATGTGCAAAACTATCATGTTGAGTTGCGGGCGGAACAGTGAATGAGAGAGCACCTCGAAGAGTTCGCTCGAGAGGGGTGACAGAAATCGCGAACCGCTTTGGCGTGGTGCCGAAACCGCCGAGAAGAACCGGACATGCCGGTTTCAATGAGTGGAATGTACCTCAAAGACCACTCACTAAACTCATGGGTGTACCCACCACAAGGCCAACCACATCAACCATTCTATGGTTACTACCCACCATACAACACCCCAGGAACATCGTGAGCCGGGACCATCCGAGCCAGACCCTCACGGCCCACCAAGATACTCTTATGACCCCTTTGGTACCACCGATGAAGAAGAAGAACCCCACCATGACTTTGAGCCACGTCGCCACTCCGATGCCACCGCCATTTTCACCCAAAGAAGACTATGATGAACAAGTAGCCTTCCAAATACAACACCACCGCCACTACCGAATCGCCATGATCGAGGTGGAATGACCAGCTCCAAAGTGGAACCCGAACACCACCCGCACACCGGGCACCATTCAAGAGAGCCAGAAGAAGCCGCTTCCATGCCGCATGGCTTGGTGGACCCGTTGCACATCCACTATCCACCACCACCGCCGCAAGGCTAGCTTGGGGAGGGCCCCCATTATCAAGATAAGTATTTCTTTCCTTTTGTTTCAGTTTGTTTGTTTTCGTTTGCTTTTCTTTGGTTTGTTTTATGCATTAAAAAAAAACCAATAAAAATTTGCTTGCCGTTTTAAGAAGTTTGCTTTCTTTAAGTGTGTTTACATTTCAAGTTTGCCCTAAGATGAAAACCAAATAAAAAGAGTGTGCAAGTTTGTTTTCAATTCGGTTGCTATAAATAAAAATGTGTAGACTTGAGGATTGCATGATGGAAATGATGAATAGTTGCTCGCTCTAATTCTTGCAAGTACCTAGCTTTAAATTTGAGTTCTCCCAAGATTTGGATACACCGTTTGACAACCTGGATTTACTCTACACCTGAAACCCGTGGGAGCATATGCTTAAACTAAGTCTAGGTAGTTGACAGGCATGATATGATAATAGTCTCGAGCCGCTTGTTCATTGTGTTCCAAAATGCCACTAAATTCTCGGAGATTTGTTTGTGAAAAATTATAAATGTTTCATGATGAGTTGCTTATATGACAGAGTTAAAATTCCTACCACCAAACTTGATTATTAGAATAGGAAGCCTCCTCATTTGTTTAGGGCTCGTCTTTGTTGGCTGTGTTGTATCCTTATGAACTCATCATACAAACCTAAATCCTGGTTTCACACACTCACATTCACCCTTGCTACTTCTACCCCGAAGTACGCACCATAAAAAGCCTATTATTATCCATTGAAATTGTTCTACTCTTACACCGAGAGTGAACACCCAAAAATATCCCCCTATTCATTTTTGCTAGCCACTTATCCAAAATCAATGCTCCAAGTGTTTCATTTGTTATCCCCGATGTGAAGTTGTCAAGATTGAGAAGTGTTCCATTCAAGAAGTATTTCATTCCTTTTTGGGCTGCAAGAATTGTAAAAAAAAAAAAAAAGAAGAGAGAGAGAGAAGAAAAGAAAGAAAGATTTATGAGCCCGAGTCTTTGTCAAGTTTCCAAGTTCAAAGTTCCAAGAAGATTCAAGTGTTGAAGTAGTTCCAAGTTTCATCCAAATAAAGGAGCATTGATAATTCCTTTGTGCACCCCTTCTCCTCCCACAAATATTTCTCTCTATTTTATATATATCATCCACATATAAAACCACACATGCACACACCGATTGGTTGTATGTTGAGTTCCTTCGGATCCATGGTTCGATCATGCCAATGCATTAGTTCTCCACACCTATGAGCTCCATATAAGCCTTTATTAGAATAGGGTGAGAGAGAGAGAGTGAAGGCTCATCTACAAATGCCTTGAACCACAAATACTACATATTCTGAGAGTAAGAGAAAAGGCATATCTCTTTTCAATGCCTTAGAGAGGATCCAAAAATACCACATATTGAGAGACTTGAAAGGGTTGTATTAAGGAACTCGAGTTTTATTGAAAATCTTGTAAAAAACTCCAGCACGAGGTGGAACAACGAGCATGAGACAACGGTGCTTTACTCAATTATTCGTCTTTCAACTACTCAAGACCCAAGTGCGAGTAAAAGCCCCATGGTTGAAAGAAACATGAGTAAGTTTGGGAGTTATGATAGTTCAC
This sequence comes from Themeda triandra, assembly GCA_018135685.1. Classification (NCBI taxonomy): domain Eukaryota; kingdom Viridiplantae; phylum Streptophyta; class Magnoliopsida; order Poales; family Poaceae; genus Themeda; species Themeda triandra. The sequence continues at coordinate 5,800 of JAENPR010002022.1, read as the reverse complement.
TCTAGTCTCGGGATGAATTCTTGTTTAGAGCATGTGTGTTTGTTAAGCATGAAAGCATTGCAAAGAACTCCCGATCCATCGTTCGTAGCTATTTGCTCGTGACGAGCAAAGGGCAAGCTTTGGGGGAGTTTGTTGACGGTTGTTAATGATCAATTTTATATGTCAACTGTGAGAGAGAAAGAGGGGTATAATCTGTCACCACCATAGACTTAGGGTTTAAACGACGTATTCCACAAGTTTTGGTGAATATGTGTTTTCGCGGGATTATCGTGAAAACATCCAAGGAGGCCCACATGTCATGATTACATAGAGAGAAAGACCGAACGGGTAAAATTGTATATTCTAGAGGACTCCGGAAGGCAAACCCCGGGAAGCGGGGACCCACCGGCATTGTGGTGGGCCGGCCGACTCCCTCCTTGGGTCGGCCGACTCCCCACCTCCACCAATCGGTGGAGGCTCGCGGATCCCGCCTCCACCGCCTTTGAGGATGAATAATTATCGTCCGTTTAGGTCGGTTTGATCCGATGGCCGTGGTGCATCCTAGGAGGCTATATATTCGAGCCCCGGCCCCCGGGCCGAGGGGGAATTCATTCAAGAATTCATTATTCGAGGTAGCCATCAAAGCAAAGCTAGGGTTTAGAGAGAGATCTCCACCAGAGAATTAGATTAGATACTCTAGATCTTCAAGTTCTACATAGGTTTAGACTAGATAGAGGAAGAATCGGGCGCACATGCTCGGAATTCCGGATCTTCATCATCGAATTGGTATTATCTTGTATCTATTCTTGTGACTTTATTCTAAATATCATTATGTTTCTATTTATTATGTTCCTAGTTTATTCTAGTTCTACATTTGATATGGTTATGATTGGTAATAAGTTTATGTATATGTTTGCAAAGCGCTTAGCTCTCTTCCCCCGGGGTTAGGTGGTAGATTTCATGTAAGCATGGTGCTTAGATGCCGTTTACCTGCAAATGCACCCTATTGGCGGGTCGTGTGGTAGATCGCGGAAGTGACAGCTCCGTTGAGTCCTCGTATTCCATCCCCGTTGGTAGGTCTAGCGGAACCAAAGTTGCGTAGTAAGTCTTGCTATGTCTTGGCTTGTTATAGCAATGATCCTTATACATAGATGAAGAGTCTTTTGTGCCGTATATGATAGTGTAGAGTTGGAGTAGATGAATGACTTAGTATATTAGAACCTACATAGGATTTATATTTCTTGCACTAATCGATGTCAACCTACCTTTGTGAGTAGTCTATATCTAATCTCTCGTGTGATTTATACCCCGAGCTTATTACTTTATATTCCCTTATTTATCATGGTTTACCCCTCTGCCAAAGTATGTGACGTGTAATCAATCACTCATAGGTAGTCGTGTTTAGCAAGTTCATCTCATTGTTTAAGTCCGTAGTTCTTTCCTTTGAGCTAAATATAAATAACGATACTGGAATACTTCCCCGTAAAATGCTACGATGGTGTATTATCTGTTCGCTTGCGGATCCCATATTTTTCTTGATTAGAGGAGCAGTTTCTATACCAACACTTCTGGCGCCATGCTAGGGATGACAACTTAGCGTGAGTGGTGTTAGAGGTGTCAACACTAACCTAAGTCTATACTTAACCCGTGAGCTACAAACAAGGTAATGAGCGATATAGAGAGGATTACTACCACAAATTCTTCCAACCTATGGCAAGCTTTGCCACTACTACTCTATGGGAGCACCTAAGAAAAGACACCACAGAGGATGCTTAACCTAGCACTTTTCGACCTACCTTACCTACCGACGGAAGTGGATTACAAAGGTAACAAAGGGACTCATCTCCCCCGCTACTACCACGGTTCCGCGTATAGGGAGCATCTATGAGTGAACCTAGCCCAAGCACCACGCTTACGCTACGAACGATTACTCTATTCCCAACCGGAAGCGAATAAAGTAAACTCGTAAACCAAAGAGCAATAATAACAAGAACTTACTAGTATCGAAGTTGAATTGCGTAATGATCCTAGAACCAAGCCTCGGGTTAGGAGACTTGATCCCGTAGGTACAACCGGAGAGGAGACACCGACATGCCGGGCTTCCTCCAACTCTACCTCCACCCTATACTCTCTCTATCTATCTTGAATGCTAGGCTCTAGGGAGGAGATCCATTCAAGGGACCCTCTCAATTCGATCCTCTTTGGAAATAATGAATTAGAGTTTCAAGGGATGCCTCCTCCAGGCCAGGGGACCCCTGCTTATATAGCCCCCTAAGATGCACCGCGGCCCTCGGATCAAACCGACCTAAATGGACGATTATTATTCATCCTCAAAGGCGGTGGAACAGGGATCCGCGAGGCCGATTCCCGATTGGTTGAACCGGCGATCGGGCCGCCCAAGGAGTCGGCCGACTCCCCACCGAGCCCGTTCGGGCTCCGTTTGTCCGAGCCTTCTCGAACCTTCCAGATTACAGAATTTTCACCGGTTCCCGATTATCTCTATGTAAACCTGACATGTGGGCCTTCCTTGGGTATTTTCAGGCGACACCCCGCAAAACACATTCACCAAAACTCGTGGAATTCCATTAGTGTAAGCCCTATATCTAGATGGTAATTATATTTAGGTCCTTTTTCATGTCTAGTTGACGGTTAAAAATAGGAGTTATCTACCGTCAACAACTCCCCCAAACTTACCTTTGCTCGTCTCTCAGCAAAGATAAACTCGCTGATGGATCGGAGTTGCTACAATGCTTTCACGCCCTCAAAAGCACACATGCGTTCAAACAAGAACTCTCCTGTCGAATTAGAGTGAACTATTCGACTCAAAACTTGCTCATATTACCTTTCACCATGGGGCTTGTAACCGTCACTTGGGTCTTGAGCAGTTGAAAGACGTAACGGTCAAGTCAAGCGCTATGTTTCTCGCTCTTGATCAACTATTATTCCGAGTTTTTGCAAGATTTTCAAATAAAACTCGTAGTTCCTTGTATGAACCTTTCGTGTCTCTCATTTGTGGTATTTTTGGATCCTCTCCAAGGCATGAGTAGTGTATGCCTTCTCTCTACTCTCGAATATGTGGTATTTGTGGAACTAAGGCATAGTGGAAAGTGCCTTCTCTCTCTCACCCTACTTTCTAATAGGCTTATGTGGAGCTTATAGGTGGGGAGACACTCAAACTCACTTGCATATATTGCACAGCTTATACCATGGATCCAATAGGAACTAAAATAATAAAGTCATATGTGCATGTGAATGAGGAAATGGGATGAATGATAAGATGATGATGATAAGGAAATGATTACGAGGGGTGATCACTTGGTGAACATCTACTTCTACACTTGCTCCTTTGGGGATAACATGACTCCCTTTATTCTAAACCTTGAAACTTCTTGAAAGGAAGGACTTGGCTACTCTTTCTTTCTTTCTTTCTTTCTCTTTTTTCTTTTTTTTTTCTTCTTTCTTTTTTTTTAGAGCAAACTAATCCTCCGAAAACGAAACTTTAGCAACGGGGAGTGTATAACTTGAAATGATAATGACTCGGAGCTTTTATGTAGGCAAATGGAACGGCGATGATTATTTCTAGATGTTCACTCCTGGATAGGAGTAGAACCTTCGATGAAGCGAAATGAGTGGCGTATGTATTTTGTGGATGGATGGATGGATGGATGCGTACTCCTGTGGTAGGAGCAGCATAAGCGCGTATCTCCAGGATGAGACAAGACAATATGTGGGGGAATGCGTACTCCCTGTGTAGGAGCAAGATAGGTGCGTATCTCCGTGGTAGAGATAGCACAATATGTGGTGGATGTGGATCTATATGTAGGTGGTACTTCTAGGACAAAGTAGCACGTAATGAATGTAGTATTTATAAAATGGGTGCATGCTTCGAGGACAAAAGTAGCATAGATCAATGGATGGAGAGCACATACCGTATGACTGATTCCTTATGGGTCCACAAAAGATAACCACACTCAATGCCTAAAAAGACTACACTCAAGCCTACAATATGATCTATATAAATAGATGGGTTTTCCTAATCTAGCAAGCATGAATATATGGTCAGGAGGAATTTTGAACTCTCGTCATAGCAGAACTCATCATGCAGAAATTTAATATTTTCACAAATAAATTCTCCGTAACTCTAGTATCTCTAGGAACAAGATGGACAAGAGCTCAAAAACTCTCCCATATCATATCCGTCAACTACCTAGACTTAGATCAAGCATTCACTACCCACAAGTTTCGCAGTTCGAGCAAATCTCAAATCTAAACAATGTGTCCAAAACTTGGGAGAATGCAAGGTTGAAAACTAGGTACTTGAAAGGAATTACTTGCGCAGCAACTATTCATCATTTCCATATAAGAGCTGATTCTCGTAGGGTTCATTTTAGCAAAGCAGACTTTTCACATACTCTCCCTATTTTATTTTGCAAACTTAACAAATAGATAGATAGATAGATAGATAATCTAGTGATACTTAGCCGGATACAAGGGGTGCTCTCCCCCAAGCCGGATGTTGACGTAGTCCTCGTTGGTGTTGTCAATCGGCGTTGAAGGCGCATCAAGCCCTCCCTGGAGTGTCAGGATAATGGTCGGTAGAGACAAAGACTGTGGACGTTGAAGACAAGACTTTGACAAGGGACAGGACGTCCTTCGCTCGTTAGCTCTTCTTGATCCTTCAAATTCGGAGGCTCAAATAGACAACAAAGCTTGTGGAATTGATTAAGCGTTAGTGATAAACCCTAAGCCTTGGATGTCTAGAACTTTCTTAACATAAAATCTTTTTAGCAGATCTTAATATTTTTACAATTTTATATTTATGATATGTGCGTAAAAAAATACAACTAAGATGGAAACTTATTTTTATGCCACCACAAAGGATATCTTTGTGGGCCGTCGTACCACAAAATTATTCACATGGGGCTTAGCACTTTCTAGATGCAATGCAAGACAAAATTATTTTCTTTTCTAATGCAGATGCAACAAAATAAAAATATGCTAAAGGAAAACGTATGCAATGCTGTAGTGGGAAATATGGATAACTACCAAGTTACCCTTGGCGAAGGTTCAAATGTTTTGTCCGAATAGGAATTTTTGTCATGTTCACTCCTTCGGTGCATCATTTGATCCCAAAGGTAGAGACCTTGAGAACTCGCACCTTTGAGTTGATATCTCTTGAGGAAGTGGGGTCATCTATGTTCTTTCCTTCTCCAATGGTTTGAAGTGAACCTTTAATTGTGATGCTAGCAGCATATTGTTTAGTGTGCATGCTGCGTGTTCCGAACTTTATCACCTGAGCACCCCGGTATGAAGAGTAGATGCTTCTAGTGGTTCTTTCCCTAGAACTTGTGCTCCACTTATCATTTCTTCTCAAGCAGAGGATTAGTGGACAACACATACCCGAAGGAATATAATAACAAGGGTAGATTTGTCATAGAGGTAAAGGTCATATTCTATGCTTCGTAAAAGTTGGGTTGAACATTTACTCAACATTACTTCTTCTCTTAAGGATTGATTTTAGTTTATCTTAAGTTTGATTTATGTGTATGATATCTATAGAAAACAACCAAACTTATGAGAGGAAGTAATTGCGAGCGGGAGGATTGCAAACCAAATGGCCGTGAGTGACAGGGCTTGAGAAGAGGAAGAGCATTGCTGGATCATCATAGAGGAGTCGGCGGCCTTCCTCCCCCAAGCTTGTTGTTGCTCGTCACCGGAAGCCAAATGTGTGTGTTGAATCATCCCTCAAGTGTGTTGTAACTCTATGTTCTTTAGACACCGTCCATCCTCTCGTTCAAGTCTCGTTGGAGAGGGATCTTGA